>CM024791.1:26762210-26789710 GCA_014281875.1 Nibea albiflora | reverse complement strand
AAAGTGAAGACATTTAGACAAAGCTGAAGACATTTTAACAAAGTGAAGACATTTAGACAAAGTGAAGACATTTAGACAGAAGTGAAGACATTTAGACAAAGTGAAGACATTTTACAAATGTGAAGACATTTAGACAAAGTGAAGACATTTAGACAAAGTGAAGACATTTTAACAAAGTGAAGACATTTTAACAAAGTGAAGACATTTAGACAAAGTGAAGACATTTCAACAAAGTGAAGACATTTTAACAAAGTGAAGACATTTAAACAAAGTGAAGACCTTTAGACAAAGTGAAGACATTTTAACAAAGTGAAGACATTTAGACAAAGTGAAGACATTTAGACAAAGTGAAGACATTTAGACAAAGTGAAGACATTTTAACAAAGTGAAGACATTTAGACAAAGTGAAGACATTTAGACAAAGTGAAGACATTTAGACAAAGTGAAGACATTTTAACAAAGTGAAGACATTTAGACAAAGTGAAGACATTTTAACAAAGTGAAGACATTTTAACAAAGTGAAGACATTTAGACAAAGTAAAGACATTTAGACAAAGTGAAGACATTTTAACAAAGTGAAGACATTTAGACAAAGTGAAGACATTTTAACAAAGTGAAGACATTTTAACAAAGTGAAGACATTTAGACAAAGTAAAGACATTTAGACAAAGTGAAGACATTTTAACAAAGTGAAGACATTTAGACAAAGTGAAGACATTTTAACAAAGTGAAGACATTTTAACAAAGTGAAGACATTTAGACAAAGTAAAGACATTTAGACAAAGTGAAGACATTTTAACAAAGTGAAGACATTTAGACAAAGTGAAGACATTTTAACAAAGTGAAGACATTTAGACAAAGTGAAGACATTTTTAGAATAGCAGACAGTGCTCCAGAGCGGCCTAACAGACAAAACATACAAACAAACATAATAAGACTAAAAGAACAAATACACCCCCCAACCAGTACCAGACAGAGAACATGCACATTACACATTGTACAGACAGTCCATCATAAAATAAAAAGAATTTCAGATAATACTTACATTGCAATGCTGTCAGCATCTATATCTTCAACAAAGGTCAAAGAAGTTTGCCAAATTCTGTAAAATTTCTTAGTCGCTCTCCGACAGTATATCTCATCTTTTCTAATTTAAGATGGCACATGACTTCTCTGATCCAATGACTACACATCAGTGGAATAGGATCTTTCCATTTAAACAACATTAATCTCCTCATGCTGATTTCACACCATCTGAAAAGGGGTATCCTCCGGGTCACCCCGAATAGTGCCATAAGATCAGTAAACTGCAGGTTTGTTTAAACAAAGGAAACTCCTACAGTCAGCTGATGAAAGAGAAGACAGACTGATGACTCCTAAAGTCTTCAGTCATCAGATCAGGACCTCAGTCCCGATCCATCCATGCTTCAGCACCAGAATATGAAGTGCTCTGGTGTCTGCATGGGTTAGACTATAGGTGGGTGAGGTCTACAGACAGTGTGTGTTCTGGTCTCTGCAGGTCTGCGGGCATTCAAGCTGAAGACCAGCTGTAACTTCACGGTTCTGAAGGAGAAGCAGCTGAAAGAGATCCAGGCACCGACCACCAACCTGTACCTGCCAGTCCTGTACCTGGTGGCCTTCATTGTGGGTCTGCCCTCCAACCTGCTGGCTTTGTGGGTCCTGGTGTTCAGAACCAAACAGCTGCCATCCACCACGCTGCTCATCAACCTCACAGCCGCGGACTGCCTGCTGCTGCTGGCTCTGCCGTTCCGGATCGTGTACCACTTCAGAGGGAATCACTGGGAGCTGGGCGAGCCTTTCTGTCGCGTCATCATGGCAGTGTTTACGGGAACATGTACGGGTCTATGCTGTGTCTGGCACTGGTGGCTCTGGACCGGTACATCGCTTTGGTTCACCCATTCAGTGCCAAGACCCTGCGCAGCCGGAGGATCTCTCTGTACATGACAGCGGCGGTGTGGACCGTGGTTCTGATCGCCATGATACCGCTGCTGGTGTCACAGCAGACCTACTTCCTGGACGAACTGCAGATCACCACCTGCCATGACGCGCTGCCCGAGGAGGAGCAGGAGAACTACTTCCTGCCGTACTTCGCCACCTTGTTCACCATCTGCTTCCTACTGCCGCTCGCCATCGTGCTCTTCTGTCATGGCGCCGTGCTGCGCACTCTGCTGGCCGAAGGGAAGCGCTACAGTCACGCAGTCTGGGTGACGGTGTTGGTCCTGGTGGTCTTCATCGTGTGTCTGCTTCCCAGCAACATCCTCCTCCTCCTCACCTACATCGACAGCTCGCTGGACGGAGATGGCGAGGACTTGTACGTCCCCTACATGGTTAGCTTAGCAGTTAGCACCTTTAACAGCTGCATCGACCCGTTCATCTTCTACTTCGTGTCGATGGAGTTCAGGGACAAGGCCTGCGGCGTCCTCTGCTGCTGCAGCAACTCAGAGGACACATCATCGTCTCCGAGTAACAAAGTGTCGTACTGTTCATCAACAACGGGCCAGAGGTCAAAGATCACCATGCTGACCAAGTCCAGTCAGTGTGAGACATCTGTGATAGCGTGAGGACATCTGAGGACGGCTTGAGGACGTCTGAGATGTCTGAGATGGCGCGAGGACGTCTGAGACGGCGTGAGGACGTCTGAGATGTCTGAGATGGCGCGAAGGCTTCCTGTTAAACTGAAGACGTGCTGATGAAGGAAGAACTGATTACACTTGATTATTATAATTATTGTACTTTATATATACTTTATTTAACACAAACCTCAGACAGGAAGTCATTCAAATATTCAGCATGTATTAAAATATAATAATATTATCACATCCAGTACATTACTTTAGTTAGTTAGTTTATCCTCTGGAGGGTCTGGAGCCGGCGGTTGGGTTTGGATCCAGAACTTTGGTGCTGTGAGGCGACAGTGTGAGGCAGGAAGTGAAGGATCTATAAGAAAACAGAACAGTGCCCTCTGCTGCTCAACTCAGGAACAACAACCACATGATCTGACCACATGACAACATTGCTGTGTCTCAATTCAGGGGCTGCATCCTTCGAAGGATGCAGTCTTCAAAGGATGCAGCCTTTGCAGCCTTGGTTGCGTCACCAGCTCCGCACCTGCTGTCAGTTGGTACTTTTAATGTAGCCGTTGAAAAAACGTGATAAAATATAAGTAATTAGTAATTAAATATAAAAAACCCAATATTTACATTTAAATGTGAATTCCTCGCCGCTTGATGCTGCTTGGTGTCGCCATTGTTGTATGTTTCCCGGCACTGAACAGCGGTGCGCAAAGGATCTTGGGATATGTGAGGCTGTGAAGGATAGTTGCGGTGCATCCTCGAAAAAGAAGGCCGCATTTGAAGGAGCCTTCGAATTGGGACAGCCCTCGAAGGAGGCAGCCCCTGAATTGAAGCACAGCCCAGGTCTGCTCTGACAGACAGGAAGTGAACTGTTCCATGAAGAGTGGGCGATGCAATAACCTGAGAGTTGGCAGTTCAATTCCCGCTCTCACTGCTCCACGGCCGAGGCGCTCTTGAGCAAGACACCGTACACCCCCCCACATCCGCTCACGCGGCATGTGGCTGCCCAGCGTGTATATACACACTGTGTGTGGTCCTGTGCATGTGTTCCTGCAGGTGCTAGCTGGATGGGTTCAAATGAAGTTCAACCTTAGTCACTGCATCGTTAGCAAGCTCACCTGTCTCAGTTCACCTGTGCAGCTTCTTCCTCTGTGAGCTCAGGTCCCTGAAGGGACGGCACAGTTCTGATCCATTTCAAGTTAAACTTCTGTGACTTTTATTTTGTAGTATTTTAAAGTGTGACAGGATGTGATGCTCAGAGTGAACAGCAGGTGGCAGCAGCAGCTTTATGTCAGAGAGCTTCACACATTCAAACTGCAGGACAACACCAACTGAGACTGAGACAGACTGAGACTGAGACAGACTTAGTTTCTGAGACTTTGATTTCAAAATAAGTGCTGATCTCATTACATCAGTTGAACTTTAGTTCTAAAAAAATCAGGACGCTTTGACATCACAACCACCACGCAGTGATTCTTTGTGTGTCCATATTTAAACGTCTCACCTGAACTCAACAAGTTTCAACAGTGATCTCTAACTCCAGCTGACGATAATGAATAATAATAATAATAATAACTACTGTGTCACACTTCATTCAATTACAACAACAATAATGATGTAATATAAAATAAATGTGTTTATTTTTTTACTGTAAAAACATTTGATGTAAACATTAAATCATTAACATCAGTTCAGCCTCCCTCTTTTATTAATTAATGAATGTATTCATTATATTCACATGTATATTATTTTTCAACAAAACAGAAATTCAAGTTGGAGCAGATTTTATTTATATTTAAAGAATAAAATATAAAATATATAAAAACGTGTTTTTCACAATCAAAGTGCAGATTTAATTTTGCCAGTCTGTGTCACATCCTGCTGTTTTCACACCTGTCAGGTGAACACTGATCACAAACATGTTCATGAACATCATCGTGTACGCCGCATTTACAAACATACGGCAGGATCGTCTGCAAAGAAGCAAACCCAGCTCGTCTGTAAAACCTGTTTTGTCCTCTGAGCCTCTGGAGCTCAGTGAAGCAGAGCAAAAAGAATTAAACGGATCGGAGCCGGCGGGCCGACGAGGCCCAACAAAGAGGATAACTTTCAGAGTAAGACTAACCCTTCCTAAATCAGTTAGTCCTGAGACCATCCTGACCTCTAAGCTGCTCATCCGGCCTTTGAAGCATGAAGGAAAACTGATCGGCCAAATGTTCATCCTTAAGTGACAAAATGCCCTGAGGTGTCACACACACACACACACACACACACACACACACACACAGCTGCACAGACCACTTTGTTTGAGTTCAACACAAGTCCAAGACCAGAAGAGTCCAGAACAAAGACTGAAGCAGAGAAACAGGCTAAGGAACAAATATACAGAGACGTGATGGAAAAATATTATATTTATATTTATATATTCTTGCTCCTGGTGTGAACTGTGACTAATATTCCTAGTTCCTAACTATATTCCTAACTAATATTACTAATAGTCCATTCTGTACCTGCTCTGACAGTCAGGATTTGGACTTTTTACAAACCAGACTGTATTTAATGTATTTAATTGATTGATTGATGTTGATGAGGTTGATTAATTGATGATTGTTCACACAGATGTGTTTGTGTGGGATGTCGTGGCTCCTTCATCTCATTAGTGGCTCTTCATTTGCTCTCAGTATCTCTGATCCCACCATGATTCATTAAAGCTGCTGATGAGTGTCAGACACTTCATGTGAGTCCAACAAGTCGAGGACGTGATTTTAAATCTGCAATAAACAGCTGAGCTCAAAGACTCATCCATCAGCTGTTCATTCATTTACCATAACTGACCTGACTTAAGCTTTATTGAATAAACTCAATCATTATGACATCATTTCCTGTTCATGACAAATGTTCATCATTTAAACTTTATTTAACTTCGGTTTGATGTCATGACAAATAAAGTCGAGCTGACGTTACTGATGAGCAGAAAACGAACCTGAATCCACAGCAGGTCTCAAATCAAATGACTTTCTTTATTTTCTTTAAGTTATTTTAAAAGTTTATTTAAATTTTTTAAAGTTCCTTATATTCTGTAAGTTTCTTTGTGTCTCTCAACAGCAGAAAGTTTCCCTCTGGTGTCTTTCTGTTTCTCTGAGTGGATTAATAAAGTTTGGGGGTTCAAAGGCGGGTCCCAGCAAGACTGAAGGGTTTCTGTGCGGCGTCACAACAAAGAGCTCTTATCTCTGGACTGAAGAGGGGATTCTGCCCTTTCCTTTGACTGCAGGCTTTGTGTTTTCTGCCTCACACTCAGAGGTGACTGACCCGCTGGGAAAAGATGTGTCAGATGAGTTGCACAAACCACCGGATTAGGGGAGATCACGATCCAGATCATGGTCCACATAAGAACAGCAGGAAGTCCATCTTTGAATGAACAGAGGCTGGTGTGAATGTCTGTTACAACCTTTACCTTCATGTTCTGTCAGGACCACAAATAGAACCAGAACCAGAACCATCTGCAAAGCTTCAGGGTGACTTTTACTGTCTGTTATTTTCAGAATAAAAGCACTCTGAACACTTCAAACATCAGCCTGACACAATGAGAGGAACGTCCAGCAGATGATTCCCTGAAAAACACAAACATGGACCACAGATCATCAATGATTTGTAATCGATCACGGATGTGAATAATGGTAGGTAGTAAATATAACATAAATATAATGTAAATATAACATAAATATAATGTAAATATAACATAAATATAATGTAAATATAATGTAAATATAACATAAATATAATGTAAATACAATGTAAATATAACATAAATATAACGTAAATATAACATAAATATAACGTAAATATAATGTAAATATAATGCAAATATAATGTAAATATAACATAAATATAATGTAAATATAATGCGAATATAATGTGAATATAACATAAATATAACATAAATATAATGTAAATATAACATAAATATAATGTAAATATAATGTAAATATAACATAAATATAATGTAAATATAACATAAATATAATGTAAATATAACATAAATATAATGTAAATATAACATAAATATAATGTAAATATAATGTAGATATAATGTGAATATAACGTAAATATAATGTAAATATAATGTAAATATAACATAAATATAATGTAAATATAATGTAAATATAACATAAATATAACGTAAATATAATGTAAATATAATGCAAATATAATGTAAATATAACATAAATATAACGTAAATATAATGCGAATATAATGTAAATATAACATAAATATAATGTAAATATAATGTAAATATAACATAAATATAATGTAAATATAATGCAAATATAATGTAAATATAACATAAATAGATAATAAAAATGTTCTTAAATGTTTAAATATGCAAATGAGGCATTATGTAACTTTTATTTTAATGAAATCTACAAACAGACAAGTGAGTCACAGAAACAGAAATTTAGACCTTTGAAAGAAATTTGTCTCCTCATTTTTTCATTATTACCACCATCATCATCATCATCATCATCATCACCATCATCATCATCATCATCACCATCATCATCATCATCATCACCATCACCATCATCATCATCACCATCATCACCATCATCATCACCATCATCATCATCATCATCATCACCATCATCATCATCACCATCATCATCACCATCATCATCATCACCATCATCATCATCATCATCATCATCACCATCATCATCACCATCATCATCATCACCATAATCATCACCATCATCATCATCACCATCATCATCACCATCATCATCATCATCATCATCATCACCATCATCATCATCACCATCATCATCACCATCATCATCACCCCATCATCATCACCATCATCACATCACATCCATCCTCATCATCACCATCACCATCATACTCAACCATTCAATCAAATCATCACCATCATCATCACCATCATCATCATACATCATCATCACCCAATCATCATCATCATCATCATCATCACCAATCATCATACCATCATCATCATCACCATCATCATCATCATCATCATCATCATCACCATCATCATCATCACCATCATCATCATCACCATCATCATCATCATCATCATCATCACCATCATCATCATCATCATCATCATCACCATCACCATCACCATCATCACCATCATCACCATCATCATCATCATCATCACCATCACCATCATCATCATCATCATCACCATCACCATCATCATCATCATCATCACCATCATCATCATCATCATCACCATCATCATCATCATCACCATCATCATCATCATCACCATCATCATCATCATCATCATCATCACCATCATCATCATCATCATCATCACCATCATCATCATCATCGCCATCATCACCATCATCATCACCATCATCATCATCACCATCATCATCATCACCATCACCATCATCATCATCACCATCTTCATCACCATCATCACCATCATCATCACCATCATCACCATCATCATCATCACCATCATCATCATCACCATCATCATCACCATCATCATCATCATCATCATCATCATCACCATCATCATCATCATCATCATCACCATCATCATCATCATCATCAGTGGAAGAGGAGTGTGGGCATGAAGGGAGAAGTGACCTCTGACTGTCTGACTTTTTCTCTCCTCAAACAGCAAAATGTAAAAAACTTTTATTTTGGTAGTTTACTGTCTGTCTGTCTGTCTGTCTGTCTGTCTGTCTGTCTCTCTCTCTGCAGATGTCTCTCGCTCTTTTTAATTTGTGTAGAACAACAATCAGTCCCATCTGTCCCAGTTTTCACTTTCCTTCTCCTCCCCCTGAAAAATCACCCTCTGCCCCCCCTCCACAACCCCACCCCACCCTCCACTAAATCTCCTTACTAAGCCCACCACACACACACACACACACACACACACACTTGTCGCTGGCGTGGGGATTGAAAGCCAATCAAAAAGCTATAGAGAAGTGCTTTGGTGTGCAGGGACACAATCGGGGTGTTGGTGGGTGTTGGTGGAGGCCAGTGGGGGCCGGTTAGGGCCAGTGGGGCTCTGAGGTGGGCCCCCCCCTACCAGCTCTGTGTTTGGGGGCTGCAGGCTCCTGTCAGCCGCTGTGAAAGAGGCTCAGACCAGCAGAAACCGGGACAGATGGGACGACATAGAGGGGAGGAATAATCACTGCATCGTCGTCCGTCCGTCCACAGTGACAGGAAGCTGATTCATCATGTTTGTCTTCTGATTGGACGAGGCTGACAATGTCATAGAGAAGTCACATAGAGATGAATAATATTTGTCATGTCACTTTGCATCAGCTTCATTTCTTGATGCATCAAATCACATCTGAACTTCACCTGCTGTCTGAATACACAAACTTTAATTGTCACCAGATGTCACATTAATTGTTGCATTAATTGAGGAGTGAACTCAACAAGCTGATGGACGTGAAAGCCTTGCCATGTGAGCCAGCACCATCTCACAATGTGGACCTGGCACCAGCAGTCGGGTCCCTGCTGGACTTCAAACATTCCAGGTGAAGAATAAACATGGCTGACCATAACAAACAAGAGTTCTTTGGCAGTAGAGCATCTTTTACGATGTCAGACTTTTATTCATCAAGGTTTATTGAAGCTTGGTCAGTGAGAAGGCAGATAGGTTGATATGTCATGACATGACGCTGCCTCAACTCTGAAGAAATTGTCCTCTCTGACTCCATCGAGATTTCTATGTTACTAACTATAACCACATATGTGACAATTCCCTCACAGTAAGAGATATTTTATTCCGAGTTGCCCTGAATGCAGCAAAAGTCTTAATCACCAGCTTTCTCTGTCGTAAAGGATTCACTGCTGACCTGCCCTACCCCAACAAAACCCATCAAAACTATTCAAAACCCATCAAAACCGACCAAAACTAAACAAAACCCATCAAAACCCATCAAAACTATTCAAAACCCATCAAAACCGACCAAAACTAATCAAAACCCATCAAAACCGACCAAAACTAATCAAAACCCATCAAAACCCGACCAAATCTAATCAAAACCCATCAAAACTAATCAAAACTCATCAAAACTATTCAAAACAAATCAAAACTATTCAAAACAAATCAAAACTATTCAAAACAAATCAAAACTAATCAAAACCCATCAAAACCGACCAAAACTATTCAAAACCCATCAAAACCGACCAAAACTATTCAAAACCCATCAAAACCGACCAAAACTATTCAAAACCCATCAAAACCGACTAAAACTAATCAAAATCCATCAAAACCGACCAAAACTAATCAAAACCCATCAAAACCCGACCAAAGCTAATCAAAACCCATCACCAAAACTAATCAAAACCCATCAAAACCGACCAAAACTAATCAAAACCCATCAAAACTAATCAAAACCCATCAAAACTAATCAAAACCCATCAAAACCCGACCAAAGCTAATCAAAACCCATCAAAACTAATCAAAACCCATCAAAACTAATCAAACCCCATCAAAACCCGACCAAAGCTAATCAAAACCCATCAAAACTAATCAAAACTCATCAAAACCCATCAAAACTATTCAAAACCCATCAAAACCCGACCAAAGCTAATCAAAACCCATCAAAACTAATCAAAACCCATCAAAGCTAATCAAAACCCATCAAAACTAATCAAAACCCATCAAAACTAATCAAAACTCATCAAAACCCATCAAAACTATTCAAAACAAATCAAAACTATTCAAAACCCATCAAAACCGACCAAAACTAATCAAAACCCATCAAAACTATTCAAAACAAATCAAAACTATTCAAAACCCATCAAAACCGACCAAAACTAATCAAAACCCATCAAAACTATTCAAAACAAATCAAAACTATTCAAAACCCATCAAAACCGACCAAAACTAATCAAAACCCATCAAAACCCAACCCTCCCCTCATTTCATGAAGAAAACCATCTGATCATTGGTCATTTCCTTGTTTACATCACATGATGCTCAGATCAAAAAGAACCAGATCACTGGATCAGATTCAATTTTAGTTTCAAAGTGAGGTTAGTTCAGCATTAGTTTCATGTTGATGGTCGCTCAGTAAACATTCCTTCAAATGATGGATGCTCCTGTGTGAACATGTAGATCAGCTCATCTGGAGCAGGACTGACGGAGTGATTGATGGCATCTTTAACAGAGAATACAATCCCAGATGAGTCTCTCAGACTCAAGTGCTGCTTCTCTTTTGGAGCCTCTATCTGTGTTTTTACGCCTTTGTCTGAGCTCCTAAAGTGAACCATTGAGACGAGTGAGTCTTTGTGAAGCTCACAATGAGCATTCAGCTCTGTTGGTGGTGGAGCTGCTTTTCATCTCAAACACTCCAAAACACCCGAACACTGCAGGACTCGAGGCCCGAGGAGATCCAGAGTCCTAAAGAGTCCAGATCCAGAAAAGGACAGGTCCAAACACACAGAGCAGACATTTTTAGACTGAAGACAAACAGATCGGAGCAGTGAGACAGGTGCCTGTCTGTCTGATGAGTTTGGGTTTATTCAGATTTTAAGTTGATTTTCTCTCAAATGATGACTCAATGTTGTATTCACAGTTTTCAGTCTCTCTCTTCTGTTTAACGAGACCGGGATCATTTGGGATCTGGTTTCAGGACTCGGCCTGTCCTCAAATCAGCCTGCAGCAGTGCTCTGTCCCCTGGCCTCCCCCTCAGACCTCACACTTATCTGTCTCTCTGTCCATTCAGTCTCTTGTCCTCTCATTCACACTTGACAGTCGGCTGATTCGGACTGTGTCTGCGGTGAAAGCCCTTTGTGTCGAGGCTGCTGCGCGTGTTATCCTCCGTGGCCTCCTGTGTCAGTCACAAGAGGTCTGAGGAGGTCTGAGGTGCCCGGAGGGGCCGAGGGGACCGAGGAGGGGTGGCGATAGGCTGGGTCCGGGGCCCCGGTGCTGGCCATCGGCCCGGAGCGGCCCCCTCTCCGGTCACGGTCTCGTCTCTTTCACTGACAGTTTGTTCTCAATTAGATTTCCTTTGTCCCTGACTGAAAGCTTCAGCCGACAAACTCTGCGCTGCCATCTGGGGAGGGCTTTCTGTTCGGGTGAGGAGATGCCATCCGTGCCATAATGCCGATGTTTCGCCTCTTCATGGACCCCCGTCGCGACACTCTTTATACTCTCATTTTGGCTTCTTCAATGCTTTGCCTTTCAGCGCGGCTGAATAGCACTTAACTAGCTTTTTAAAACTTCCTCGATATCTAAATCTCATTGAGACGCCTTCAGACAGTCAGGAATGTGCTGATGGAGTCGCTGCTGCAAAACTTCAATTCAAACTTTGTTCACTGTTACACCAACAAGATCAGCGAATAATAATCAGATTTGATAATGTGTGTTTAATGTCACTTTATGTTACATGAGTAAAATATAAAGAAAGTTTTCCCTGTTGGCGTCGCTAAGTGTTTGTTCATGATATGAACTGTTGAGTCTGTAACAAATATTATAAAGAGAACAGGAAGTCAAAACAACAAAATACTGAAAAGCCAGCCATTGATCCGTTCTTGTACTGGTATTAGTACTGCTGCTTAAAGTTCTGTGTTCTGTTATGGACCCTGGCAGGACTCAGCAAGGCCTCCTACAGCCCTTAGACCACACTTTGAACAACAGATGGTTCAAATAGTTGTCTTCATCAGACATTTCCAACATCTTTATAAAAGATGTGAAAAAAGTTTATCTAATTGTGAAAGTATCTCATAAAAACAACCTGTTTAGAAAAAGTCAATTTGGCAGAGATAAAATGTTTAAAGACACCAGGTCCTTTAAAATATACACAAAGTATTATTACAGACTTATAATAACATTTTTATGCAGATAATATATTTTACATGCACATGAAAAGAGATAAAGTCCAGATTACAAAACAGATTCATATCTGTCTCATAAATATCTGTTAATAAAAATTGTTTAAACATTAAATACATTTTTTTTATATCAGAGTAAATCTTTTTTTCTCTCTCGAGCGTCCTGACATGATCTGAACCTTTGAACTAGCTCATCTCAAAGTGAAGCTCCAGTACGTGGATCCAGACCAACAGGTAGATCTGGGACTTGTTGAGCCGGTGCCGTGGCCTTTCAGCGTTGTGATCCTTGTGAACACACAGAGGATCAGCTGAATAGTAAAAACCACAATCCAGCACTAAAGCTGCAGTTCGGTCACACGACTACATCAGATCTGATCCCCTGAGAGCGAGCGAGGCCCACAAAGAATAGAGGTGAAGGGGGGGGGGGCATCTAAAGACCGAGGATTAGGGCCATGTTGGGGTGAGACTGGGGGGTGAGGGCGGGGCGGGGGATCTGGTTTTAAATTTAGAATGAGAAAGAAATTAGACGTCTGGGAAACACTGGAACAAAACCTGAAAGAAAAAGTAGAAATACACAAAAAAGAAGCTCTCTACGAATATGAGTATGAGTAGTATGAGTACAAGTACACATCAGAAGTTTACTACAGTTTCACTGAAATATAATCAAAGTAAAAAGTTCTTGTGATGAGAAAGAGTTGAGCTTTGTATTGTATTTCTTCAGAAAGAAAGAAAAGGAGAGAGGTCAGTGAGAAAATCCTCTAAGACCCTTAGTGGTCCAGACCTCTGGATCCAGACCCCCCAAGAGGTCCAAACATAAATCCGAGGTCACGTGATGATTAAAGGGATAAACACACCAAACAAACCTGAAACTAAAAATGAATCAACAAGTTGTTCAGTGTGAACAAAGTCTGAAGTAAAGATATGGAGGGGTTCCCCACTCTGAGCAACAATTTAAGAATCATGTCTGTCAGTAAAATGACAAAGAAATCTGGATTTCATCGTCTACACTTCATAATATCATTCAACGATTCAGCCAATCAGAAGAAATCTCTGTAACGAGAGACAAGGCTGAAAACCAATCATGTGTGTTGGTGATGTTCAGGCCCTGCAGACAGCAGAGCATCACACACAGACAGGACATCACTGCATGGGCTGAGGAACACTTCAACAACCATCAGCCACTTCATCTCTGACTCCACTGACAGCTCAGACTGCACCACCATGACTGCACCACCACCACGACTCCACCACCACTGCACCACCACCACGACTCCACCACCACTGCACCACCACCACTGCACCACTACTGCACAACCAAAACTGCACTACCATAACTGCACCACCACGACTCCACCACCACCACGACTGCACCACCACCACTGCACCACTACTGCACAACCAAAACTGCACTACCATGACTGCACCACTACGACTCCACCACCACGACTCCACCACCACCACGACTGCGCAACCACGACTGCACCACCATGACTGCACCACCATGACTGCACTACCACTCCACCACAACTCTTCCACCATCATTTCCACCACCACCACTTCACCATCATGACTCCACCACGACTCTGCCACAAAAGGAGGAGACCATATAGAAACCAGAGTGAGAAACGTTGCCACTGCTTCTGTGGGCCCAAGTTCATTCTTTTTACAAACAGGATGGTATAACGTGGAGTTTGGTGAAGGTTTTAGGGGAGCCTTTGGGGGACAGCGGTCACGTTTCAGGAGCAGCACCCCCACAGCGGCGGCCTGGCTCTGAAGCTCCGCCTTTTGTTTGCCATTTGTTTACCTTGCTCGGCCGAGGTGCAGAGGAGAGGGACAATGAGCTGGTAGATCAACAGCTCGGTCTGAATGAGGCGGCACTCCTTTATCCGCTGCCCCCTGAACGCAGCACCTCAGAGGGCCGGTGATTAAGAGCCCAACAGGCCACCTCAGGCTCAAAGGCACAAAGGAAGCTGCTCCACTTATCCAATAAAAAAAAGTGCAGGACACAATGAGAGCGGGCGGCGTCCTGCTGACATCACACTTCAGTGATCAGTGGAAGGACGGAGGATAAAGAGGGGGCACTCCAACCGACAGACCCTCACCCATTCAGACCACAGGGGGGAGGGGGGACGCTTGTTAACTCCTCACTGAGGACACTGAGACACTTCAAGTGTTTTTAAAACCAACTAAAACAGAAAGAGAAAAAGAAGAAGAAGAAGAACCAAGCACCAACCTCCGTGGCTGAGAAATTAAGTGCTCAAAAGTGTAATTACTCAAGCAGGAGCTTGTGGCTGTGTTATGGCTATGGCCAACACGCCTCGGGTATAGCACTGTGTCTTTAGAGTGTGTGCAAATCTAGGTGTGGTTCCCTGCTTTGATTGGCCCCAACTGAGGAGCTTGGCCTCCTCCGTCTCCACTTCCCGGAGACCTGCAGGACCACGACTGGAGCGGCAACCGGTCCAAACCTCCAGTCTGAAGATCTACATACTTAACTGCCTGACTGAGCTCACCTCTGTACTCTGGACCAGTGGTCCCGAACCTTTTTATCACTGGTCAACACTTGACAATTTTACTGCGGCCTGGAGGGGGGGGGGGGGGTGTTGGCCTCAGAGCGCTCTGACTCGTGAGTGGTCACTATCGTTACTGTTACGCCGCACAAGTGACCCAGACGTCACCGAGAGAATCATTATAATGATAAAAGGTTTTTCAAAATAAAAGCTCGTCCAGACTCAGATAATACATAACACGGAAATAGTTAATTATTTCTTGCGCGGCCCCGGTACCAATTGATCGACGGACCAGTACCGGTCCATGGCCCAAGGGGTTGGGGACCACTGCTCTGGACTGTTAACTCTGTACTGTTGCTCAGAGATTGTGACAGGTTTATTTCACACATTACAGATGGCTTATTTAAACACCCAGGCGTCACTCAGGAAACTCCCCTTAAGAAATATGACAATTCATTACGTATCCATAAAACACATGACTCTAGAAACACAAGAGAAAGGACGTCGTATGTCGACAGTCTGTCAGTTCAGCGTCACTATAATCATTCTGAATATCTGCAGCCTCTGACTGAATCACAGTTGTTCTCTTATTCAGAATAACAGCACAACCTCAAGTGTGATATTACTTTAAAATATATGACGTCACTGAGACAAACAGATTTCTGCATCCTGGACAATGATGATGGTGATGACGATGGTGATGATAATGATGATGATCATGAGATCAGATGGAGGTGAAGTGAGGTGAAGTCCAGGACAGAGTGAAGACCTGAAGGTGTGTCCTGGATTTGTACGGTGTACTCCTGAGTTGGGGGGTATTTGGGACTTCACCATCTCTACCAGCTGCATGGCAAAATAAAAGCCCCTCCCCTTCCTGTTCTGTGGTACAAAGGATGAAAGAGCAAGTCCTGCTGGGTGGCACCGGCTCCAGGTGACCACAGCAACCTGACCAGCTCACTGAACTGCTTCCTAATGTGTAAAACCATCTCCCGTTGTTGTATAGAGCTCATTTAAAGCAGGTTCCCAGAGAGCAGGGGGGCGGGGGGCTGGGTCAGGGTCTTTCTCTTTTTTTTAAAACCCGACCACATAATCTCAGCCTTGGAGTGTCCACACAATGGAGCTGGTTTGAAGGTGGCACCGCAGAGGCCGGGCTCTAACTAGCAGGTCTAATAATAATACAGCAGGCTCGGGTTACATATCTGGGCTGAATGGGGTCGCAGGAGTCCTTTTTATTTCTGTAGGACCAATTAGAGACACGACATGGAGGACAGACCTGCAAATGAAAAACAATCACATTCAACATCCTGTAAATGTTTGAATTTAGATAATGCATTTACTTTGTATTAAACTCTTCAGAACAACATTTAATGTGACACTGATCTCTGAAACAGATTCTGTATGTGACTACAGAATCTGGACCAGATTTTGTCTTTTCATCATGACTGAGCAGCTTTGAGTCCAAACATCAGATATTGACTGACCTGTTGTCTGTTAGTCTAAATCATCAGCTGAGGAAGTCTGGAACCAAAACACACACATCAGGTCACAGCATGATCACTGACATCTGTGAATGAGTCTTCAGTCTTTAGTTGAAACGATTCATCTTCCTTCAGTTCAAAGTTTCAGAGGTTCCAAAGCTTCTCCTGAACTCAGCCATGTCCTCTCCGAGCTCAGACCTCAAGTCTTATTTGACCCGGATCAGAACTTGTCCAGTTGTCCTTCATAAGAACGAGACAGACAGGAAAAGACGGATGTTTGATTCCAAGTGTGACGAGTCTGAGGCGTTAATCATGTTGATGGAGGAGAAGAAATCTTAACTTTACAGGAAGAGGGCGACAGAGTTTAGCTCAGGACTTCTGCACCATCAAGATCATCAACACCTTCAACATCAACATCATCATCATCAACATCATCAACACCTTCAGCACCATCAACATCATCAACACCTTCAGCACCATCAACATCATCAACACCATCAACACCTTCAACACCATCAACACCTTCAACATCATCACCATCAACACCTTCAATATCAACATCATCATCATCAACACCTTCAACACCATCAACATCATCAACACCTTCAACACCATCAACATCATCAACACCTTCAACACCATCAACATCATCAACACCTTCAACACCATCAACATCTTCAACACCTTCAACACCATCAACATCATCAACACCTTCAACACCATCAACATCATCAACACCTTCAACACCATCAACATCTTCAACACCTTCAACACCATCAACACCATCAATACCTTCAGCATCATCAACACATTCAACATTATCAACATCATCAACACCATCAACACCTTCAACATCATCAACATTATCAACATTGTCAACACCATCAACTCCTTAAACATCATCAACACCTTCAACATCATCATCATTAACACCTTCAACATCGTCAACATCATCAACACCATCAACACCTTCAACATCATCAACACCATCAACACCTTCAACATCATCAACACCATCAACACCTTCAACATCATCAACATTATCAACATTGTCAACACCATCAACTCCTTCAACATCATCAACACCTTCAACATCATCATCATTAACACCTTCAACACCTTCAACATCATCAACACCTTTGACACCTTTAACATCACCAACACCTTCAACACCGTCAGCACCTTCAACACCATCAACACTGTCAACACCATCAACATCGTCAACACTGTCAACACCATCAGCACCTTCAACACCATCAACACAATCAGCTCCTTCAACACCATCAACACCATCAACACCATCAACACTGTCAACACCTTCAACATCATCAACACCTTCAACACCATCAACATCATCAACACCTTCAACACCATCAACATCATCAACACCTTCAACACCATCAACATCATCAACATCTTCAACACCTTCAACATCATCAACACCATCAATACCTTCAGCATCATCAACACATTCAACATTATCAACATCATCAACATCGTCAACACTGTCAACACCATCAGCACCTTCACCACCATCAACATCATCAACACCATCAACACCTTCAACATCATCAACACCTTCAACATTGTCAACACCATCAACACCTTCAATATCATCAACATCATCAACATCATCAACATTATCAACATCATCAACATCATCAACACCTTCAACATTGTCAACACCATCAACACCTTCACCACCATCAACATCATCAACATCATCAACATCATCAACATTATCAACATCATCAACATCATCAACACCTTCAACATTGTCAACACCATCAACACCTTCAATATCATCAACATCATCAACATCATCAACATCATCAACATTATCAACATCAACACCTTCAACACCATCAACATCATCAACACCTTCAACACCATCAACATCTTCAACATCTTCAACACCTTCAACATCATCAACATTATCAACATCAACATCTTCAACACCTTCAACATCATCAACACCTTCAACACCATCAACATCATCAACATCTTCAACACCTTCAACATCATCAACACCATCAATACCTTCAGCATCATCAACACATTCAACATTATCAACATCATCAACATCGTCAACACTGTCAACACCATCAGCACCTTCAACACCATCAACATCATCAACACCATCAACACCTTCAACACCATCAACACCTTCAACATTGTCAACACCATCAACACCTTCAACACCTTCAATATCATCAACATCATCAACATTATCAACATCAACACCTTCAACACCATCAACATCATCAACACCATCAACACCTTCAACATCATCAACATTGTCAACACCTTCAACATCATCAACACCTTCAACATCATCAACATCATCAACATTATCAACATCATCAACATTATCAACATCAACACCTTCAACACCATCAACATCATCATCATCAACACCTTCAACACCATCAACATCATCATCATCAACACCTTCAATATCATCAACATGATCAACACCTTCAACATCATCAACACCTTCAACACCTTTAACATCACCAACACCTTCAACACCATCAGCACCTTCAACACCATCAACATCGTCAACATCATCAACACTGTCAACACCATCAACACCAACACCATCAACATTGTCAACACTGTCAACATCATCAACACCATCAACACCTTCAACATCATCAACATCAACACCATAAACATCATCGACATCATCAACATTATCAACATCAACACCTTCAACATCATCAACACCTTCAACACCTTCAACATCATCAACACCATCATCATCATCAACACCATCAACACCATCATCATCATCAACACCATCAACACCATCATCATCATCAACACCATCAACACCATCATCATCATCAACACCATCAACATCATCAACACCTTCAACATCAACACCTTCAACACCTTCAACATCATCAACACCATCATCATCATCAACACCATCGACATCATCAACACCTTCAACATCAACACCTTCAACACCATCAACTTCATCAACATCATCAACACCTTCAACACCATCAACTTCATCAACATCATCAACATCATCAACACCTTCAACACCATCATCATCAACATCATCACCATCGGATAAAGGGTTGAAGAGGCATGCTGCTATCGAAGTAGCATATGTAATAGAAGAGATATTTCCTGACTGGTTTACAGACAGATGTTGAAGCCAAACAAATTGTGAGTTGGTCCACATTGTCACTGTTAATGTTGTATGAGCATGTTTTGGTCCCCAGCCATCGGACAGCTCATGAGGTCTACTCTGCACTTTAACTTTCAGTTTATCCCCAGCACAGCTCTTCTTTTTGTGGGTATATTACATCACCAGAGTCCATGAGCTGACCTGATGTTCAAGGACCATCTGCAAACTCAGTCTAGAAGTGTATTTTTGATCTGTACGACCCCCATGACCCAAACACTACTTATCAATCTGTCCATCATAAAGTCTCTAAATCAGACACACTCTGTCCTCCCCTTTGTCCTCCCTCTGTTCTGCCCTCCATCTCCTCTCCGTCTCCCCCCTCTCTTCCTCATTTTTCTGGTCTCAGTTGAACTAATGTGATAAAGTCAGAGACACAGACCTGATGGACAAAGAGACAGAGATGTAGCTGGGGGCTAAAGGGGGGCTCGAGGTCTCAGCCGAGGCAACAAGTGTCTTATGGGGGTTTTGGGGGACCTAATGGGATTTTCCAAGGAGCTTTGCCAGATCTCCTGCCTGCCTCATTCAGGGGTTGGTCTTTTGGCTGCCAGGCGGCACACTTCGGCACCCTGTTGGCCTCAGCACCCCCCCACCCCCACCCCCACCCCCACCCCACAAGACCCACTTACCCCCCCAACCCCACCCAGACCAGGTTCTTTGAAGAGGTTCCAAAACTTCTCCTGAAGGACTCCAGTGGATCTGGATCCTCTGACAGAACAGTGAATAAATCTGATCTCAGTTCAACTCTGCCTCAGAGTAACAGGATCTCCTGAACAGGAGCTGGAGGTCAGAGAAGTGTGACTGCTGCCAGTTGTTGAGTTGACCTCTGACCTCTGGAGGGAGGAGGAGGAGGAGGAGGAGGGGAGGAGGGGGGTCTTTTGTAGGAGAACCACATACAGTTCAGACCAACAGCTGTTCAATCTCTGTTCACTGATTGGTCAACACACAGGAAACTGGGAGTAAACCCACCAAAATAAAATCCTAGATATCAATGTAACGTAAACTATCTACAACATAAAGATCACAGTTTAAATTTAAATCATCTGATGACAGGTAACCCACCCTCAGGTGTGTCACTCTGCCATGCCTTCAGGCACCTGCAGCTCTGACCTCTGACCTCCAGCATGACCCACACAAGAGGAAGTGACATGACCGCCAGCTCCCTGAGGAGGACAGGGGTGGAGGACAGAAGGTGGAGGACAGAAGGTGGAGGACAGCTTGGAGGACAGAGCGTGGAGGACAGGGTGTCCACAGGTGACCTCTGTTTTCTCGTTCCTCTCGTACACTGTTTCTATTCTCCTCCTCCCCCACTCACCCCAACCTCCCGGCTGCTGCCTTTTATTGCAAAGAAGAAGAATAGAGTCAGTGTAGGAGATGCACAGACGAACTACAGACACTGAATGACTGACCGAGGATCAAACCTGAGTCAGTTAAAGTGTTCAGTGTGGAACTCCACCTGCTGCACCCTGATGTTCATAAAGAGACGGGCTGGGTCAGAAGTTCTGGTTCAGACATGAAGAGTCCGGCTTGGTCTACACTCTCTTTATTAATTGATTTATTTGGTGACATTTTATTTTGCAGGTCGGTCACTTCCATGTCACATTGAAGTAATAATGTTTGACCACACAAACACAGACACACACACACACACACACACACACACACACACACGTGTGATTGATGCTGCAGGTATCAGCAGGTGCTGCAGACTTTTATCTCTGTGTGAATAAATCAGCTGACCTCAGAGCAGCGACAGGAAGTGATGGATGTGTTTCCTGCCTCACCTGCCTCGAACACACCTCTGTGTGTGTGTGAGAGAGAGGCCTCACCATCATCTTCTTTTAATGTGCAACCAGTTGATCAACCAATAAGACTGCAGCAGACTGACTCAGAGTTCAGAGAGGTTTGAATCAGAGTTTGCTGTCCTGAAACACATTGAAACATAAACGTACGCATTGAAAACATAAACATACGCATTGAAAACATAAACATATGCATTGAAAAACATAAACATATGCATTGAAAACAAACATACGCATTGAAAACATAAACATACACATTTGAAACATAAACATACGCATTGAAAACAAACATACACATTGAAAACATAAACATACACATTGAAAACATAAACATAACGCATTGAAAACATAAGCATATGCATTGAAAACAAACATACGCATTGAAACATAAACATATGCAGTGAAAACATAAACATATGCATTGAAAACATAAACATATGCATTGAAAACAAACATACACATTGAAAACAGAAACATATGCATTGAAAACATAAAACATATGCATTGAAAACATAACATATGCATTGAAAACATAAACATATGCATTGAAAACAAACATACACATTGAAAACATAAACATATGCATTGAAAACATAAACATATGCATTGAAAACAAACATACACATTGAAAACATAAACATATGCATTGAAAACATAAACATATGCATTGAAAACAAACATACACATTGAAAACATAAACATACACATTGAAACGTACACATAATGTTCCACACCCTCCACCTTCACCAACAGCTAGATTAGAGCTGCTCGTGTTTGCATGATGACATGAAGTACATTTTTACTACTCTTTATGAATTTAAGTTTTATATTTTCTGTTTATGAAAATGTTTTTTGTTCGTTTGTCCTGTGTAAATCAATAAAAACATCCTGCTGTGTGTATCAAACATGTTCACATGTTCAGTGTGTGTGTGCTCATTGTTGCGCTCTCTCTCGTCACAAACAAAAACATTTCTTCACATTCATTCAGAGCTGCTGAAATGATATTAACGCTTCAGTGCGCGCGCACACACACACACACACACACACACACACACACACACACACGCTCGTGTTAGTTTTGAAAAGACGGAAAAGAAAACAGCGTAATGCCGTGAAAAAGCCATTAAAAGAATATTTTCTCTGCTCTCCTTTTGTGCCACCTCTCCTCCATTTCTCCTCCACCTCCTCCTCCACCTCTCCTCCTCTTCTCCTTCATTCCTCCTGCAGCACCAAACCACACAAACAATGCAAATGGCTCTGAAAGTTTCCACAGAGGGAGCAGGACCCCCGTTTTGAGAGAGGAGCTGAATGGGCTCTAAAGGAGAGCCTAATTAATCTAAGTACAGCTCCAATAGGCCCACTTGGAATTTTTTTCACCCCTTTATCTGAATGGGAGGGCAGAGGAGGAGGGAGGAGGAGGGGGGAGGAGGAGGAGGAGGAGGGGGAGGTTAGAAGGACAAAATAAAGAAAAAGAAAAAGAAAGAAAAGAGAGAGGGGATCAGGCCTCCACCTTTTCTATCCAGGGACCCGCCCTCATTCAGCCCCTCCATGTTTAACAGCACCTACCCCCCCCCACCCCCCACATCCACCCATCACCCCCCCCTGCTGGAATCAATCACTCTGATTTACTTCGTCTGTAGCTCCTCAACTTTTTTCTCAAATAAAAAACGAAGATTTTTCCCTCCTTTTTAGAAGCGGGTGGTGTCGGGTTGTAGTGTGGGGTGCAGTCAGAGTGTGTCGGCGCTGCAGTTCTAGCTGGTGTTGTCAGGTGCAGGGGTGGCTGCTGCAGAACCATGGCAGCAGAAGGCTGCAGATGAATGCTCGGGTAAATCAGTAATGGAGCTAAGGGCATACGCCTGTGGGGAGCTTTAAGAGGGGCTTCATTCATCCGGGCCCAAAGAGATTTGAATTGCCCCCCTTCACAATCACTTGAAAGGATGAGCTCAGGGTGTTCCGAAACAAAGTGGAAATCACTCTGCCTTTCAGCGCTTCTAATAAGCTTTTAACTATTTTACATTATGGCGCTCCCCTCGTCCTCGCCCTCCTCGCCACTATTGTGGCCTGTCGTCCGAGCCAAGCCGACTTAAATGTCTGATTTATACTTTTCTCCATGCTGATTTGAGTTTTTTTTCTTGAGGAGCTAAAAAGAGAAATCCAGCTGAAAGCTTTATTATTAACAGTGTCAGAAAATAGATGGAGCTCATTATTCAGGCAGCAGCAGCCGGGACGAGCCACAGGAACGCGTGAAGAGAGAGCGATGATGGCGAGCGGCGTCTGAGCAGGAACAGGAAGTTTAAAGAATCTTTTTTTTTTTATAAAAAATGAATTTCCTTTTATTTTTCCTGACGTTTAGAAACTCTCTGAAACACGTCACATGACCATAAATCCACGTCACATTGTGGAGGCGTTTGTTGGTTGTTGGCCTTAGAAACAGTTTATTGCTCTGGAAATTGCTTCAGTCTTTTTGGAGCGCCGAGGTCAGAGGTTCACCCGGGACACGCTGGGCTGAGCTGAACCCTAAAACTCTCTGTGGGGGGTGGAGGTGAAGGTTTGGAGCTGGGTGGGGGTGCTCGCCCTCTGGTTGACTCTGCAGTGAGCTGCGTGGACATCAAGAATTTCATGCCAATTGTGGAAGACAAGGAAGCAAGTGTGGGGGGCTCTGCAGCCCTGATTAAGACCTCATAACTGCGGAACCCCCCCAACATTAACACTGCCAACACTGTCAGTACGTTTCCATGCAGCAAGTGATTCAGACTTCTGATCGTATCTGACTCAGTTTGGACTTTTGCTTGTAAACACTTTAGTCCGATCTACTTCACACATCGGACATCTCAGAATCGGATAAGAACACCTAGATAATCGTTCACAGTCGGATATTTAACGTCATGTATACTCAGCAATCGGATCATACGCGACATTTTCCTCCGGGCTTTTGACCCGGAAGCCAAAAGATCCGTTGTTCTTTTTATTTTTATTATTAGGACGAAAATAATGCAGGAAAAGTACGCAGCTGTAGCGTCGTCCATCTCCTCGTGTGTGATCTTTGTTTGAACGCCGTCAGATAGTTTGTTGTTGCCGATCAGTAGAGGTCAACCCAAAGTGGCTCTTTGTTGAGAGCTTCAGCGCCACCTAGTGTGACGGAGTCAGCCAGTTATCCGATTAACAGCATGTATACTCAGTGATCCGGTCTGCAGGTCATTATCTGATACAATCAGAAAATTTGAATTTCTTGCTGCATGTAAACGTCCTGACTGATGTGCCAGCGGCTCTGCAGATCACTGATCATGAAATCATCAAACAGAACCTGAAATCAGTGATCAGTAGGGAGGAAGTTGAGAACCGGTTCCCAGTGTTTCAGTTCCTTGGAATCATTTGCCAGTTTCCGTTATCAGTTCTACCACGCATTTTGCATAGCTTACACAAGATGGCGACTCCAGTGCAGCCAGCAGTCAACTTCAAACATGATGTCCAAGTTTAGTTACACTTCACAAGAAAAGATGACAACAGGGCAACTGGCAATGTGGACATTTCATCAAAGGGAGAAAACACTACCAACATGCAGAAACATTGGCGCTCACAGCTGCGATGACTATTACTGAATTTTTCATCCGCTCCAGCCTGACATTACTGAATCTCAGCTCAGCAGCAACGTTAGCCTGGCCTCGGCTAATACTTCAAAGTAAATAACTAACACTACCCATCATGTTAGAGCCATTTCCCTCACTGTAAAACCTGCAGTAACATTAACCTGAATGCCTTCTCATGCATCGACCATCAAGAGAGACAGAGTCTGACTGGCTCACTCCAGTTCACACCGCCAGATTCTCCTTTCACCGACGCTGCCTGACGGACTGTCAGGGTTTGTTTCTCTGAATGATTTTCTGAGCGTTGATGGTGAAATCTAGAAATTTAAACTGCGTTTGACGCCTTTGATACCTGCTCATCACCTGTGGAGCCTTCAGACAGGTGTTTGTCACTCTGTTCTTAATCCTGTCACGAAATGAAAGGCCGAGTGAATCTTTACAGAAACAGTCAGCTGGATCACGTTTATTGTTATTATGTGAATCAGTGAAGGAAACTGATCTGACGTCAGTTTGAACTGCTGATGAATGAACCAATTAGTGAGTAACAGAGGTCTGCTGAGGGTGAACAGGATGAAACTCTACTCTGCCCCGGGGTGAGGGGACGGAGGGGAGCTTTACAGGTGCAATCAGTGGCACACGGAGGGGGGAGGAGGAGGAGGGAGGCGGGGGAGTCAGAGGTTATCTTGTAGAGCAGAGGGCAGAAACTCCCATCTGTTTACCTGAACAGCAGCAGCAGCTCCGAGGCTCAGTTTCCTGATCTGCATCTGGGGGGGGGGGCTCATACCTGACACAGGTGAGCCCCCCCCCCCCCCCCCTCCCTCACCTGCTGTATGCGCAGAGATTTGTTCATGTCACGTGATGCTTTATTTACTTATGATCACAGTCCGACCAACCTCATACAGGTTAACTGTGGTGTGTGTGTGTGTGTGTGTGTGTGTGTGTGTGTGCGCTCATGTTGCTTGGTTGCTCTTTTGATTGACACTTTCCTGTGACTCTGTTCTGCCTCTGTGGACGTTTAAAGAGAACCGAGCCCCCCCCAACATGCCCTGGAGCTGAGTGTGTGTGTGTGTGTGTGTGTGTGTGTGTGTGTGTGTGTGTGTGTGTGTGTGAAGGTGACAGAGCATTGCAGCCTCCTCCTCCTCCTCCTCCTCCTCCTCCTCCTCTCAACAGCTCATTAGTGTCTCTTCACTCGGCTCTAAGAGTCCTTCATCGTCCACTTGTACCTGTCGACCCGCTCACCTCTGACCCGGCGCTGAAGAGGAGACACGAGACACTTCATGTCCACAGGAAGTCCAACAGAACACCGCCAAATTAAAACACAAGTGGAGGTGAACAACCACTAAAGCACCACAGAAGAAGAGGTGACAAGGTTGTCAGACGACGTGCTCCTCCTCCTCACAGGAAGTTACACGACTCACAACACCTGAACACTCACCTACACATGCACTGTGTGTGTGTGTGTGTGTGTGTGTGTGTGTGGGAGATCAGTCCGCCTCAAGCCAACACTCTGTTTCCTGTTTCCTTTCCTTTCACATTAAGAGCGTTGAAGAATTTCAGGAGTTCAATCGAGTCTTTATTAAAAATGGAATGCAGCCCTCACCTCACATAACATCCATGTATCTGCAGGCGTGGAGCTCTGATTGGTCCATTTCAGGCCTGAATGGAGGGTGGAGCAGCCTCAGGGTGGAGAATGAACGTCTGAATGGAGGAAGTGAAGAGAAACCAGGTGGAAGTGACGTCCTGTTTTCTCTTCTTCTTCTTTGTGTTGTCAAACAAACCTGTGCAGCTCACTCTTCTTCATGTGACCGACCGAGCGTCCTCAAAACGTGACCGGTCCTCCAGGAGTCCGAAGAAGGTCCTGAAACCGGACGGAAAACAGAGAAGAAGAAATACTTAGTTACAAGGTGAGTTACTTTCTGGACAACTGGACCTCCAGAACCACTTTCAGAACCTGCAGGTAACATGGTTAGTTGACATCGACATCATCGTGGTTCTGAGCAGGATCAGAAAAACACGTCACTATACCGTGAGCCGTCCAAAACCTCAGGACCAGAACCACATTAGTAAACCCGGGCGGTGCTGAGACCCGGTCCACCTCAGACTGCAGGTCCAAACCTCTGGACTGAACCAGGATGTGATACAAACAGAACCAGGATGAACCCAAATGAACGCTCAGTGTTTACAGGAGAACCATGTGACCCGATCAGATGCTCCAACATCACTTTAGTAGAGGAAGAATGGGAAAAGTACGGAGGAGGAACATGAGGAGAAGGGATGACAGGATGAGGAGAAGAGTAGGAGCAGGGGATGAGAGGAGGAACCAGGCGGATAAAGAAAGAGAAGAGGAGGAAGAAGGAGGAAGAGTAGGAAACAGGAGATGAATAGGTAGGACAGGAGTATGGGACAAGGATGACGGAGGGGAAAAAGGAGAACAGGGAGGAGGACCACACGGGGGAGGAGGAGGAAGAGGAGGACAGGAGGAGGAAGAGGAGG
>CM024791.1:26721708-26762110 GCA_014281875.1 Nibea albiflora | reverse complement strand
GAGAAGAAATCTGTTGTTCATGAATTCATGGATTATTCTTATTTACATGATATTTAATGAACCGCAGCACTGACAGTGAGCGGCTCATTAAAAACACATCGGACAGTAAAAACAGCTGAAATGATTTGTTCATTAATGAATTAATAATAAAAACAATAAAATAAAAGAAATAAAAACATTGTGAATAAATAAAAAACAGATGAAATAAATGAACTCATCAGGGTCAGATCATGAGTCATAAATAAAACAAAGGAGGAGTAAAACCATCAAATACTAAAAACAAATGAATGAACACTTAAAAAACGTTACCCATCATCCTCAGGGTTCATCAGCAGAGTTATTATTTTTCATGAGTTGAACTGATTTATTGATTTATAATAAATAAACGACGAGCTGCTCTGTGAACGTCTCTTCATGTTCTCAATGTTCTCACACACACACTCAGCTCACTTTGTTGGTTTGTCTCATCTGATCTTCAGTTTCATGACTTTATTCATTGGTGTGGTGTGTGTGTGTGTGTGTGTGTGTGTGTGTATATAGATATATTGAGGTCTGTTAAACAACAATACAAAACAGAGTCTGCTCGTCAGTCAGTTTCTCTGTAAATCTTCATTAACAAACGATAAATTCAGGATTCGATGAAATAAAATCAGGACGAAGCTTTAAAGGAGCAAACATGGAGGACGGCGTGCAGAGGTTCAGTCTGACATCATAATTACCAGCAGCTCTTTATCCCCTTCATCATTTTTCAGATGAGTCGGCGGATCGATCCAGCCGGCTCTCCTTCACTCTATAATTTCAGCGTGATGCCTTCAGATCCTGCATCTGCTGCAGAAAAACAGAGTCTGACATCATCGTCTAGAAGAAGTCCAGCCGTCCAGTTAGAGAGCTCAGGCCAGCTAACATTAGCATTCAGCTCAACACATAGCTGTGCTGAAGCCTCACAGAGCTGTCAGCAACTACACCACTGTCTGACAGTACAGCTAAAATAACCTGTAGAATTATTATTATTTATCATGAATTATATTACTGCATTATAATAACACTATAATACATTTATATATATGATACATTCAGGTGTTCATCACTTTAATGTCACAGCTGGTGAACGTGGAGCTCATTCTTTAATCTGTAATAAAACGTTATCAATATCGTTACTTTATATTTTATTTGAATAATTTAATCAAAATAAATGTAGCGGAGTTCAAAGTATGACTTTTATGGATTTGATGTTTCACTGTGTTTGTTTCAGAGAAAAGCTTTCAGGCAGACGTACTCATGTCGCTGGATATTGAATGAAAACCATAATACCCACAATAATATCAGATAATACCCTGTGATAAACAATAACACACACACACACACACACCAGGCGCTGCTCTTTGCTGGGATTACGGTCGCACTCGTACCTGGAAGCATTAATGGCAACACGATAATCCCGGTACATAAATCCTCGGAGGGATTATTGCTCTGTTGAAGTGCCGAGCTGAGAGAAGACGGCGGGAAGGTCTCAGAGAACCATCAGAGAACCATCAGACAACCATCAGAGAACCATCAGAGAACCATCAGAGAACCATCAGACAACCATCAGAGAACCATCAGAGAACCATCAGACAACCATCAGAGAACCATCACAGAACAATCAGAGAACCATCAGAGAACCATCGGAGAACCATCAGAGAACAATCAGAGAACCATCAGACAGCAATCAGAGAACCATCAGAGAACCATCAGACAACAATCAGAGAACCATCAGAGAACCATCAGAGAACCATCAGAGAACCATCAGACAACAATCAGAGAACCATCAGAGAACCATCAGAGAACCACAGGGATAGCTTAATGGACTTTGGATAATGGGTCTCAGTGATCATTAATAACTCTGTAAATCTGCACAGAAAGCATCAAAGCCCTTAATTACTCACCTCCATCAACAAATGAATAAATAATAACCCGAGACAGAAATCCCTTAAAAACCTTTGACACAAAATGTTTTAAAGGATCATCGTTAATGTTTCTATTTAATTATTATTATAGAAATGAATGTTCATGAACAGAGACCTCAGAGAGTTCAACAGCTGTGATCACCAGAAATGTTTGAAGTTTGTTTGGTTTTATTACAAAATGTAACATAACACTGTTACATGTGTCTGTATGTTACGTACAGTATAAAACAGTGGGAGTACCCATCAGCACAATAACAACCTTCAACAGAAGACCAGAATAACAGAAACATTCAAACCACCAACTCTTCCTTCATTGCAAAGGTTCCTTCAGAGTGGCAGCAGTGAACGTCGCGGGTTCCTTTACATCTGACGGTCCTTCAGGTTTATTGATCGTGTTGATCTTTGTCTCTTCCAGGAACCTTCCAGAACGGGATCGCAGAGGGGGAGGTGGACCCCACCTTTGGGCCCCTGGAGGCCATGCGTCTCACAGTGGTCACGGATTCACCGGTCTGGGTGATCCTCAGCGAGGTGAGACAGCCTGGACAGGTTATAGAGATTTCAGAGGAGGTTCAAGGAGTTCTGAGAGGTCCTTGAGGAGGTTATAGAGGTTGAACAGGCACCGAGGATATGATTTTATGTCATGGGGTATCTGGAGGATCCTCGACAGGGAACCATGGTGAGGACCCTTCATAAGGAGTTCACTTCTATGGAAGTTTGGGATGTCCCAGAGGTTCATTCAAAAAAATCTTTTATGATGATTATGATCACTGTAAGCCTTGTTAGGATGCTATTCTACGAGTGCCTACTAGGCTTGAGGAATTTGGGGGTTGTTGCAGGGTTCTTCACGAGTTCCTAGGCCATCAGGCACTCCTTGAAACCACGATAAGACTCTAGTGTTCAAGTAACACACTTTCAAAACAACAAAACATTGTTTTTATGTGACTTTCACACAAATGTCGTAACCTTGAGCACCAATTCTTAACTTTCTCCTTCAGAAAGAGATTTTAAGAGTGGCTTTAAAGCAGTGGTCCCCACGGACCAGTCAACCACCTGACAATGTCACTGCGGGACCGGGGGTTTTTCAAAATAAAAGATCGTCCATACTGAGATAATACGTAAAATGGAAATAATTAATTACTTCTTGTGCGGCCCGGTACCAATTGCTCGACGGACTGGTACTGGTCCGCGGCCCGGGGGTTGGGGACCACTGCTTTAAAGTTCAGAGGTTGAAATGGCACTGGAGAGATTGAACTGATCTTTGATGGGATTCCAGGCACTCCTTGAGGGGATTTCCAAAGTGTCTGATGGACCTTGACAGACTCTATTCATGGGCTCCAGGGGGTCCTTGAGGAGTTCCAGCAGATTATAAGTTTGAAAATGTCAATAAACCAGTGATCTTCCTCCGTTCACAGTCCATCAATCCTTGAAACCTTGACTGTCCAAATGAATTTCAACCGTCTAATGATTCAAAAGGAGTCCTTTTGTTTTGATGGTTAAAGGGTTAATTTGACTGAACCAAGGAGCAGGAATGTGTTAAACACTTCAGCTTGACCTCCGAACTGTGACCTCTGACCTTTGGTGGTCGCTCATCTCCGAGTTAACCCTTTAAAGAATGCATTGGTCTGGGTTAGTGACGGCGTTTAGCTTCTCGTGGTGTGAAGACAGCCTGTGAGTTCACGCTGCTCTGCTCTGTGTTCCTCTGAGCTCTGACATGCTTCTTCTGGTCGTCCTCAGATCTTCATAAAGCAAGCCGAGTGAAGCTCCTCTCCCCCCTCAGCGATACCTCAGCACCTCCGAGCGTTCAGCCGGGCTGACCGGAGCGGCAGTCCATGCGCCACCAGATCCCCACCGCGGTTGCTACAGCGCCGCCATCTGGCCGGACCTTGCCACTGCAGGGCTGATCAGATCATAGACTGAAAAACACAGCTCACACAGACAGACAGACAGACAGACAGGCGAGCGAGGGGAAACCTGTCTGTCTCGATAAAGATGAAGCTGTAATTAATCCTGAAGTCTGTATTTATGTGTACATACAGTAAGTCCATGTTCAAACACTGGTAATGTGCAGCACCACACCGTGATGATGATGATGATGATGAATCTGCTGCTTCATGACTCAAAGGCCTGCAGACGGCCGGTCACGGTCCGGACCTGGTCTCCCCGTGTTCCCCTCAGTAACCTGTATGTGTGTATATGAATGCCTCGGTGTGTCTGTGTCCGTCGTTCCCGCCGTCGGCGAGCGATTTGCCTTAAAACGAAGACGAAGAGCAGAAACGAGCCCCAGACTGACACTACATGTAGCCACAGCAAATACCCAGAATCCTTTGCTGCGACCTCGGACCTTCTCACATCTTTGTGGCTTGAAACTACTGACGACGACGGCTGTTTCCTTTTTTAACCAAGTCTGTAGACCCGTTTGATTTTAGTTTACTGAGGCCTTCACAAACACTGCTCTGTATGCAGTACTCTAAAGTACTCTATAGGACCCTGCAGTACTACAAGTACAATAAAGACAGTATGTTACTATAACACAGTACTATAGAGTACTATAAAGTACAGTTACTATAACATACTATACAGTGCAGTACTCTAAAGTGCACTAAATAGAGTACTTCAAAGTACTATAGAGTACTCAACATTACTCTAAAGTACTCTACAGTACTATAGAGAACTTATACAGTACTGTACTGTAGTTCACAGTACTCTGTGGCCACTCTAAAGTATTTTATGATACTCTGTTGTACATGTTGTACACAATACTGTACTCTAACATACTTTACAGTACAGTACTGTGATGTAGTACAGCGTACTCTAGTTTCTGTAGTACTTCATGTACTGTAGTTTTCAGTTCACTCGTTGATTCTTTTGTTAATAAATCAGATAAATTATGAAATAGTTTCATTTCATTCTGTCACGTCGCTCACAGAGAACGTTTTGATCAACGCTCCTCTAAACTATCATTTTAATACGTTTCATATCTGGAGCCTTGAACTCGACACTGTCCTCGTCCTCCTGATCCAGTCTGATCTGGATCCAGGCCTTGAAGGTTTATGATCTATCCAGGTGTTCTCCTGGTCCGGTTCTGTCCTCACACAAGAACATTTTAGTGTTCTTCCAGCTGTGTGTCGACAGAGTTTGTCTCTGACACGCTGACACGAAGCAGCTCCATTAAGGAAAAAGTGTTTCCCAGTTTGGTGTCAAGAATTCAACCCTCATCTCCGTCCAACACCTTCAAGATGAACTGGAACACAGACCGTGCCAGATCTGATCACCCAACATCTGTGCTGGACGCAGCAGGTCCAACATCTGGAGGAGAGACTGAAACCAGATGAGGCAAGTGGCACATTAATGAACATGTGAAGGGAACGTTCAGCTGTCCACATACTTCTGGCCTTCACTACACATTTGTTATGATTCATGTAAACATCAACCCTCAAGGTCTCCATGAAAACAGGAAGTAGAGTTCTGTTTACTTCCCCATTTTTACGTGTTCCAGTGAACGTGGCCAGACCTAACAGAACCTCTGAACCAGCAGTGTCCAGTCTAACAGTGAACACAGCGACAGAACCTCTGAACCGGCAGTGTCCAGTCTAACAGTGAACACAGCAACAGAACCTCTGAACCGGCAGTGTCCAGTCTAACAGTGAACACAGCAACAGAACCTCTGAACCGGCAGTGTCCAGTCTAACAGTGAACACAGCAACAGAACCTCTGAACCGGCAGTGTCCAGTCTAACAGTGAACACAGCAACAGAACCTCTGAACCGGCAGTGTCCAGTCTAACAGTGAACACAGCAGCCTATCGAGGTGGTTTTCTTGCCGGGTTTGGCTCCTGGCCTTTTCCCCAAAATAGCGAGGTCCATACGTTAACTTATGTTAGTAGTTAGCTACATTAGCCCTAGCTTCAAACCAACTGGATCCTCAGTGTTAGCTGTGTTAGCCTTGTTATATTAGCTTTAGCTGTCCTGCTACTGATCAATGTTTCCATCATAAAGTCTGTAAATCACCCTCGGGTACTGTAACATTATTCCCTGTTGGTCTCAGAGGCATGTGCTCCAACCGGTCTGGGCCGGTTGCTGAGCCCGGTTCTGTTGCTTGCTATGGTAGATTCAGTTAGCAGCAGTTAAATAGCGTTTAGCTACTTGAGCAACTGAAAGTGTTTTTCAGGAAATGACAAACCCTAAAATCTATACCTGTGTTGGACAGATACTGGGGAACAGATGGACAAAAACAAACTTCAAGTTTGACTTCATGGAGACATTAAAACAAATTATTAATTTAAAGGAACGTTTAGCAAAGGTTTCCTCTGACACCTCCCGACTCTTCAGCTCTCCATGTGAAGCTCAGACGTCAGAACGAACGTCCCTCGAGCTTCAGGAAACATTCAACGTTTCTTTCTTTCTTTCTTTTCTTTTCTTTCTTTCTTTCTGTGTGAGATGCACTGGAATGCATTGCTCTAAATAACCCTGTGTTTGTCTTTTGTATCCTTTAGATAACTATTTAAATGATCGTCGACTTCTATCCAATCTGTGAATTGTAATAAAGACAGAAATTTAAATGAAGTTTTGTTTTGTTGTTGAGAGTTTCTGGGAGTGTCGTTGGGTTTCACCAAATGAAAATGAGAAAGAGAGCGACACAGGTGAGCTGACAGGAAATACACATGACCCTGAATGATCTTCACAATAAAAGTCTTCACAATATCCAAACATTTAAAGGCTTTAAAGGTCCAATCAAACTTTGTTTTCGTTTGTTTATTCATAATAATAATGTTAGTGAACAAACAAGCTAAGGCTAACTAGCTAGCTGCAACCAGCTAGCCAGCAACACGGAGAAATTACAGCCAGATCAGTCTGAGAGATGAATTAGCAAACATCATCCACAAAAGACTGCCTTATAAGATATAATATTTATAGCCACCTGAAAATGTCATAAATTCCCAATAATTAAATAAAATGTCATGTTATTGATAAATGTCACAATATCAGTCAGGATATTTTATTATTAGTGATGTAATTTAATTGTTTATTTAGTCTGACCATAATAATAATTTTTATGGGAGTTTTAGTTTATTTGACATGATATGTAAAATAAGAAATGTGTTAATAATTTCTATAATGTTTCATATATATAAACACATATAATAATATGTCTAAACATATATAATCATATATATATATATAAACATATATAAACACACATATAAGCACATATATAAGCACATATATAATCATATATAAACACATATATAAGCACATATATAATCATATATGAACACACATATAAGCACATATATAATCATATATAAACACATATATAAGCACATATATAATCATATATGAACACACATATAAGCACATATATAATCATATATGAACACATATATAAGCACATATATAATCATATATGAACACATATATAAGCACATATATAATCATATATGAACACATATATAAGCACATATATAATCATATATGAACACATATATAAACCTGTGTGTCATATTACTTAAAATCCGTTTCAATCTCTGTTAACGAGCCTTTTCATCAGCCTCGCTACAACCAATCAGCGCTCACTTCCCCTCTCCGTTGGACCAATCAGTGCTGTCCACGAGGTTCAGCTCTGGGGGGCGGGCACAAACCAGTATGACCGAGATTCGCCCCTCGACCAATCAGCGCTTGACAGTTGACAGGGAAAACGTCAAATATTCGCTGTAGATAACCAATCAGCCACAGGGGACGGCGGCTTATGGCCTTCCAATATCCCACGTGGACGCTCCTCAGTAGTTCTTCACATCGGCGAGCAGGAGGTGAGGTAAAGAGCCCGAGAAACGGCACTGTTTGCGGGGTAACTCTGCGGGACTGTGCGGGTTTCTGTGACATGTCGGTTTATTTAAAATGTCGGCGCTTTGATGAGTCACGTATGTCCGTTTTTCGCGGTTAACGGTGAAGCTCCGTGTGGCAGCATGCTGTTAGCTTCAGGACGAGAGGCTAACGGAAGCTAATTAACTACAGGTGAATCCAGCTAGCTCAGTTAGCATGCTGCGTTGGCCTTTAATTACATTTAATTAAGTCAAATATTAATTATTTAACGACGGTGATCAGCGAGACAGAGTCTGTCCAACAGCTGAGTCAAACTCTGAGAGGACAGGCGAAGTTGGAAGCTCGGCTCAGACTCTTCGTCAGCATCGCAGCTCAGCTAAGCTAAGCTAAACTAAGCTAGCTGTCTGAGCCGTGTTGGATCCTGGAGGAGCTTCATGGGTGGATGAAGAACATGAAGGGCAGCTGAGAGCTGAAGTGGAAAACAGAGGCTGCTGGAGGCTAATGAATGAGGCTGGGGCAGTTAGCTGGGGCAGTTAGCATCAATACAAAGCTGCGTTTGTTTTCTCATTCAACCTCCAAAAACTTAATTTAAACTTGTGTGGACATCCTGAAGGCCTGCAGCTAATGATCAGCTGAGCTCTGTTAATTAGTCATCATAATTAATCATTCACTTCAAGATGGAGGAAATGTTCCAGAAACGTTAAAAAACGTTCAGTGAACAGATTTTCTGGTCTGATCATCAGAGCGGCGTGCGGTTCATCTGATGCGTCATGATGTTGTTACAGGTGCTCACCTGGCCGAGGTGTCCTACAGGTGACTCAGGTATTCTGATCTGTTAAATGCAGCAGATGAAGGTTCAGACGTGTTTAAAGATCAAAGGATTCCTTCAGCTTCATGTTTGGATAAAATCGTGTGGGGCCGGTTCAGTTTGGACTGATCAGCTGATGAGTGTCGGTAACACAGTCAGAACCTGCTGCCTGCGTTCACACAGCGAGCTGAAGCGGTCCGAGCCGTCACACTGGTTCAACTCGCTGTTTGACTGCCACCGCCCGACCCGTAAACCAGCTCTGCAGGTCATCACTGTCAGGTTCTGATGTGATCTCCTCGAGCAGAGATCGGACCAGTCTGATGGATCCATAAAGAGCGAACACACTGTTCACCGAGTCAGTCAGCCTCAGAACTTTACCTCCGAGTTAAATCACCTGTAATGAGACTGTCAGTCATTGACTTCATGAGTGGATGAGCGGGTGGATGAGCGGGTGGATGAGCGGGTGGATGAGCGGGTCTCCTCTGTTTCTTTCGGTTTAAACGGTAACCTGTCCGTCTGGTCTGTCTGGTGCTGAGTTCACTGATGCAGGCTGATAATCAGAGTAATCAGATTACAGAATAAACTGACAGATCAAAACGAGTTCAAACGTCTGAAACAGTTTAATGAACTTTTTAATTTAACAACATAAATCTTTAAATTTGCTGTTAAAAGTAGAAACACGACGTCTGATTCAAAGTTTTTTAATCGGTCAGACTTCGTCCGTCACTCTCGCTGATGGTGGAGCAAACACCGTCACGTTAACTCAGATTCTTTTGATCATTTCTGTCTTTTTTTTCTGACGAGTCTCAGAGACTGTCTCAGATCATCAGTGGTGTGTTATCAGTCGGTGGGTGGGTGGAGCAGATGTCCTGCAGGCTTGAACGCTAATATCAGATTAACTGTAACTCATTCAGACCAATCAGAGACCCGGAGAAGCTCGTTTAAGAGTCCAGGATGAACACTGTACTTTAATATAATCGACGGTTCAAACCTGGTCCGATTTGAAGCTGCTTGGAGAACCAAACATGGCCGTCATGTGACTGATACTTCACGGACACGCGTGACTCGTCCTGATCGAGTCGGGCAGCTCCAGTTTTGAATGAAGTCAGTTCAGATAAAGTGTGTGCGCCTCTGTTGGTCTAACGGATCAGTGTGTGTGTCGGTGTGTGTTCTGCTCGTGTCAACAGATCTCAGCTCACACTCGTGTAATCTTTGAAGACGCCTCAGAGGAATCGTCCGGCGCGCAGACACTTCCTGTGTCTCCATGCGTCTCTGCTGCAGCCAAGTCCCTCAACGCCACGTGGGCTCTGATGCTAAGCTAACAGCTAGCGGCTCACTGCACAGCCAGGCTGTTCGTTAGCTCGCCGTGCTAATCCTGCTGCAGGTTAATCAGATTATCCGTCCAGTCTGCTGAGTGCTGCAGCTTTTACTGTCGCCTTTATGACTTTACGTGATTCATCCGCCCGCGTCCGGCTCGTCTGATTGGCCTGTATATCTTCTGACCAATCAGAGCTGTCTGTTTGAAATGAAGCTCATTAGCATGAAGCACAGACAGTCAGAACACTTTAATGATAATTCATTAACGTCACACAGGAACTAAACTCTTTCTGTTTGGGGGGCACAGGTAACGTTACAGTAACCTTCTGTGAACGCACAGAGAACGTTTAAACAGCGTTCAGAGGCTGTAAACACTCGTTAACTTCAGCCTCATTAGAGTTCACCTGAGGCCTCAGGTGAGACAGAGGGGGAGGGGCGAGTGTTCATTGTTGTGTTAACGTTCTCTGATTGTTGTTTATATGTTTGTGTTGGAGCCAGCTGTTCTCTGAAGCACACTGAACCGGTCCAGAACCTTCAGGGCGGTGTCCTGTTTGTGCTCATCCATCTGTTTAATTCAGTGCTGTGTGGCCACAGTCATTCATCATCAGGGTGGAGGAGGGGGAGGAGGAGGAGGAGGAGGAGGGAGGGGGAGGGGGAGGAGGGTGGGGGAGGAGGGTGGGGGAGGGGGAGGGAGTCATTGTCTCAGGTGAGGCGTGTCCGTGATGTAAACGATGCTCGCTGACTTTAAGACCTTTTAAACGTTTAAATTACGTTTGTCATGTGATCAATCATCTGTAGTTTGTTTGTAAACAGGAAGTTCAGTGTGTGTGTGTGTGTGTGTGTGTGTGTGTGTGTGTGTGTGTGTGTGTGTGTGTGGTAATCCCGTGAGGTGTAATCTCATTAGCAGTTAACAGAGCTGAGGTGTGTGTGTGTCCTCTGGGGAGCATGAACAGTTGTCAAACACAATAACAATGTGGATTAATCTGAAGGTCCATGTGGACCTGTCGTCATGGCAACAGGTCCTGAACCAACAGAAGCGTGTAGCTCGTTGGCAGCGAGCTGGATCAGAACCGACAGAAACTGAGTTCATGTCGAGGTTTCATCTGACAGAACCGATCGTCTCGTTGGGTCTGTTAATGATGATGGAGAACATCCAGCACGCTGAACAGAGTCCCATCGGACTACAAACTCCCCTGAAGGCCCATTAGGACCTGGTGTAGGACCTGGTGTAGGACCTGGTGTAGGACCTGGTGTAGGACCTGGTGTAGGACCGGCTGTAGGACCGGCTGTAGGACCGGCTGTAGGACCGGCTGAAGCTTTCTGAGAGAGACGGGCAGAGACAGAGATCTCCAGGAAAGATCCAATCAGAGAGATCTGTAGAACCTGTGGAAGAACCTTTGGATCCATTGAGCCTCCTGAACGAGCTCCACAGTCTGCTTTAGTGCTCTCATGTTGTTGATTTCAAAATAAGAGCACGACCGAACGAGCTGCATGAGCACAAACAGCTGGAGCAGATGTTCCTAACGCTCCTCCTCCTCTGTGTGCAGACTATGGATCAGAGGGTCGGGGTTCTTCGTTCTTCTGGCAGCGGGCCTCCTCTGCCTCAGCTTAGCTCCGGTCAGTCGGGCTGACGTCCTGGCCGAGGACGGTCTGGGTGACGAAATGGACGTGGAGGACGAGCTGGATCTGGGCCTGGCCGGCGCTGATGAGGAGGAGCTGGAGGATCTGGAGGGGGATGTGCAGGACGAAGCTCCACCCACCCCCAAAACTCCTCCCACACCAAAGGTAAGACCGCTAACAGCTGATTGGACAGGAGCAAGTGTTTGTTTATGAACGTTCCATCAACGCTACAGAAACATAACTGACCTGAGGTCAGGTAAAGGCCTCATCATGTGACCTGATGATTCACTGAGTCAGCGGTTCTGTTTGTTTCTGTTCATGTCCAGGTGACCTACAAAGCTCCAGAACCGATGGGGGAACATTACATCGCCGAGTCTTTTGACCGGGGGACACTTGACGGGTGAGCACGGAGTACTGATCCAGATTGTTTGACCGTACACGGTACTGATCCAACTTTAAGTACTTCCTCATGATGACTAGAGACTCCTCATCGACCTGTAGAACCTCCTGAAGAACCTATAGAACCTTCTTTAGACTCTGTTCTCACATTGGTGACCCGGTTCTGTCTTTAATCATCACATCAGGTGAACGGACCTGAACCTTTGTGTAGCTCTTCAGGTATCCCAGCATGCACCTTGTGGTGGAGTTATCGCTGTGTGTCAGGTGTTTGCTCAGGTGTGTTTGTAATAATCTACCTGTGTGTTCTAGCTGGATCACGTCGAGCGCCAAGAAGGAAGACGCAGACGAAGAGATCGCCAAGTACGACGGTATGTGACGCCTGTCTGTGTCCTGAAAAGGCCACCGTACATGATGTGGTTCAGTGTGACAGACAGGTAGATGATGATGATGATGATGTCGTGCACAGGTAAATGGGCGGTGGAGGAGATGAAGGACAGTAAACTTCCTGGAGACAAAGGTCTGGTCCTGAAGTCTCGTGCCAAACATCACGCCATTTCCGCCCAGCTGCTGCGACCTTTCACCTTCGACACCAAGCCACTCATCGTCCAGTAAGAACACCTTTCAGTCTTTACCTGTCGGGCTCGTCGGCTCACCTGTCACACCTCTTCATCATCCTCTCTGTGTTCAGGTACGAGGTCAACTTCCAGGCGGGTATCGACTGCGGCGGTGCCTACGTCAAGCTGCTGACTCAGACTCCAGATCTTGACCTGGTCAGTGTATTGATGTACTTGTACTTTACTCGAGTACTTCATACTTGTACTCTTAGCTATAAAGTCAAACTGTCCTCGTCTCTTCAGGACCAGTTCGTGGATAAAAACTCCGTACACCATCATGTTCGGACCCGACAAGTGTGGAGAGGATTACAAGCTGCACTTCATCTTCAGACACAAGAACCCGAAAACTGGAGAGTACGAAGAGAAACACGCCAAGAAGCCCGACGCCGACCTGAGGACGTACTACACCGACAAGAAGACACACCTGTACACACTCGGTGAGACACACACACACACACACACACACACACACACACACACACACACACACACACAGTCCAGACTGCAGACAGTCCAGGTGTGTAACCAGGTGTGTGTGTGTCTCTGTCGCTCTCCAGTGGTGAACCCAGACAACACCTTTGAGGTTCTGGTGGATCAGACTGTGGTGAACAGCGGCAGCCTGCTGACGGACATGACTCCCCCCGTCAACCCGGCCGCTGAGATCGAAGACCCCGACGACCAGAAGCCCGAAGACTGGGACGAGAGGCCCAAGATCCAGGACCCAGACGCCGCCAAGCCCGAGGACTGGTCAGTACCACAGCTGGTTACCACGGTAACCAAGAAGCAGTTTCTTTGGACTGTGAACTCCAAAATTAGCATAATGCTAATAATGCTATCACTGATAACTGCAAACAAACAAATGTTGAAGCGTTAAAGTTACAAAGTAAACCCGTTTATTGATGGTGGTCATGGGGTCATGTGGTCGTGGGGTCATGTGGTCGTGGGGTCATGTGGTCATGTGTTTGAGACTGTTGGTCTTCGCCTGTCTTCAGGGACGAGGACGCTCCCGCTCAGATTCCTGATGAAGACGCAGTCAAACCTGACGGCTGGCTGGACGACGAGCCCGAGTACATCGGAGACCCCGACGCTGTCAAACCTGAAGACTGGTGAGTTCTGACACGTCCGTCTCTGATTGGCTGATGATGCTCACCCGTCTGTCTGTCCCGCTCTAACCGACTTCCTGTCCATCAGGGACGAGGACATGGACGGCGAGTGGGAGGCTCCTCAGGTCCCTAACCCCGCCTGTGAGACCGCCCCTGGCTGCGGCGCCTGGAAACGACCAACGATTGACAACCCCAACTACAAGGGCAAGTGGAAGCCGCCCATGATCGACAACCCCAACTACCAGGTGAGTCCTCGAACGCGATCGGCTCGTAGGCCGCCATCAGACGGCGTTGCAGCGTCCTGACTGGAGCTCCTTTCTTCTCCTCAGGGCATCTGGAAGCCGAGGAAGATCCCCAACCCAGCGTTCTTCGAGGACCTGCAGCCGTTCAGGATGAGCCCGTTCAGCGCCGTGGGCCTGGAGCTCTGGGTCCATGACCTCCGACATCTTCTTTGACAACTTCTTCATCACCGACGACCGCAACACCGGCGAGCGATGGGCCAACGACGGCTTGGGGCCTGAAGAAGGCTGCAGAGGGCGCCGCTGAGGTGAAGCTCTTTCTGATGATGTTAGCATTAATTAACATGCTCATGTATTATTCATTAATTCATGTCTGAATTATCTCGTCGTCCTCGTTTGTAGCCCGGCCTGGCCACTCAGATGCTGAACGCTGCAGAGGAGCGTCCGTTGGCTCTGGGTCGTCTACGTCCTCACTGTGGCTTTACCGCTCGTCCTCATCATCGTCTTCTGCTGCACCGGCAAGGTAACACACACACACACACACACACACACACACACACACAGCTGTGAGCAGGATGTGTGTACCTCGAGGGAAAAGCAGTGATGAGATGAGCAGCATCAAGTCGGACCTTGTGTATCTGACAGACATACAGTTATCTGTGTGTGTGTGTGTGTGTGTGTGTGTGTGTGTGCGTGTGTGTGTGGCTGTCCACAGAGGCCGTCAGGCTCAGCTCAGGGTCAGTTGAGTCTCACCACTTTACAGGAAGAGTTTAATGAAGCCGGACGTCGCCCTGACTCCGCCTCCTCAGGCCCGGTGACTGCTGCTGTTAGCTGTTAGCTGTTAGCATAGCTTCGTGTGTTGGTGTCTGTGCTGCGTCTGTGTCAGTGCTGCTGTAGTCCAACACAAACAGCGTCTGTGTCACCACAACTACGACATGATACAGCTGCTTCAGGAGTACTTCAGGGTTCCTACACACTGTGTACATCATCTTACAGATACTGACCACCAGGTGTCAGTCAATTATCATCACAGCAAACCTCGTTAAAAGTTAATTTGATTTTATTTAGATAATAAAGATCAAACAGTTTGCACTGATGTCAGATAGGTTTGGAAAAACCTCCAGAGAGGTCTGTAAAAGTCTGGAAAAGGTGCAGGAACCCTGGAACTGCAACTCAAGGCTTAAACTTCTGATCATCTGACTCAAAGTTCTGTCAGAGGTCAGAGGTCAGCCTCAGGTGACTGTCAGAGGTCAGCCTCAGGTGACTGTCAGAGGTCAGCCTCAGGTGACTGTCAGAGGTCAGCCTCAGGTGACTGTCAGAGGTCAGCCTCAGGTGACTGTCAGAGGTCAGCCTCAGGTGGTTCTTGGTTTGAACTGTTGTTTCCTGTCGTGCAGAAGAAGAGCCCAGCGACGCCGGCAGCTGAATACAAGAAGACAGATGAAGCTCAACCTGACGTGAAGGAAGAAGAAGAAGAGGAGGAGGAGGAGGAGGAGGAAGAGGAGGAGAAGGCTGAGAAGAGTCCAGGTCTGTACGATGTCTAAAGATTGATTGATGGATTGATCTCCTGAGTGTTTGTGTCATCTGACTGAATCTGTCTGTTCAGCTGCAGAAGAAAAGAGTGAGGAAGAGGAAGGACAGAAGGAAGGAGACAAGGAGGCGTCAGGTGATGAGGTGAGACCACCAATCAGCTGACAGTCTATACGTCACACGCAAAGTATGAACAGTGAAGCAGAATGTTTATTAAAGTTTGTTCTCGTCTGATGATTCATGTTTTAACCTGATCTGTAACTGTAAGGTAAGTAAAATTACTTAGTTACATTTTCCCACTGCACATGAAGAAGCTGCTTTTCCAACAGAAACAGGTTGAGGTCGAGTTTCGTTTCGTCCATACAAACTGTCTGTCTGCACCTGTCTGTCTGCACCTGTCTGTCTGCACCTGTCTGTCTGCACCTGTCTGTCTGCACCTGTCTGTCTGCACCTGTCTGACTGAACCTTTGTCTTGTCTCGTTCGTAGAAATTGGAGGAAGATGTTCTGCGGAGATCTCCGAGGAACAGGAAGGTCAGAAAAGACTGATTTCTCTGAATCCACAGCCCTGACCTCAACACCTCCGTCATCCCTCCATCCCTGAAACACCCACCCGTCCTCCTCCTCCTCCTCCTCTGCTCTGAGGCGATGAAGCCTAAATGGACCCCGTTTGAAGCAGTGAAGCCGACAGGAAACTAATCCAGACCTCCAACATGGACGCTGACGATGACGATGATGATTCCAGAACAGGACTGACTTTTTTTGTTTATGAAAGAGATTAAAACTTCCTGCATCATTCCTGAACACCACCTGAGCAGACTCCACCCTGCGGGATCAACGCGTCCCGTCCTGTCCCGTCTGACGCTCCGCCCACTGCTCACCGCCCAGCGACACCCTGAGCTAGCCAAGTGCCCCGCCCTATCTACCAACAGCCTGCTAATTAGCCTCCTGACAGACGATATTTGGCTATCAGCAGCCACGAGTTAGCCCGCACTCTGAGGTTCTCTACCAGGATGCTGTTGGGCTGCTAACGGACTGCTAATTGGCTAGTAATGAAGCTTGGTTTGTGGTATAAATAGTACCTACGATAAGCCTAGCCTAGCAGCACACTGCTAACGAGGCTAACATTCTGAAGTAATCATCTTCCTGCTTGGGCTACAAACAGTCCGCTAATTAGCCTACAATCAGGGTGCTAACTAGGCTAATCTCAGACCTCACCAATCAAAAGTTTTGCCAATTAGCCCAGCTACAGGGTGCTAATTTGCTCGCAACGTTATCTAGCTTGGAAAAAATACGCACATGCTAACGGTTGATTTATTAGCATTCTGTGAGTCAGTGGTCAGGGATTAACCTAGCAGAAGTGTTGCTAATTAGTCTTCTAGCCTGCTAATTAGCTCATGAACAACTGGATGGTAATTTGTCTACTTGTACTACATTTTAAAGTAGCGTCTTATCATCCTTATCTACTATAAACTGTTTATTAGCATAACAGCTGGGGCTAACAAGCCCAAAAGTAATGTATTTACTTACAAACAACTAGCTAATTAGCTTGCTAAAAGCTAATTTACCTACTAATAGTTGGCTCATTAGCCTACCTAGATTTTACAAATTAGCTGGTTAGCATCCTAAAGTAACCCACAATGTAGTGATTAGCCGCAGCAGGCTACATGCTAATATTTAAAAAAAAAAATAAAATAACGGGGGACACTCCAGCTGACGCAGCTTCCTTTTTTTCATGTCTCATTTCCTGTCATTTAATGTTTGTTCTGAAGCAGTTAGCTCAACATTAGCTTCATGTTAGCTCAACGTTAGCTTTATGTTAGCTCAACGTTAGCTTCATGTTAGCTCAACGTTAGCTCATGTTTTCTCTTCAGTATTTGTGTATTTTTGTCCTGATGGCAGCGCTGGAGGTCAGAGGTCACTTAGGTCGTCATTAAGGTGTTTGTTGACTTGGATCTGGTCAGACCGGTCCCGGCTTTGTGCGCTGAGAGTCACACGGTGACGATGATAGTTACTGACAGCAGCTCCTCTCTCCTTCTTCCTCTGTGGTTTCAGTCCAAACCGACGTGACGGCAGCTCGCAGTCCTTCCTGTCCAGGTTTTTGTCCCTGAGTTTCGCCTCTCAGGCAGACTCAGGTGGGTCGTTGAGCCGCCATCGTCTGTTTGGACCTTGTCGTGTCGGCAGGTGGACAGAAACCCGTCCCTCGTTCATCGACCCCATGCGAAAAGAAAAGGCACTATGGGAAAAACTCAGGCGCTTAACTCTCCTCACCTGTCCACCTGTCGCATAGCCACACCTCCACATCTCAGACAACCAATCAGATGCTCCCTCCTGTTGGAGTTTAGCCCCATGTTTAAAAGAGACGGCACTTCTTTAAAATCCAAATGATCCAAACTCAAAGGTCACTTACTGCTTTTCTGACAGCCGCGATGAAGGCTGAGAGCTGCTCATGAAAGCTCCGGAAAGGTTCAGTCAGTGACTTTGAGCTGAGATTCATCATCAAACTTTGATCTGTCTTAGCTGTCTGTTAGCATGGTATGATGTCATCTGTTAGCATGGTATGATGTCATCTGTTAGCATCATATGATGTCATCTGTTAGCATCGTATGATGTCACAATGAAGCTAACGTCAACTTGCTAATCTGCAGTCGTACGGGAAGCCAAAGCGGACAAAAATCAAGTCTGCTGTCTGTTCGTCCAACACTTTGATGTTTCCCTCTGATGTTTCCTCTAGCGCCACCATCAGGACAAAAAGTCTGTCCTCAACCTCAAACCACACGGGAGTCTGTCTGACTCTACTGAGCACGCTCTGTCTGTCCCATCAGTCGGTTGTCTGTTTCAAACTTTGTTTTGACGGTTAAACTCTAAACTTCTCAAAGCTTGGGATTGGCTCTCTTCTAACGAGCTCTATCGTGATTGGCTGATGGGTTTAAATAGTGGGCGGGGAAAGTGGCATCAAAGCGATCCGGAGGTCCCCGTTTGTTTCCATGTCAGGTGACCTTTAACCTTTGATTTGTCTCCTCGTAGCGTGATGGCAAGCTTGTCGCTCTGCTGCTTTCAGTCTTTCACGTGTCCGTTGCTCTGAAGTTAAAGTGTGATGCTCCAGGACAAAATGGCCGCCGGCAGCAGCAGTGTTGTCCTGTCGAGCGGCGCTCTTCTTCGTCTCCTCCTCTTCCTCTTTACTCTGTTCTCTGGTCATGTGGGTGAAGCTGAAGCTGGCGAGCTAACAGACTGTAGACTGAACACTGTATCTGCTGGTGTAACTCTGTACTTTTTATTTGTTGACATTGTGTTTGAACTAAACGTAACTGTTGGCCCGACCCGGTTCTGCTGCCGACGCACCACAACGACAACAAGGTCCGCTTTGAATAGAAATACTGTGATGATGGAGCCCTGTGTGTGTGTGTGTGTGTGTGTCTGTGTGTGTACGAGCAGACGACGTTTGTTTATGAATAAAAAGGCCAAATGGAAACTGAGTTTGACGTCTGTCAGTCTTTTCTGAGTCCACTGAGGACGAGGATTAACACAGGTCAGAACCAGAATCAGGTTCACCGACACACCTGGACACATTTATAACTTAATCTATCATTTTAAAGAAGACTTCTGTCCTTTTCAAGCTTTACTTTTGACAGCGACACTTGAAGAGTGACGGGAACGTGGCGAGAGAGACGCGGAGCGACATGCACGAATTCGAGTCCTGGGCCGCTGCAGCGAGGCTTCATGCATGGGGCGGATGCTCTACCACCTGAGCTGATCGACACCTGATTAATCTGTAAAATGTGTTGGTAGAAATATGTTGATACTCTTGAGGCTGTCAAAGTTCAGAGACATGAAGCTGTACTGGGGACAGTGGTTAGTTACAGTAATCAGCTTTCTGCCATTAGTATTCAACAACTACATCTCCCATGAGCCTGAGTCACAGGTACACCAATCAAAATCTGATGGGAAACTATGAGATGTGTTGCAGACTAAAAGTATGAGTGGTGAAATGAGCCGGCTCTTCTTGGTGAGTCAAATGATCCGACTCCCTAAAAAGAACTGAACTTCCCATCATGAGTTCAAACAGTCCTGAGACTTTTTAATAACATCATCTAAAATGTTGACAAATTACATTATGTTGTATTTCGTATCTCAATATTTTGATATTTAAAGTTTTAATTTTGACTTTGTATTTTAAAAAATCTTTTTAAGTCACTTCTGAGATTAAAAAATAAACTGAAGCTAACCCGGAAGTGGCGGGGACTTTAAGCTTTGGGGTTTTTTGTTTGTTTTACTGTTTGAATTTCTGCTGTCAGTCATGACGTTGGTCATAATTAAGTTTGAGCGCGGACAATAAAATCTGTTTTTATTATTTTTTACTTCATTCAGTGTTTTTTAACGGTTGTCCGTTTGACATGTCCGTTGAAGTGGACTCAGATACTCGCTCCCTATTGGCCGCCTGCGCTGTCAGTCAGCGGTGAGGCGGGAGCGAGGACATTCCTCCTGATGGAAAAAAAAGAGAAAGTTTCCAAGATGGCGGCGCAGCCCTGCCTGTCCGCTGGAAAACAATAGAGCCAGCACGGAGCTAACGCAGCTAGCCGCTTCTTACTCACATTAAACCGAACACACCCCGACCCGGGCTGGGCCGAGGGGGGATTTATCCGCGGCGGCACCTCGGGGGAGAGAAACACTCAAAGTATGCCGCTTTATTCAAATGTTTCAGGCTAGCCACCTAGCTTCCAACCGAAGCTAGTCGAGCTAACATTAGCCTGCCTACCCAAAACACAGTGTTAGCGGCTAACAGCTAACAAGGAGGCGGAGGATCAGCTGTTTGCTGGACAGATGCTGTAGGAAGAGCGGACAGCAACACGTCCACAGTAAGTCCATTTAAACCCGAACTTAAGCTCCAAATGTCTGGGAAGTCTTGTCGTTTGTTTTCTAGTGTTAGCTTTAAATAAAATGTTTATGAGCTGCCGAGTTTGTGAAGAAACCAAAGCGTTAGCCAGCCAGCTAGCTCCCGTCCCGCTAGCCGAAGCTAACTAAATACTTGAGCAAAATAAAGTTTCAGGACAAGTTTCAGGTCCGTTATGAAGCTCCCACACTGCCTAACATTAATGTGAACAATTGAATTATATTACAATTAAAGGCGAGCACCGGCAGGCGCCGAAACGAGCTGATTTTAAGGTCAGCTCGGAGGATTTAGGAGGAATGTTCGACGCTCCAACTTTGATTTAGAGTGGAGGAATGTGCTAACTTCACTTAGCTTCAACGGGAGTTAGTCTGATGGCGACAGACAGGCAGAGAGACAGACAGAGAGACAGACTGTTTCAGTTATCTGAACTGAAATGTAGTGTACGGTATTTAAAGGGGTTGTAGGTAAAGTAGCGGGCTGGTTTGTGGGAATATATCCGCGGTTTGTGTGTGTGATTTGGGGTTAAAGTCGGGCGGAATGCGGCTCTAACAAGACTCCAGCAGCAGCTCTGTCTCACACAGTAACTTCACCGAGCTGCTGTACATGATGAGCTTCATAGTTTAAATGAGTTTAAATGAATAAATTCTGGAGGCTGAATGCTACTGCACCCAAAAACCTTCGTTTTCCTCTCCCGGCAGTGAGTGCCGCTGTGACTGAAGGCCATTAGCAAGACAAAGGTCGCCTCCATGGAGCCAGCACAGGAGTCTTTGTAAAGGGCCGGGGGGGGTGAAAACAGCCAAATTCAGCATTTTATGGACGAAACCTGAGCCGGGAGTTTACTACAAGTCTTTATTGATGATGGCGGATTTTGTTACACCGCGACACAGCGCGGTGATGGAGAGGCTCCGCCCGGAGGATCGAGCTCTTCCGGCAGCATCACAACAGCTGCGAGAGCCGCTACGAGAACGCGACGCTGGAGCGCCTGGACCTGGAGAGGCAGCAGACCTTCGCCCTGCACCAGCGCTGCCTGCAGGCCAAAGCCAAGCGGTCCAACAAGCACCGGCAGCCCAGCCCAGCGGTGACCAGGCCGGACAGAGAGCGCCGGGTGGCGGCGGAGGAGGAGGAGGAGGCGGCGGCAGCACGGAGCACGGCGGTAGAGCGGAGGGACGGCGGCGAGCAGAGCCGGAACAAACACCCTGATAGCGGTTGAGTGAGCACGGGCTGTAAAACACAGCACAGAGGGGGGGAGGCTGGAGCTACAGCCTGTCAGGGTGATTGGAGGTAAAGGTTGGAGGCAGGCACAGGACTGCACTACGCTGAGTACTACACTAAGACTAAGCTGACACTACACTAAGACTACACTGAGACTACACTAAGACTACCCTGAGGACTATGCAGGACAGAATGCTGAGACTGCACTAAGACTGCCACAAAGACTACACTGAGACTATGCTGGTACTACGCTGAGACTGCACTAAGACTAAGCTGACACTACACTAAGACTACACTGAGACTACACTAAGACTACCCTGAGACTATGCAGACAGTACGCTGAGACTGCACTAAGACTGCACAAAGACTACACTGAGACTATGCTGGTACTACGCTGAGACTACGCTGAGACTACGCTGAGACTACACTAAGACTATACTGAGACTATGCTGGTACTATGCTGAGACTGCACTAAGACTGCACTAAGACTACACTGAGACTATGCTGAGACTGCACTAAGACTATACTGAGACTATGCTGAGACTACACTAAGACTATACTGAGACTATGCTGGTACTATGCTGAGACTGCACTAAGACTGCACTAAGACTACACTGAGACTATGCTGAGACTGCACTAAGACTATACTGAGACTATGCTGAGACTACACTAAGACTATACTGAGACTATGCTGGTACTACGCTGAGACTGCACTAAGACTATACTGAGACTATGCTGGTACTATGCTGAGACTGCACTAAGACTGCACTAAGACTACACTGAGACTATGCTGAGACTGCACTAAGACTATACTGAGACTATGCTGGTACTACGCTGAGACTGCACTAAGACTATACTGAGACTATGCTGAGACTGCACTAAAACTACGCTGAGACTGTGCTAAGACTACACTGAGACTGCTCTGAGACTACATTGAGACTGTTCTGAGACTACATTGAGACTGTTCTGAGACTACATTGAGACTGCTCTGAGACTACATTGAGACTGTTATGGGACTACATTGAGACTGCTCTGAGACTACATTGAGACTGTTATGGGACTACATTGAGACTACATTGAGACTGCTCTGAGACTACACTGAGACTGCTCTGAGACTACATTGAGACTGTTATGGGACTACATTGAGACTGTTCTGAGACTACATTGAGACTGCTCTGAGACTACATTGAGACTGCTCTGAGACTACATTGAGACTGTTCTGAGACTACATTGAGACTGTTCTGGGACTACATTGAGACTACATTGAGACTGCTCTGAGACTACATTGAGACTGCTCTGAGACTACATTGAGACTGTTATGGGACTACATTGAGACTACATTGAGACTGCTCTGAGACTACACTGAGACTGCTCTGAGACTACATTGAGACTGTTATGGGACTACATTGAGACTGTTCTGAGACTACATTGAGACTGCTCTGAGACTACATTGAGACTGCTCTGAGACTACATTGAGACTGTTCTGAGACTACATTGAGACTGTTCTGGGACTACATTGAGACTACATTGAGACTGCTCTGAGACTACATTGAGACTGCTCTGAGACTACACTGAGACTGCAGTTTTTGTTCTGATGCCATCTGACGACGTTCTTGGGCCCTTTCAGTCTTTAGGAGTTTATTTGGGTTCTGTTCGAGGTTCTGATGGTCGGATTGTCTCGGTACATGAAAAGGTTTTTCCTCCACACTTCAGCTGCCTCAGGTTTGGTCATTTTTCAGGTTGATGTTCCTCTAAATACGTCGGTCTGTAAATCTGCTCCAGTTTGTTTGTTTTCATGATTTGAAGTCTGCACGCAGAGTTTTATTTTGAAATCAAGCAGATTCTGTACGCGTTTCTGTGTCGGACCACAGCGGTTTCTGTCACGCCACGGGACGACTCGACTCACAGAGCTGCTCTCTCTGTTTTGAGTCTCCGTAATAATAACTTCATAAATCAGAAGACAAGTCCAGATTTTTGTCTCATTTATTTATGAAGCCAATCTTTGTCACAATCAGGTGAATTAAGCTTCATTTATTAAAATAATAACAGTTTAGTCATGTAGCACAGAGAGGCAGTGAGTAATCAGATTACTTTAGTGTCTTTATTGATGAGTATCTGAAGGTCAGTGTCCATGTGCAGTCCAAATCACTTCCTCTGATCCAAACGGTCCAAAGTCTGGGCCAGTTTAATGTGAACGTAACCGTAACTAATGAGGGTCCATTCTTCAGGAGATTCTGGTTCCACAGTCCATAGAGAGAGAGAGATGAGTCTTTGAGGTTCAGAAGGTTCTGATGAGTTTAAATGGGTCTTGTACAAAGTTCTGATGGTCAGCGTTTCTCTGGGGTCATCAAGGAGGTTTTCGGGTCCAATAAATCTTTGCTGTCTGTCAGAACTGAGCTGAGCTGATGCTCAGACTGCAGATAACTTTGTGTTAAAGCTGTGCGTTCCTGTGTGATCCGGATCAGGTTCTGAGAGTGACTCAGTCTGAACAGAAACCCCCTCCGCCCCCTCACAGCTGACTCATCACTCACACAGGAAACGCCTCACCTCCACGCTGCTGGAGGGGGCGGGGCTTAAGCACCTAACTCTGACAAGACTGAGTCAACAATCACCACAGAGGCTGGTTCTGGTTCTGGTTCTGGTGTCAGAACAAACTGAGCTAACATTAGCTAACAGCAGCTACAGTGGGCAGCAGTGAAGTAGTGTTGGTGTGTGGCTTTGTTTACATTCCTGTCAGCTGATGAGTGTGACATCAGTCGACATGTTGATAAAATACAGTCGTCCAATCAGACGCTGATAAACTGACGTGAACAGTGTTTTGGATTTTTGTGGCTCGGAGAGTCGGAGAGGTTCAGCGTGACTCATCCTGAAGATGTTTATTATTCATTGGACTAACTGAATTTTACACTACCGACCTCTGACACCAGAGTGAAGGTCACACACGCCGTCTGTGCTCGTTGATTCAGTTTAATATAGTCGATCAAAGAGTGACCTCTGACCTGTGAGCTGACTGACTGACAGGAGCAGTACCGGCCGCAGTACCGGCTTTGGGTGTCACTTTGTTTCCTCGAGGGAGAACTCATCGAGCTCGGCTGAATCCAGAAGAGTCCAAAACTAACAAACCAAAGACCCAAGAAGACGGGTTCTGACGGGTTCTGACGGGTTCTGACGGGTTCTATGGTTGTACTAACTCTAACACAGATGAAGTCAGCATGTTTTAACATCAGTGATTGAGCTGATTCACACCTTGATGATGACTCAGCGACACGCTGAACATTAGTCAGCAGGAGTTTTTGTGAATGACAGACACACACACACACACACACACACACACACACACACACACACACACACAGCCTGCTGCTGGCTAATGAAGTAAAAGTACTGAAAACACAGTACTCAAACACAAACAAAAGTACTCGATTACTTTCCATCGGTGGAGGGAAAGTTGAGCGACGTTTACGAGACGTCAGACTGAGAAAATGAAACTAAAAGATTTAAACGAGACAAACTGTGACGACTTCCTCTGACAGACAGACAGGGAGTCCATAGATGCTGTGAGTTCAGTCTGGTTCTGTTCTGGACCGGTTCTGTCTGAGTTACTGGCCCGCTCCTTGCAGCTGCTGGTCGACTCGTCCGTCCAAATGTTTGGATTCTGTCATTTTGGCTCCGGTCGGGTTCTGCAGGAAATTCTCAGCATAGTTTGGAGAGTTGTGATGCCACTGAGAGACCAGAACCTCCACTAACACGGATCCGGCCGGCTCAGATCTGATAGCCTGCATGATAGAAGTCATGTGACCAGCTGCCAATTACACACTTTAAAACACAGGTGTCAAACTGTTCCACAGGGCCGGTGTGGCAGCTCTCCCAAGGCGGCGGCGGCCGGCAGCTACATGCCGGGAGAACTACCGGACACCCCAACATGCTGGGCCACCTGATGCCGGGGCCTCCTCTCAGCCACCCGCTGACGCCGGGGGTCCGGCAGGCCCAGAGCGCCATGCCGAACTACAGCAACACCAGGACCGGTGTGGCTGCAGGTTTTTGTTCCCACCAACCCTCTGAAGACTGATCAGCTGATTAAATGAGTCTGGTATGCAGCCACACCGGCCCTCTGTGGAACAGACACCCCTGCTTTAAAACTGTTAGGTCCAAACAGACTTTTATTTTGAAAATCAGACAGAACCAGCCAAACATCCTGACAGTTATCAGCTGGACTCACCTGTCCAGTCGCCTCCTGCAGGTGTTCGAGAACCCGTGTGACAATCAGCTGATGAGTTCTGTGGTCAGCTGACTGATCAGCTGTTCTCTGGAGGTTCTGAATGTTCCCATCTGATGTGGGTCAAGCTGCACAGATGTGATCAGCTGACTGCTCTGAGGAGGCTCTTTGTTATCTGTATTATGTAAGTCAGCCCGCCGCAGGTCCTCGTTCAGCCCGCCGCAGGTCCTCGTTCAGCCCGCCGCAGGTCCTCGTTCAGCCCGCCGCAGGTCCTCGTTCAGCCCGCCGCAGGTCCTCGTTCAGCCTGAAAACTGTCAGACTGGACACTGCTGGTTTCAGTGGTTCGGTTTGGTCCGATTGTGTTCACTGACGCTCGCTCAGAGTATTAATATTGTTCTGTTTGTTTTTCCAGCTTCAGGAGACGGTGAAGAGGAAGTTGGAGAGTGCCAGTTCTCCTCTGGGCAGAGATCAGGTCAACGGTTTCGGCGACGGCTTCCCGCCAACAAGAAGGCGTGTCTGGGACAACGGCACCACACAATGGCTCGCCGCTCGACTCCAAACTCGGCATCAGTGACTCGCTGAACTCTAACGGCACACACGGGCCAGCCGGTGAGTCAACGGATGGTGGCCGGGAATCGGGTTCAGACTTCCACCGGAAGGAGATGAAGCAGGAGCCTGATGACATCCTGCCCATCATGCAGCCGACGGGCGGAGGCAACAACAGCCTGTTTCCGGACCTGAACCTGAACGAGCAGGAGTGGACAGAGCTGATGGAGGAGCTGAACAGCTCTGTGCCGTACGAGGACATCCAGGACATTCTCAACGACGGCTTTGAGGACCGCAAAGACCCTCTGGAGCTCGCTCCGACTCCGGGCGGTGCTGGGGCAGTGGGAGGAGGAGCAGGAGTAGCGGCAGGTGCAGGTGGAGGTCAGTCGTCTCAGGGTCTGCTCCCTCCTGATCTGGTCAGTGTGAAGTCAGAGTTCTCGCCGGCCTCGGTGGCCTTTGAACAGGACACTCGCACCGGCTCCCCCCATGTCAGGTCCACCTCCTCCGGGCCTCCTCACCCAACCAGTTCTCCCGTTTGCTTCCCTCCTCCGCCTCTGCGTCCTCCCCGGCTCTGCCCCCATCCCAGCCAGCTCCTCCTCCACCCAGACAGCTCCAGCCTCCTCCTAACCACCTCCTCCCTCCGGGTCCCCCGGGGCCCAAAGACCTGTCCCCGGCCCAGCAGCTGCAGCAGCTGGCGGCGCAGCAGAGGGTGGCAGCACCTCCACGGACAGATGCAGCACAAGCCGCCTCAGCCAGGCAATAAGTTCCACAGCACAGGGCCCCACGCCCACCCTCCACCCTGGCCCCAGATGGCCAACACCTCTCAGAGCTCACTAGGGGGCGCGTTTGGTATGGACAAGTCCACGAGCCCCTCCCTGTACCCCCAGGACTTCAACCCCGGCACCCAGAAGCAGCTGCTGATGCCGGGTCAGCCCAACAAAGTGTCTCCCAAGGCGGCGGGGGCCGGCAGCTACATGCCGGGGCCCGCCGGACACCCCAACATGCTGGGCCACCCGACGCCAGGGCCTCCCCTCAGCCACCCGCCGGCGCCGGGGGGCCCAGCAGGACCAGAGCGCCATGCCGAACTACAGCAACACCAAACCTCTAACGCACTTTGAGGCCGGGCCTGGACCACCACGGCCCAACGCCACCCAGAACCACAAGGCGGCGCTGCTGACCCTGCTCCGACAGCAACATGAGCTCAAACAGAAGAACAACATAAACTACCGCAAGCACATGCCACACACACAGGTGAGGCACACACACACACACACAGATAAATTAAAATTCTAATGATAATTCAGACAGGATCTGTCCTGAGGGGGGCGCTGCAGGAACGTGTGTGTGTGTGTGAGAAATTATTATATTACACACACACACACACACACACACACACACACACACACACACGTTATATTTGAAGAAACTATTATAAAGTTATTAAAAAAAAAACAAAACAACAAATTATAAAATAAAATTAATAATTTTTAAAAAATGAAAAGTATAAAACTGTAAAATAATTAAAAGTTATAAAACATTAAATAAATGGAAACATGCTCTAACCTGCGTTGCGGCTCCCCCTGGTGGAAACATTCATCACTGCGTCTCCTCTCTGTCAGGACCAGAACTCGTACCCGGCTCCTCCACACGGGCCGGGCCCGGCCAATACCATGACGTCAGCACCCGGAAACAACGCCATGGCGGCTCAGCCGGGGCCGGCCAACGCCATGGTGGGTAACCACGGTAACGCAGCGTACCTGAACAGCCAGGCGGCAGTGGCAGCGGCGCTGAAACAACAGCAGCAGCAGCAGCATCAACAGCAGATCCTGGAACAGCAGAAACACCAACAGCAGCAGCACTACATCCAGAGACAGCAGCTCATGGCTGAACAGGTACAAACACGGGTCAGAACACAGGTACAAACACGGGTCAGAACACAGGTACAAACACGGGTCAGAACACGGGGGCCCGGATCATTATAACCTGTTTGTTTACACTGACCTGTCTGTCTGTCAGGAGAAGCAGCGGCAGGACCAGCAACTGCAGAGACACCTGACCCGACCTCCTCCACAGTACCAGGACCAGCCAGGACAACCAGCCAATCAGAACCCTTTCCCACAGCAACCGGTCAACCAGTTTACAGGTGCGACTTCATCCTTTCACAATAAAAGCATTCAGGTCACGAGATGTCCGATCTGGTCGACCCGGTTAAACAGCCTCTGTTCGTCTCTGATGTCTAAATAAAGTTGACCACAGATTTGAATGTTAAATAACGAAGCCGACTGTTGCCATGACAACCCTCATCAAACCAATAACTAACGCTCAGTTACATTCTTCTTCTTCACAGCTTCCTCTCAGCCAATGGGAAGTGTCGGCTCCATGGGAGGCCCCGCCCCCGGATCCCAGCGTATGTTCCCTCAGAACCAAGGCATGATGGGTATGAACGTGGGTCAGGGTGGCGGGCTGGCAGGCGGCGTGGCTCCGCCTCCGGCAGCGAGTCAGGCTGACATCGCGATGTCATCATGTGGCGGCGGAGGGGGTGGGGCCAATGTGGACGTGCAGCAGGTGCTCTACAACAACATGAACCTTCACCCCGCCCACCCGGGTCATGCACCACAGCAGGCGGGCCTTCAGCGCCAAGCGCTGGGCGCCATGAGCGCCCCCTACAGGCAAAACCTGCTAGCTCAGCAGCACCTGAAGGCGCAGCCCAACGCCGCCATGTTGAAGCAGCAGCAGCTTGCCGCCGCCGCCGCTCGCATGCCAGGCTCCATCAGAACAGCATGGGAGCCAGCCTGCCCGGGTCCATGCCCGGCGCCATGCAGGGCGCCCCAGAGGCCGCCTGGCAGCAGCAGCTGGCCAATCAGCCGCCGTCTGGCAACGCCTTCAACAACCCACCCAACAGCTTCCACATGCAGCAGGCGCGCATTGCCAAGATGCCGCCCGGCGCCGCGCCCTTCGGAGCCAACCCGGGCGGGCGTCCGATGGGCGGGCTGGGCGCCGGGCAGCAGATGATGCAGACAAACATGGCGGCAGCGCAGCAGCAGAGGCCGCCGCCCAACGCTCAGAGCCTCGGCCAGCCGATGGCCAATCAGCAGCAGACTCAACAACAGGCCAATCAGAACCAGACTTCCTCCCTGACCTTGCCACGTTTGGACAGCCGCAGGGCAACGGGCGCCCGGGGCTGCCCTGTAACCAAGGTTACCAAGTGAGCCGGACGGCCAATCAGCAGCAGCAGGTGTCGTTTGGCTACAACGTGGCGTCAGGCAGCTTCGCCGGGGAGAGCGAGCTGGTCGACTCGCTGCTGAAGGGCCAGAGCACGCAGGAGTGGATGGCTGACCTCGACGAGCTGCTCGCCAGCCACCACTAGTCCCACGCACCTGTCTGCACCTGGAGCCGGGACTGGCCCCGCCCACTCCCACAGGCCGACCAATCAGCTGCTGTGAGGAGGTTCAGTGGTTCTGCAGGTCCAGAGACAGAACGGTTCAGTTCTCATGATCGTATTCAGACTACTGAGCCTACAGCGCCACCTACAGACGCCACCTAACACGTAGAATGGACATTTCATAAGCCCCGCCCACCAGTCGCTTTGTGCTCCAATCAGAGTTGACTGAGGCTTCCTCAGCTGTGATTGGAGCGCAGATAAAGGGGGCGGGGCTTAATAATGTCATTTTAAAGGCTGTTTCTGCACGTTTGACTGTCTCCTGACGCTGAGCTCATTTAAATATTCACGTATGTAAATGAGAGGAAACAAACGCCGCTGCACAGATGAAGTATTTACATATGGACAGTACGCCATGTTTAGTTTTGTTTATGGAAATGACCTGCGGCCAGTCAGCGCACGCGAAGTCCTCCAGTTTCAAGGTCGACTTTGGTTTCAGTCAGATCATGAGAGAACGTTAGAGGAACGTTAGAGAAACGTGCAGAAACAGTTTGTTTCCTTTAAAATCTGAAGTTTACAAACTGACAGACTGAAAGTCATCCACACATTTCTGTTTCCTGCTTCCACTTCGTGCTGCGCTGACACTGACGGTAACGTTTCAGTAACGTTAAAACAACGTCAGACATTTTCTGACCTGACAGACGACACATCAACATCGTCTGATTCTTCGTCTGAACTTTGACCTTTAACCCTGACGCCGGTCTGTGTGCGACCCTTAATGTGGTTCTGTGACCCGGTGGTCCTGTTTAAGGCGGACCTGTGACCCGGTCTCTATCTGCTGTACTGTTGGACTTGTTCTGTGTCCTTCGTTGCTCTCTGTGTCTCGGGGCGGTTCTCTGGTCTTCGTCCCTGCCGGTTCTTCTTCCTCCAGAGTGGTTCAGCCTGCCGGGCTTTCTGGATTGACCCGTTGTGGTCGGGTTCTGTGTAAATGTCTATAAATATATTTTTTGTATGTAAGCCTTTCCTAATGATGTGGAGAAGATAGAAGTTATTTTTATATATTGCAGCTGATGTTTTGTAAGTATTTTCTACTTTTGATATTCTCTGTAAAACAAGAGTATTATGTAAATATAGTTCTTTAGAAACACGCCGACTCTGTGTGTTTCTGTGTGTGTGTGTGTTTCTGTGTGTGTGTGTGTGTGTTTCTGTGTGTGTGTGTTTCTGTGTGTGTGTTTCTGTGTGTGTGTGTGTTTCTGTGTGTGTGTGTGTGTTTCTGTGTGTGTGTGTGTTTCTGTGTGTGTGTGTTTCGTGTGTGTGTGTGTTTCTGTGTGTGTGTGTGTGTTTCTGTGTGTGTGTGTGTGTTTCTGTGTGTGTGTGTGTGTTTCTGTGTGTGTGTGTGTGTGTGTTTCTGTGTGTGTGTGTGTTTCTGTGTGTGTGTGTGTGTGTTTCTGTGTGTGTGTGTGTGTTTCTGTGTGTGTGTTTCTGTCTGTGTGTGTGTTTTTCTGTGTGTGTGTGTGTGTGTTTCTGTGTGTGTGTGTGTGTGTTTCTGTGTGGGTAATTTGTTTATGACAACAGGAAATATCGACAACATCACAACAGGTTACAACAATTTAAAGGCAGAATTAACTCGTAACTCCTTATTAGCTACATGTTAGCTACGTGTTAGCTCCATCTGAAAGCTAAGGACAGCTAATTAACCACTGATGTTAATTAGCACATTAATTAGCTACAGAGCAAAAAGCTACATCTGATTTCAAATGGTTAACAGATGAGTCATTACAGCTAACGTTAGCAAAATGTGAGCTAACTAACAATTGATAGAGATTTAGAGTTAGCTAGCACTTTGCTACCAATGCTAAGTGACAATATATAATATACAGAGAGATTTAAGTCTGTTACATCAGACTGACCAGCAACATGCTAACCAACAGTCATTCACAGCGTTAACGCTAATGTTAGCTCGTGTTTTGCTAATGTTAGCTCGTATTTTGCTAATGTTAGCTCGTATTTTGCTAATGTTAGCTAACTCAGGTGATTTAATATTCGTCGTCTTTAATCAGAAATTCAAACTCCTGTTTCATGTTTGCTGTACCTGTTGGTGAGTTCAGGCCCCGCCCCCTGCAGGTGTGCTCTCTCTCTCTCTCTCTCTCTCTCTCTCTCTCTCTCTCTCTGTTACCTGTCTGTATTTCCTCAGGTGTGTCTCAGTCTCACCTGTCTGTCTGACTGACTCATCGTCTCGGTGATGGAGGAGACGGTCGGCCTCGCCGCGGTGACCGTGCTTGGCGTCCTGGAGCAAGGTAAGCTGGGAAACGTGAGCGTAGACGGACGATGGACAGGTGACAGGTGACAGGTGATGAAACGTGGATGAGCGTGCAGGAGGATTAATTAGATGTTTAGTCGGTGAGTTTATTTGATGTTTTTAGTTTTTAACTGCTCTTCAAACGGTTTGATCCCGCGAGCGTCGCCTCGTCCGCGTTCGGTTATTATGAAGTTTTTATGAACCGACTTTGCATTTCTACAAACACAGTTTGAACTTTGAGCGTGTGTGTGTGTGTGTGTGTGTGTGTGTGTGTGTGTGTGTGTGTGTGTGTGTGTGTGTGTGTGTGTGTGTGTGTGTTGTAGCATATTTCTCTCTGCAGGTGATCTACTCCAGGAGGAAGTACTCCGTGTCTCGCCCCGCCACCTCTGGACCTCCGGAGTTTGAGCGAGTGTTCAGAGCTCAGTGAGTCTTTAATCGTTGCTTCATTAAGAGTTTTTAATTGTTATAATTAGAAAATTAAAATGTTTTTGTGGCATGTAAAAATGTCGTAAATCATAAATTAGCTGAAACAGAATTAATAATGTAATACAATTAAGTAAGATTAAGTTCGTTAATTTACACAGAGCGCTTAATGAATATTAATGAGCCTCTCTCTCCCTCTGTTCTGATTGGCTGTCAGGTGGGCTGTTCTGAGGGGGTGTGGCCGAGGGCGGGGACTGTATAGTTGTGATGTCACAACCTCGCAAAAGTCCCGACGGCTCGTTTAAAGTTTGTTTTTTATGTTCAGCACAGAGACCTGAGTCATGATATAAAGAACCTCTTTGTCTCAGAGGCTGCTCAGCCCGGTCCAGTCCAGCTGCTGAGCCTGGTTCTGTTAGCATGCTAACACATTCAGTTAGCTAAAGCTACCTGTCCTCTTCCTGTTTGTGTTCAGAGCAAACTGTTCCGAGTACTTCCCGATCTTCATCGTCGTCTTGTGGACATCCGGAGTCTTCTTCAGTCAAGGTGATCAAACACAGAACCAGAGACAGTTTGGACCTCACATGAACCCGTCTAACTGAACCTGTCTGTCTGTCAGCTCTGTCTTCAGTCTGTGGTCTTCTCTATCTTCATGCTCGTCTTCGATACTTCAGAGGATATTCACAGTCAGCACAAGGACGGTAAGACACACCTCGCCTGTAGAGCCTGAAAGTTCTGTCTGAGGTTCTGTCTGAGGTTCTGTCTGAGGTTCTGTCTGAGGTTCTGTCTGAGGTTCTGTCGGTTCTCTTGGTTCTGTCTCTGCAGTCTGGCTCCGCTGTACTTCAGCGCTCAGGTTCTGTGGGCTCTGATCGGGTTCTCGTCTCTCGGCGTCTTCTTCACGTTCTGCCGGGTCTACCTGAACCTGGACCTGCTGCACGAGCTCTGCCGCACCCTGAACCTCGTCTGAAGGAGCCGACGGAGGTCGGAGGTCATGAGGACGTCATGACATCATCTGTGACGGAGAAAATTAAATTAAAATTAAGTTTCAACGTTTATCTAACGTTTATTTGAACGCAGTTTTTAAACATTATTTATTTATTTATTTTGTAAAGTTTGTCACATTTCAGATTCAACAACAACAATATTAATAATAATATTAATAATAAATCACAAATCATTGAAATCAGTTGTTTTGAACACAGACTCTGATTGGTCTGAAGTCACGTGATCACAGCCTGTGCATGTTTCTGATTGGTTGAATATTTTGTGTTTTTTATATGATTGGATGTTTTTTAAAAAAAATGATAATAAAGTCGACCTTTGACCTCTGCTGACTGAACTCTGTGATGACTCCATCTGTCCACCAGGTGTCTCTGTCTCCCTCTTTGCTCTTTGTCCTGTGCGCTCATGTTTGACCACATGGGGGCGCACTGTCACCTGAAGAATCACTGATGAATAATTATAACTTAATGATTTAATTTACTTTAATATCCGTTTGATTATTAACATTTCAAAAATAAACATGAAGACAAACAGCTGATCAGATTCAGGTGAGTTTTTCCACTTCTAAGTCCTTTCCTAACCACTTTTCCTTGACCTTGATGGAATATGTCATAAGGTGATAAGGAAAGAAGGAGAGGTGATAAGGAGTTAGGAGAAGTGGACTGCTCTCACACTGTCATGAAGCGACAGTGAATGTTATTGACGTGATCTGTGGTAAAACTACAAAGTCCAGAAGATGGACTACAAACGCTCATCTGAGATACTTCCTGGATCCTCCCCGCGCTCTGACTGTGTTGCTTCATGAAATATAAAAATGTGACGTCATCACCAACGTCAGTTGTCCACCTGAAGTCAGGTGAAGTGTTTGTTACCTGGTCTGGTCGCTCACCCTCCTGTCCACTCACATACAAACATGTTAGCAAGTTATGGCAAAGATATATGATTAATCAGCAACGGGAACTTGATGATGATCTGCAGGACGCTGGATGGCACAGTTCCAAACAGTTTGTACTCTGTGTGAACGCAGCAGGACACACTTCATGATCAACACGTGTGTTCATGTTCACACACTCTGCTGCAGGCTGTCACCTCCTTTCCTCACCTCCTTTCCTTTCCTAAAGGATGCTCCGTGTATCCTATGCTAAAGGAGATAACAAAGGAAGCATTGAAGCTCCTTTCCTTCAGTCAGAGGATTCAAGCAGCTCTCATCATGGCGGACACGCTGACACTTCAGTGAGGATCCTTCATGAGACAGACTGACTGTTGGACCACAGCCCTTGTCTTTATGCTAAGCTAGGCTAACAACATTCTTACCCGCCTCAGTACAAACATGCAGGCTGAGATCAGTTATAACACACATTATTATTTACAGCATTGATCTTCAGAGCAGCAGAAGTATCAAAACATTTAGACATCATTAGAATATTAATGATAAAAGTTTTGATGTTTCGCCGTGTGCCTGGCGGTCAGAGGTGCATTCTGGGTAAATGTAAGTTTGATTTTTTTAAACTTTTAAATGTGCACGCTGACCTGAACGAGTATTTATAGAACAGAGTTTATATAAGGAGCACACACATGACCACACACACAGGTATGTACTGTATGTTCACACACACACCCTTCACATTGTTAACACACACACACAGTTCATGTGTGGAATGTGTATTTGTGTATTTTTAGCATCTCGTGTCTCCGACAGTCGTCGAGCTGCAGTTGTTTCAGTGTCACAATAATTTTCCATCCAACAACAGCTGACGCCATGATGCCACACTGAAGTACAAATACTCGAGTAAAGTACCTGAAAACTACTCAGGTACTTAGTTACTTTACACCACACGGCCAACAAACAAAGGGAACTGCTGCCAACTGTAGCTGCTGTTAGCTAATGTTAGCTCAGTACTGATTTATATGTGATGTTGCTTTAAAGTGGCAACGTGTCACTTCCTGTTTCCAGCCTCTGCCCACCTGATCCTGTTAAGAGCTTAATGCTGATTGGCTGATCCAGAGAAACGTGCTAACGTGACCGACGCTAATCGGATCAGAGCTACAAGCAAAAAGATTAAACAGACACCTGAGTCAGGAGTTTACCTGCTGATACACCTGAGAGACACAACGACACACAGAGACACAGGACATGTAACTAAGTACATTTACTCAAGTACAAATCTGAAGTACTTGTACTTTACTTGAGTTTGTCCTGAAATACTCAGTGTGGTGTTTTTTAATGTGTGAACAGATAACGTTACGTAACGTTATAGTAACGTTACTCTAAATATAATTCACTTCCTGCTTCATGTTGTTTCCTCCATGTTTGTGTTGGTGGAGAAACAAAATGGCCGACGCATGACAGACTACGTCCAGGTTTTAGACAGTCTGTAGGTTGACCTGTTGTCTAAATGTTGTTGGGCCGCCCCGTGTGTGGTTTGAATCCGACCTGTGACTCTTTCCCGTATGTCATTCCCTGGGTGTGTGTGTGTGTTGTGTGTGTGGTGTGTGTGTGTGTCAAAATAAAAAATAAAGCTTGAAAAACACGTCTTTAAATGTTGTCTGTTCCAGGAAGTCGCAGTTGATCATCGCACATGCTGACTGGGAGCTTTCACACATCCTGCAGATTAGGAGTGTGTGTGACTTCGTGTGTAACCAGTGAACTGAGGACGTCTCTCCAAATGGGGACAGCAGCCAGACTGAAACGAAGGAAATGAAGTCAGTCTGTGTAATGTCTCTAACAGTAACATGTGTGTGTGTACATGCTGTCAAAGGCGCCGTGTCCTCACAAGAACACAAAGATCACAGCTCTCCTCTGCAGCAGCGTCAGTGGAAAGTCCTCACAAGTGTAGCAGGACGTAGTGTGTGTGTGTTTCAGTGTTTGACCAGCTTTATGTTTCACTCGTAAACGTCCATAAAAAACTTCAGCTGGAAGCAACTGTGGAGCTTTAATTAATAACAGGCTGCTATTAATCTGAGTATATACATGACACACTCACACACACACACTCAGTGTGGACAATCAGTTGTTAAAAATGTGATGATGTCACAGGTTTCATGGGACAATTCAGACCGCAGGTGAAGAAAAAACACACCTGATCGTAAAATCACAGGTCCCAGGCAGTGATGTCATGCTAACAGAGGCTAAAGCTAATGGGTCCCAGGCAGTGATGTCATGCTAACAGAAGCTAAAGCTAACTGGTCCCATGTCGTGATATAATGCTAACTGAAGCTAAAGCTAACTGGTCCCATGTCGTGATATAATGCTAACTGAAGCTAAAGCTAACTGGTCCCATGTTGTGATATAATGCTAACTGAAGCTAACAGGGATCATGCTAAATTAGCACTGCTTTAACTAGCTATCATAGTTGGAGTTACAAATCTCCGAGGTGTTCCTGAAGGCAGCGCAGATAAGCCCCGCCTCCTGCTGTCGGCGGCCTCAGTGGTGCGTTCACGGCACATTTTCACGGAGTGTTTGAAAGTTGTCAACAGAGGGAAGAAGAGAGCCGGAGAAAGAACGCGGAGGATCAGAGAAGAAGAGCGGGCAGAGAGAGCGGCTTCACACCGACAGCAGAGCTCGGAGGTGGAGGAATGGGCTGCAGCCACAGCAAGGTGAGAAACGCCGGCACCGGAGCGCCGGGCTCGGGCAGAAAGTTCACTTTGTTTCGGTGCGGAGGAAGTTGATTAGCAGGCGGCCGGAGGACACAAAACGTGCCGGGAATGAGCTCCGGAGCTCTCAGCGCCGTGTGGCTGAAGCTCGGCTCGCTTCTTCAGAATTCATCCGTCGGTTCTGACCCGTGAACCGAACACAGGCGGCGATTTTGGCGCCTGAAGTTTGGTGACAAAGAAGCGGGGAAACGAGCGTGAACGTTACTTTAACGTTGAACATCTGTTTTTAATCGTGTTTTCCCACGGTGCTGTCCGAAGATGGAACTCACATGAAGTCAGAGACTCTTTATTCATCAGCTTAATATTCACGCCTCATTAAAACAATCCCTCATTTACATAACGTTTATTTTAATGAGTTCATGTCGTGTTGATGCAGTTTGATATTCAGATGAGGCTCTGCAGTGATTTAAAGTGACTCAATCACATGAACTCATAATCCGACTAAAGTCTGTAATATTAATCTCTTTAATTTATAATCTGAGTTTCACTTCACTGAGTGTGTGTGTGTGTGTGTGTGTGTGTGTGTGTGTGTGTGTGTGTGGGATGTCAGCTGGCTCTCTATATATATCAAATTTCAAAATAAATAAATAAAATTTGAGTATTTTGAAATTTGGCTTGGCTTCCTGCCAAGTTTCACCAAGTTTACGAAACAGATCGTCACTTGAACATTCGCAGTTCATCACGTGAGCAACAGGTGGCGCCAGGTTGGATAACTAAACAGGAAGTTAGTCAGCTCATGGCGATCTTTAAGTTGTTTTAAACGTCACACAGCGCTGAGAAGCATTCTGGGAAATGTAGTTGATGTCTACAGGAAGTTATAAAAGATAACCGCTGCACCGTGAAAATGTTTGTCTGAGTCGAGCAGCTGAACTGTTACACAACAAATCCACTAAATCTTTGATTAGCTCAGAATAGTCTCAGAGACTCAGAGGCTCAGACTGAACAACAGTCTAAGACCTGGACGGAGTCTCCGTGACATTAACGTGGTGTTCTGTAATCTTCAACATCTGGCGTCGTGCTGTGTTTTAATCATCTGTCTTACATGCTGACGTGTTCTGAGGGATTCTGGGTAGTGAAGTCTTTCACAAGGTGTCGTGTTCATCTTCTTAAGGTTTGGGAAACAGGAAGTGTGAACTTCCTTGACTGTGTTCAAACTTTAACGAATCAGGAGAAGTGAGAACGATGACATCACAGGTGTGTCGTTTTGGTGACCTTTGACCTGCTCAGCATCTTCGTTTGCATCGGCTAATCGTGCTAACAGTTAGCTTTTTGTTGTTTGTTGTGTTTTGGTACCTGAGGACTTCTGTAGTGAAGATGACGACGTCATGTGACTGGTCATGTGACTGCCTGCAGAGATCCTGAAGCTTGAGTCCTCATGTGACTATTATATTTTACTGTGGCCTTTAAAACTTATCTGCGTTACCGCGGCAAACGGGAAGACATCACAACACTGTTGTCCTGACATAGGTCAGTTTGGACCAATGAGACGAGAGGAGTCCTCAGCTGTAGAGTAGATGCAGCGTCGTGGTCGGGTTCATCTGTTCTGGACTGATGGTGTCAGACCTGATCGGCTCCACGTCCTGATAACTTATCAAAGTATTGATTATTACTCAGCGACACGGACACGTCGCTGCAGAGTGCTGAGGAAGCTGAAGCAGCTACCACTCATTAATGCTGCTAACAGAACCGGGCTCAGCAGTCGGACCGGACCAGGTGGAGCACAGCCTCTGAGACCAACAGTACCGAAGTGTTTCCCTGTTGGGCAGAACCAGAACCTGCTGCAGAGATCAGACGTGTGATCCGGGCAGAGACGCCTCGATCAGACCAAACCTGTTCAACTGTCAGCACACAGAAACTCAGTGACGGTTACTCCTTCAGGGGGCTTGAAGACAGACCGGTGTTTCCAGGTGTGTTCCAGGTGTTTCCAGGTGGTTCCAGGTGTTTCCAGGTGGTTCCAGGTGTGTTCCAGGTGTGTTTCCAGGTGTGTTCCAGCTGTGTTCCAGGTGTTTCTAGAGGAAGTCTGCTGGAAGATTCAACCTGAATCAAACTCAATCATCATGAGTCTGATCATGTGACCCGTCGATGTGCAGCGTGGGTCAAACTCTGGATCCAGAACCAGAACTTTACTTTGTTAATTTAATTTGATGTTGACGTCTCTCCTGACTAATTAACATGTGTTATCACGGCTGGTTAACTCGTTCAGACATTTTGTTAATTAGAGCGCTGTTAGCAGAGCCAGGCTAACTGTTTCCCTCGTTTGTCTTTTATGCTAAGCTAAGCTAACTTGCTGTAACAAATTAAACCTGATAAAAGATCGTTAATTAAAACTTCTGTCTTCGTGTCTGAGATCAGCTCAGGTCACGTCTACAGTTTAATTTATGCAAATGAACTTGAATTAAAGCTGTATTTATGTCCTGTAACGAGCTTCTTTAACGAGCCTAAACTCTTCAAAAGAACAAACAGAGTGAAGCTAACGAGCTCGCCGTCTTAATGAAGTCTGTCTGGTCTGACGACGCCACATGAAGAGACGTTTGACCCACAGCGAGGTCTGCTGCTCGCTGTTAGCTTAGCTTAGCATTAGTTCATCCTGTCGGCTCCGTGTTGAATTGTTTGAGTCGAAGCAGCTTTAACGTGAGACATTCAACACGTCAGAGAGAGAACAGAGCGGCTCTCCGTCTCTCAGAGTTTCTGTCTGCACGTTAAATCTCATCCAAGAGCTGAAATTTAAAATAGAACGAGTCAGTGAGTTTCCAGTAAAACGACTGTTTGTCTTTATTCTGTCTCTAAGACTGAGACTAAGACTGTCCAAAACCTGGACGTAGTCTGCGTGATCATGTTCTGGTTGGTTCTTGGATGTTGCAGACTCAGAGGTCAGAGGTCAGATCTGTACTGAGCATGATGTTACATCCTGTTCACTCCTCAGCTAGTCTCAGAGACAGTCTTCAGTCTGATGACGGTGGACTGCAGGTGTCCTCCTCGTGTCAGGAGCTCTGTGGTTTGTGGTTTGAAGTTCAGGAAGTCTGAGTCAGGCGTCCTGACCGCGACACAAACCATCTGTTACGGGAAGGAAGACGCCAAGTTTAAATTGGTTCATAATATAAACCAGACGATGACTTCTGCTGAGGCTAACGAACACGAAGAGGGCGAGCTGATGAAGACTAAAAGAACCTCAGCAGTACCAGAATCACCTCCAGTGCAGCCCACAATGCTGGATCAGGGAGTCCACGCATCACGTCACGATTGACTCTGATCCATGAACCCAAACAGCTCAGCTTCGACCTTATCGTGACGATATCTACCTGACGAGCAGCTGACTTTAAATCACCCATCAGAGGCCTCTCTTCTTCTGCAAACAAACAGACGAACCTCCACCACCGAGATTTATGATGTTTTT
>CM024791.1:26659631-26721608 GCA_014281875.1 Nibea albiflora | reverse complement strand
AGCGCTGAGTGAGCAGCGTTTATAGACTGGAAGAGCTGGTCCGACAGGGACGTGATGCAGACCAGCAGCAGGAGAGCTGAGCCTGAATCAGAGCCCGAGGCCACGTCACCCCTCCTCCTCCACCTCCTCCGCCTCCTCCACCTGGATGGCCGCTGTGATTGGCTGAGAGGAGCTGGAGCTGTAAAGATGTTTTTTTTATGAATCAGTCAAAGAGCTCTAATTAAGTGTAATGACGTGAGAGTCATGAGCACATAATTACACTTAATCACCAGAAAATCACATTTTACTCACCGATTCTTTAAATGAAGGTTTTTTCTCTGCGCCGTGAGTCGACGTGAGAGAATGATTTCATGTTTTCACTCAGACTTTTATTTTGGAGGAACATTTAATTATAAACTAATTTTAAATGAAACAGATTAAAGTGTTTTTTTCTGATTTCTTTTCAAACTTTTCTCAGATTTTAATCTTTCAAATTAATTTTGCTGTTTTTATTCACTGATTCTGTTTTTTTTTTTCGCTTCAGATTTCTTTTGTGTTGTTTTAACCTCAGTTTTAATATTATTTATCTTATTCTGTGTTTTAATTCTGTTGTGTTAATCATGATGTCGGCTCATCATTAAAATATTTTATTTTTGGTTTATAGATTTTTTCAAGTTTCTTTTAATTTTTGCTTCAGATAATTTCATCAGATATTTTCTCATAAAGAATTTTAACATCTAACATATTTTCCACTCTTCACTGTGACGCCGTTCATGAACTCATAAATCACTGAAACGATCTCAGACCTCGTTAAATAATTAAGTGTTAATAATTATTATTATTACAGATGAAAATAAAATGACTTCCTGTTTGTGTTTACAATCAGCGGTTCGTTAACAGTTCATTTGTTTTTCATGAAGCGAGTTCACACACGTGTAAATATCAGATCACAGATTAATTATTTTCATGATCTCTGGAGAGGCTGATTACGACTTAACGAGCTCTGATGACGATGATGAAGATTAAGACTTCGTTAGTTCAGAGACAGTTTGACTTTTTGACGATGTCACATAAAGACAAAACACACACACACACACACACACCACTCTGAGGTGACTCAACCTGTCACACAGGTAAAAGAGAAAAATACAAAACACTAATTATCTGTTGTTGTCAGTACAAACAGACGCTCATCGCACTCAGACACGATGTCCGTCCATCAAACGTCTCGAGCTCGTCTGTCACCTGACCAGCACCTGCTCGCAAAATCTGCTGAGTCGCAGAGTTTTAGGAAAATGCCGTCTGAAGCCATTAACCTGCCGAACCGTGACACTGATGAGGAGACGATAATAGACGGACAAACTGACCTCAGATCAGTGTGCACACATGAAGCTATCAGGCTAACGTTAGCCGTGTAGCCAGACGGTATAAACCTGGATGAAGCTTGATGCTAGCAAAACACTACCTGAGTGGACATTGAAATGACTTCAGCAGCTAACGTGACCAATGATACTAACTTATGAATAGCCCAGCTCCAGTTCTGGCACGACACATGCACCAGGCACGAAAACCTCCTCTTCTTCTGAGCTAACAAACTGAGCTAACAGCAGCCAACAAACTGAGCTAACAGCAGCTAACAAACTGAGCTAACAGCAGCTAACAAACTGAGCTAACAGCAGCCAACAAACTGAGCTAACAGCAGCTAACAAACTGAGCTAACAGCAGCTAACAAACTGAGCTAACAGCAGCTAACAAACTAAGCTAACAGCAGCCAACAAACTGAGCTAACAGCAGCCAACAAACTGAGCTAACAGCAGCTAACACACTGAGCTAACAGCAGCTAACAACTGAGCTAACAGCAGCCAACAAACTGAGCTAACAGCAGCTAACAAACTGAGCTAACAGCAGCTACAGTTGGCAGCAGTTTACCGACTTTGACTTGAGATGTAACTTTAATAACTTTAATAATGACGTTTGTAAGTTTTGACTGAAAATCTTGGAAAGAAGCTCGCTGGACTCCGTCTGTACCCTCATGTGTTTATTTCCCATCAGCCCGCACAGCGCCGTGTGTTTGGTGCGGTAACAGCCGGTTCGACCCGAGGCTGTGACTGACTGACAGCTGACGGCTGCTGCTTTGTCGTCTTTGTTTACAGCATCGACAGTTTTGTGTGTTTGACGGAGGATTAGAGCTCATTAAGACGGCGAGGCTGGTCGCCAGGAGCTGTTCAAATACCACACAGACGATTAACAACGCTGTCTGTCTCCGCTCTCGCCTCCACCCGTCAGCTCCATCTGATTCGAACACTAAAACTTTATCGTCCATCACTGCAGACGACGATCTGCAAAGCTCCAACCAAACCACTTTTACTGTCGTCAATTTTCCCTTCAATCAAAGGTTTATCTGTCTTCAAGCTTTTGAGCACGTCTCATGGTCTTCATCAGCAGACTGCCTGCTCAGTTTTCAAATACTGAACTACAGTACGACCTCATGGCCTGGACTGGGCTCAGAGCACCAGGGGGTGTCAGAGTTTGTACCACCAGAGTGTTGGACCGTTTGTTTACGTGCGTTCGACAGTATTAGCTCGCTTGCTAACGTAACAAGCTAACATAGACGCATGGTCATCACAACGTCGCTTTAATCAGTTTATTACGACAGCTGTTCACCTGGAGTTCATTCCGCTGCATTAAACCAGATTCACCAGGTGTTACACACAGACTGCTGTAGCACAGCGGTCTGCTAACACGCTGGGAGCTGATTACAGAGGAGGCTGGTGAACATGATTGGACAGCTTCTCAGCTGGTATTCAGCTTCCTGGTGAACCCTGAGGCGATACGCAGGGTGACGTCGGAGTGAAAGCTGCCGATCGCAGTCCTCCTCATTAATCTGATACAAGTCAGCACAGGTGATCGCACACAGGTAAGAGGCTGCAGGCGGAGGCTGGTGTGTTCAGGGTCCCCTGCAGAGACGAACTGAACAGTCCTCTGTGGTTTTTACTGAAGGGGGGCGGGCGCGCTCACAGATGGAAAGTATTTGAAGTTTTACATAAACAAATGGTCGCCACCTTCACCTGATGGAGTCACCTCCATCGTGTCAGACCTGGAGGACAGCCAACAGGGTGGAGCTCCAGAGAGCCTCCATTTAAACACCAACATCCTCCACAGTACGAGCCGCACACAGGAAGTCACAGAGCCCGACCGCGCGCACACACACACACCACACACACACACACACACACACACACACACACACACACACACCACACAGCTGTAAGTTACCGGGCTCAGCAGCCGGACTGGACCGGACCAGGTCCGAGCACAGCCTCAGACCAACAGGCTACTGTATTATGTTAGCTTGTAGCCGGCTTTAACTCCACCTTCACAGCAGCACCTGAACGCAGCATCAGATCAGACCACCTTCAGTGTCTGCGCTCACTTCCTGTCTGCTGCCGTCTGAGGCCCAAGGTGTTGAAGAGAAGGTGGAGGTATGAGCTGAGGGCGGAGGCGGCTGGTATGTGTCATGGAGGGCCTGTGTCTCTGACACTTTCACAACACACACTAATTGCAGCGTTATGCAGATGTGGGAGGCGTTCTAAACGCTCGCCTCGGGTCCTGAGATCGTTCCTCCGCTCGCAAACAAACAACGTCTCATCACGACGCTCGCGGCTGAAAATGAAGCTTAAACACCATCACTGCTGCCGGAGGAGCAGGGCGCGGTGTTAATTATTACTGCTGAGTCTCATTAGGGCTCCGACGACATCGAGGAAGGAAGGAAGGAAGGAAGGAAGGAAGGAAGGTCAGCAAAAAGGAAACCAAGGTCTAAAACCTGGACGTAGTCTCTGTGACTGTCTAAAACCTGGACGTAGTCTCTGTGACTGTCTAAAACCTGGACGTAGTCTCTGTGACTGTCTAAAACCTGGACGTAGTCTCTGTGACTGTCTAAAACCTGGACGTAGTCTCTGTGACTGTCTAAAACCTGGACGTAGTCTCTGTGACGTCCTTGCAGACAAACATAAATTTGCTCTGATCTTCAGTCAGAGACAAATTGTTGCGGCATTAGCTACAAACGGCGTCACTGTTTACCTCGTCGTTGCTAATTTAATCCCCCACCTTCCCGCCCGCCTCCTCCTCATAAACGGGACAATTTTTATTCAAATTAGCTCCATTTTGCTCGTTAGCACACCTGTGCTCTGCTGCACCTAATTAAAGCCAAATCCTGCAAATTTCTGCATCCGCCGACGTCGGCTCTGTTACCAAATATTGAGCAAGGTACACTGTGCTAATTAATGTTAGGAGGAGGAGGGTGGTGGTGGTGGTGGTGGCGGCGCGGCAGTGGCGAGGCGGGCTCATTTGCATAAACATGTGCAGAAAACGAGGAAAACAGCAGGACCTCCAGCCGCCGCGTTGGAGCAGGCGGGCGGTCGCTGTTGTGTTGCTGCAGGCCCTCGAGCCGTTTTAACACCCAGAGTGGGCGCCTCGTCTTCTTCTTCTTCTCTTGTTGTTCTTCTTCGTTGGTAGGCAGCGTGCAGCAGGAGGGACTCGTTAGATTTTCTTTTCTATTCTGAAACAAAGTGTTAAAAAAAAAAACATCCTGCAGGTTTCAAGGTGAATATTGAGTTTTTTTGAACGTGTAAATAATGTTTGATTTCATTGATGCCAGCTGGGTGCTAATCACATTCAAGACAAAGGAAAATTGAATATTGCAACAATTAGCAGGTCTGATGAAGACAGTCACACAGACTGCAGAGCTTATATTTAACTCTAATAAATGACTAAAACAGTGTCTGAGGAATTGTAATTAGGCACCAATAGAGGTGTCGGAGAAGGCGAACACAGCCGGAAACTAAAATAGTGACAACACAGTCGAAGAGAACAATGAGAAAGACGAGGATTGTGGGTAAAAAAACTGAAATCTGCAGAGTACGAAATGAAACCATGAACCGGTCAGGACCGGTACTGGTACCAGTGTTAGCGTTAGCTTCCGTCTGTAATATATATATATATATATCTCATTGGGCAGGACAAGATGGCCTGTTAGCCATTTACCGTTAGCTGTTTCCTGTTAGCCGTAACAGAGTTACACCGTGTGACAACAGACCGAACCAATGACGGACACGCCTCGTCTGCAGTCACATGACTCATTATTTGGTGATTTTACGAGTGAAGGTTATGCAACACGCTCGGTGCTGTCATCACACACACGACCAGTAAAAATCTTTAAAACATGAATATTAAAGTCAGATGAACTCATCAGTCATTGCGACACAGATTTTGGCCATTGTGCGAGTCATAAATCAACGTTCAACTTCCTGTTGCTGTCTTCACTTGTTTTAATAACACTATTTACTTCATGATGTTACGTTTGGCATCACAGCGTTCACATTAATACGACGTTCAGGATGATTCATGTCATAAAATGCTGGTGTGGGATTTTATTGTGAAGTCGTGTGACGACAGGAAGACGAAGACGTGTCATTAAAGTTAGTGATTACAGATGATTTGAGGTTCGTCGTTAACGTGACAGATGGAGCGATGCATGGAGCCGATCAGACGACCGTTCAAACTGTTTTTACTCAATGTTTTATTTATTTATCGTCAAACAGGATGATCGGATGATCAGGTGATCCCTCCCGACCAGCTGAGCTCGGCTCATTGGCTAACAGAAACAGGTGACCCGGGTCGATCTACGAGCAGGCGCCAACGAGAAGCTGATGATCCGGTTTGAGACGAGCCAGTGAAACGACTTAAAACGGTTTAGTCTCATCGTAAATCTTTGTAACAAGATACGGCCACGTCCCGTTTACTTTGTCTGTTAAACCACCTGCTAACATCAACGCTGAGTTTGTTGTTCATGCTGAGCACGATGTCTGAAAGACGATCTGAAGTGTCAGCTGACCACGGCAGACTGAGTCAGACTCAGACGACGAAGCTGCTTCAACAAATAAACCAGAACAGGTAGCGTCAGAGTGAACGCACCTGAGCGCGCTGACTGACGCACTGCGGAGGTTTGACCGGTCCGATCGTCTGATTGGCTGCTGCAGTATGAAGTCAGGTCACAGAGGTTTTAGACAGTCTGCGGGGACGTCACAGAGACTACGTCCAGGTTTTAGACAGTCTGCGGGGACGTCACAGAGACTACGTCCAGGTTTTAGACAGTCTGCGGGGACGTCACAGAGACTACGTCCAGGTTTTAGACAGTCTGCGGGGACGTCACAGAGACTACGTCCAGGTTTTAGACAGTCTGCGGGGACGTCACAGAGACTACGTCCAGGTTTTAGACAGTCTGCGGGGACGTCACAGAGACTACGTCCAGGTTTAACAGAACTTCTAACATTTGAACCTGTTCAGATAAAGATGTAACATTCACGAGAAACTTTGAGTTTCTGATTTTTTCTTTTATTTCTCCGTCTTGGACAAACTGTCGGTCGGTCGCTGTCGTGACTCAGGGCTCGTCGTGCTTCAGGTTTCTCAGCCATCACAGACATTAGTTAGTGAGTTGGTCTCATTTGTTTAAAGGTAGCAGCAGGTTAAAGGAGGCCTCGTTATCCGGCTCCGTCCTTTCAGGCGCTCAAAGCGAGCCTCTCTCTGCGAGCCCCCTCCTTCTCTCTGCTTGTTTAGCTGCAGCCATGCATGCTTAACCCGGGGAGGAGGACGGCACATCCTGCAAATTAGCAGGCTGATTTCCCTCGCGGGGTTTGGACAGAGGGTTCCCGCGGCTCATCGCCAGGCCTTAAACACCGAGCCCGGCGTCACGGTGGCTGAGTGAACATGGCCGCCTGTGATTCAAAGCGCTCCAGCCGGTGTTGTTACAAACATGGATTACCCAAATGTCCACTGCACGGTCCGTTTGGGATCTGCAGCGGAGGAAGGGAACGACTGTCGTCATCGCCAGGTCAGGTTCAGGACCTGATCTGGAGTCTGTGGGTTCTGGTTCTGAGACCAGATCCTTCACAATAAAAGACACGACTACTTCTGCCACGCTTTTAACCACACAGACATCACTGTCTGCTGCTGAGCCCGGTTCTGTTGTCAGATTCAGCTAGCAGCAGCTAATTAGCGGTTAGCTACTTTAGCAGGTGGTTGGTCATGACGCAGCATTAATAATAAAATCTACCAACGTTGACCGAACACACACCGAGCTGGTTTTCTTGCCGGGTTTGGCTCCTGGCAGCCCGGGCGGAGTCAGTTCAGTTAGCTACACACGGCTGACCGAGCTAACTATCGTTAGCGCTTCACCTCTTATCAAGTAATGGTAGCTAATGTTAGCAGTTAGCTACATAGTGGTAGCTAGTGGTTAGCTGCTTTATGCTAAAGCTATGTGTCCATGAGTGTGAATCACGGAGAGTCGAAGCTGAGCAGCAGATATATTCAGATTTATTTCATGCTGGTCTGATCAGACTCTGATGGAGACGTTAAGTGTGTTTAACAGACGAGGAGGTTTTTCTGGCTGGGAGAGGAGAGGAGAGCCTCCCTCCCTCCCCCGTCCTCCCCCGTCCTCCCTCTCTCCATGTAAATGTGAGGAGCTGACTGGAACAAGGAGACTAATAATGGCACACATGTTTTACATAAATGCAATGAGCCAGTAAACTGCGTTGGTTTGTTTTTTTCTGTGTGTGTGTGTGTGTGTGTGTGTGTGTGCAGAGACAAACACTCATAATGACTGTGTGAGACACACTGCAATTAATCTGAGATCTAACGAGTTTAAAGCTTTAAAGCTGCTCTCCTGATAAATTCACTTCATTACACTCACCTCTGTTTCCTGTCACAGTTCCCATCAGAACAAGTCAATAGTCGCCACGTTAATGGGTCAGATTTGCATGAGGACATTAGATCATCTGTTGGTCTGTTTCCTGTCTGAACGTCTCTCTGATCCTGTTTCTGTGGAATCATCAAAAGCATGAAAAATATTTTAATTAATTAGATTCATCTTTTAAAGGCAGCAACACGTCATGAGCTGTAAGCTATCTCATCATTATCAGCTTATTATTACGTCATCTAGAATAAATGCATGTGAAGCTAACATCTAATGAAGCTGATAGAAATATTTGCATTTGTACACAAATAGATGTAATTATGCTCGTGCTACATCAGCTTCCTGTATAGGTGTGGTCATACAGGTCACACCAGAGGTCGTCTGGTTCAAATAATTTGGCAGAAACTTTAGACTTCCACAAACAGCCTCAGCAGGATGAGCTGCTAATATTAGCTCGCTAACTAGCCCACTGCTAATGTTAGCCTCTTCAAACTTGATGAGTCAAAGTCGAGCCGAGAGAAGACTACATGTGATGTCATCAGGAAGGAGGTGAAACCCAGCAGTGTCCAGTCTAACAGTGAACACAGCAACAGAACCTCTAACATAGCTAATGTTAGCAGTCACATTAGCTATATCTCAAAACTAGTTAAATCTAAACATTAGCTTATATTATCAGTTAGCTATGTTAGCCATTTCCCAAACGTGGCGAGGTCCATAACATTAACTTATGTTAGCAGTCAGCTACATTAGCACTAGCTTCAAACCAACTGGCTCCTCAGTGTTAGCTGTGCTAGCTTTATTATATTAGCTTTAGCTCGACTACGTGACATTAGCATTATGTTATCTGACTTGTTGGTCCACACCTGTGTCCAGGTGACAGGTGAATCTGGACTTGACGTGAACTTTCTTTAGTCTGAATGTTTGAAACACAGACGAGCTCATTCTGCAGCGTTCAAGCTCGCAGGCAGTAAAAGCTGAGAGATCAGTCTTCTCCTCACACGGTATAATAATAGTTCACATTTGGTGAGAATTGCACACAACCGACTGGGCTGTTAGTACAGAAACCTCTTGCCAGCAGAAGACAGTCGGTGTGAGTTTAAAGCGTTGGTTTAAAAGTTGTAATCGTAAGCATATGCACCACAATCTGTTCTGTTATTTATTGGTGCGCTAATCACCGAGCGCTTCTCTCCCTCCTCTCTCCGCCTGTACTGCGAGCTCGGATGAATCTGGAAGGATTTCACAAGTAATACTTCATAGGCTAATCTCACTCCATGACTCTAATTAACGCATCATTAAAAGCATAATTCAGATAATTATAATTTCTCACTTTTTAAATGAGAGATGGGGAAGAAGGGGAAGGGTGTCTGAGGAGCCAATTTAGTGAGTGAAACAGATTCTGAAGCCGAGCGGGTGGGTGGAGAGAAACACAAAACACTACTACAGCACCGAGTCTGAGACGATCAGAGAATATTCACCTCACACACGTTTCATCCAGTCTGATGGTGTATGTGCAGATACACGACGTTTGTCCACATTTATATTTTAGACTGAATATATTTACACTGCTGTGCAGGACAGACTGAAAACACTGCCACAGCTTCAGATGTTACAGCGTACCTTTTAAGTCAGAGCTAACAGAGCTAACGGGGCTAAGCAGCCATGAGCAGTTCATTTAGAGCTGCTTTCTGTGCTAAATGTGTGTTACGTTAGCTAACAGCTCAGAGCTACTGGAGTTAACAGAGCTAACAGTCACAAGCAGCTGCTGTCGAAACTGTCCTGAAGTGAATCTGACAGCTCAGTGTATCACAAATATGGCAGCTAGAAGTTGGAGCTAACAAAGCTAATGGCGCTAACTGAGCTGTCAGGCTTTGACAGTCACTGAAGTCCATCACACTCATTCATAAAACTTTGTGTGTGTAGATAGCTGAGAGCTAACAGAGCTAACAGAGCTAACGGAGCTAACGTGAACATATCAGGATTGAGCATGTGCTGTCATACAGAGTCTGCTGAGACTTTGACAGTCATTTCTGTGTTAACGTTAGCTGAGAGCTCAGTGCTAACAGAGCTAACAGAGCTAAGCAGTCATGAGCGGCTGCTTTTAACGTCGTGTCCACGCTGGACAAACCCAAACTTTAAGTCTGTGGTTCATCCGGGGCAGATTATCAGAGTCTCTGTGTGCTACATGTGTCGTTACGTTAGCTTAGCTCAGCAGGTCACAGTCAAGAGACGCTGGTTTGCATGAGAGGACGCGACAGCTCGAACAAAGAGCTTCTCTTTGATGAACGTCAATTCATTTAATTTGTTTGTGTCGTCTTTAACATAAAATCTGAAATCTGTGTGAGGAGCGTCTGTTTTTATCACCTGTTCAGCCCTGATTCTACACTCACTGTGTATGCTAATGAGGATGTTTGTGCTTAGCTGATGGATTCAAACTGTTAGTGTGTGTGTGTGTGTACAGATTTCAGGTGTGTGGTGTGATGTCAGCAGATGTCCCTGCTTCCTGGCGACCGTCCAAATCAATTATCCCACCTTCAAACACACATCGACACACACACACACCTCAGCTCCTCATCAGAGGTGTGAACGAGGTAAGCATCCATCTTCCATATTTCAGACTCAGCGCTGCGCTGTGTTTGTAACGCTGTTTGTCTTTTTTACACGACACCTTCGTGAGCTCAGACGACTTCTTTAAAACCCAAAACTGCTCCATCAGTCAGGCCTGACGGAGGCTCTGAAGGTTCATGGGATGGAGAGAGAAACCAGGACTCACAGGTGGAGGTGTGCTTCATTTAACTCATCGTGACGTCACAGGAAGTGGTCTGCTGGACTAAAGCCGCTCCTACTTCACGGTCTGTGTCAGCTGGCCATGGCAGACTGAGTCAGACACAGACGACGAAGCTGCTTCAACAAATAAACCAGAACACAACAGGTAGAGTCAGAGTGAACGCACCTGAGCGCTCCGACTGATGGACTGCAGATTGTCTGCTTCAGTATGAAGACAGGTCACGGAGACTACGTCCAGGTTTTAGACAGTCTGCAGGACGTCTCAGAGACTACGTCCAGGTTTTAGACAGTCTGCAGGACGTCTCAGAGACTACGTCCAGGTTTTAGACAGTCTGCAGGATGTCTCAGAGACTACGTCCAGGTTTTAGACAGTCTGCGGGGACGTCCCTGTAAATGTAAACTTTGTCTCCTCGACACATTAATAATAAAGTAGTTAAATTATTCACGTCTGCTCTAAATCTCAGCCGCGTACACTGAAATAAAGCTGATCTGAGTGTTTGAGACCAGCAGCGTCCTCATTATGAGCTCTGGATTGTTTGTGCCTTCTCACCTGTCGGAGAGATGGAGGTGTCAGCTCCGCCGCCTCAGGTGTAGAGATGATGTCACCTTCCCTCCCCAACCGTCTCCTAAACAACAGGAGAGACTACACAACCACCACCTCACACTGTGATTCACACACACACACACACACACACACACACACACACACACACACACACACACACACACACACCGCTGAAGATACCTGAAGAGTCTGAGGAGGAGAAACATGGAGGAAGTTCACACTCAGCCTGAGAAAAGGTGTTTTCACTCTTTGTTTGGTTCAGAGGATTCAATCTGAAGATTTACAGTCTGATGACGGACGCTCAGTGTGCTCACACCAAACAATCAACGGTACACCGCTACGAGCTAACATCAGCGTCTACCTCCACTGAACACCGCCGGACCGAACAGAACCTCTGAACCAGCAGTGTCCAGTCTCCATCATGAAGTCTGTGAATCACCTTGGTACTGTAACGTTAGTCCCTGTTGGTCTCTCGGTCCGGTCACTGATCCGGGTTCTGTCAGCATGCTAACGGCAGACTCAGTTAGCAGCAGTTAATTAGCAGTTAGCTACTTAAACTTGAGTGAAAATAAGTCAAACGTGACTTTTTCATTGCTGGTCCAGACACAGAGGACAGATGGGACATCAAGTTTGACTTTAAGAATAAACTCTGATGAACGTCTGTTAAAATGTGGTGTGTGTGTGTGTGTGTGTTGAATTTGAAATGTAGAAAATAAAGACTAAATGTAAACATGGTTCCTCTGCGATGTCGTTTCGTCAAACGTCTTCCATCCAACACATATCTGAGAGTCCGTGCTCGTCCTCCGTTATCTGAAGTGTCTGAGCGTTTGGCTGCTGAAGGCCTGGAGCTGCAGATGGCCGCCTCGTGCCCAGTCCGAAATTTTCCACACAAGATGGCTGGACCGGCTCCCGCTCGCTCGCCAACGGCCGGCTGCAAACACAATGACGAACGTCCAGTCACTCCTCCTCCTTCTTCCCGAGGAAACGCAGCACAAAGCCCGATCTGAGCGAACGGGCCTCGAGGCGACATTTCGACCCTCCACCTGCTGCAGAAGTCTGAGACGAGCTGACGGAGACTCTTATTCATCTGTCACTGAATCTGTCCTAAAAATAGAACGCACAGGACGACTCAGAGAAGTCTGTTTGTGCGTTTGTCAGGATATTTAAAGGAAGTCATGAATCAGCGAATGAACGCTGAATCTGTCACGGGAAGGTGAACTTTAACGAGTTCTTCCACCAGTCCATTAAATCCTGATTATCTGTCATCAGCTCATTAATCTTCAGTGTAGGTGTCTCTTTGTGTCTCCATCATTGTTGGATCGGATCGTGTCCATTGTTCGTTTGCGTTTGGAGGGATAATTTGTGCGTCCCCTCCTCTCATGGTGGGTGTCTGAGGCCTGACCCGAACAGACGACGGCGGTAAGAGCCCAGCTTCCTCCCAGATGATGAGCTCGGACGTGGGGAAGCAGCCCGAGGCCCGAGGATGAACGGTGGTGGTGGTGGGAGTTTTGGCCCGGTTCAGGCCTGACGTCGTAAAGCGTGGGCGTCCGTCCTGGATTTGGCCTTTCCGCTCGCATGCCAGAGGTTTCAGGACGATCACGGAGGACTGATCAGGACGACGTTTCAGGGCTGAGCTCTCTGAACACACTGAATGTTTCAATGATTTAATGACTTTTCATTTATTAAATGAGACGTTTAACCCACAGAGGAACCTCCATCCTCCAGGTCATCTGAAGTTACACCTGCAGACTGTCCTAAAACTGACGTAGTCTGCTGAGACGTCCCCGCAGACTCACCTGTCAATCAAAGTATCCACGCTCTTAATTATAAACTTATAATTTGAACAGGTGAGTTTATTTTCACTCCTTTTGCTTCGTGCTTTAAAACTTGACACTAATTTTTAATAGTTTTTATCGTCGTCCATCTTTGTTTGGTCACATTTATTGTAATTATTAACCTTTGTAGCAATAATAAATCTGTCTGCATTAATGATGCATCGAGGGGCCTCTGCAGTTCAGGTCCAGGTTCATGTCTCGAGTTTACTGACGTTAGAAGCACAGAGAAGCAGACAATGGTTAATTTTAGCTCTCTGAAGAGGAATCATAAATACATATGCAGGACAACTCGTTCTGGCACTGAGAAGTTGGTCAGCAGCCGATTTGGCTTCACGTTCGAACCACCTCCATTAGTTCTTCATGAGGAATAATGAACATATGGATGACGGGGAATAAACGACACCGGAAGGGGAATACTTCCTAAACACAAGTAATTACTTGTGGAGACGTTGAGAGCTCGGACAGAGAAGGTGTTATAATGGTCTCTTGGCTGAGTTATGTTTATGTTGTGTAAAAGATATTCCAGAGGTCAGGCCGACACCCTCCCTCCGGTGTGGATCATTTTTAATCTACTCAGAGTCTGCAGACGTACTTCAAATCATCCATCCAGAAACTAGTACGTGACAACACAGATGTTACGGAGAGGTTTCGACTCAATCAGCCTTCAGAGCTCACACCCAGCCAGGACATCAGAGGGGAAAGCAGCAGATAGGCTTGTGTCTAAAATCTGATCCAGTCTGTCCTCGTCGAGTCTCTGTGCAGCTTCTTTTCACGATGATTTGCCACCTGCGCCTCAATCCAACCGTGTCACAGACAGACTTGTTTGTGCAAGTAGCACGAAAACCTCGGCTTTATCGCCAACATGAAGCCGAGAACACTGAAACGCGGAGGGGTTGATGAACACACAGAGTGTGAATCGAGGCAAAAGAGTTCGGTCAGTGTGACAGTGTGTAGTAAGCTAAACACCTTTCCACCACATCCACCGTCTGACACAGCGATGCGAGAAGCCGCCGGACAAGAGTAAATCTGGGACTGACTTTTAGTGGTTGGTGAGAGCTTGGTGAAATAAAAGGCTTGAAAGACAGACGCCGAGCTGGCTTGACTGCTGCTGGTGACCTGGCTGATGTTAGTTTCTGATCAGAAGTAATGTAATCAGAGTAATACTTATTACTGTTACAAAAATACAAGTTTTGTCTGGAACAGTTCCCGTTAGCATAGCAACAATCTGCTGTAAATCACTGGTATTGTTACAGCTAGCCTCACGTTAGCTTGTAATGCTAAACTCCCATTAAAAAGAGTTGACTGTAAAAGCTTTATGTAGAGTATCACACTGTTTACGTATTTCAGTTCAATCCTTTTGTGATGAATGACTGGATGATTTTAAAGTAACATTTCATATAAACTGGAAAAAGTACTTTCACCTTCACATTTCAGAGTTAACGGAGACGTATTTTCCTGACTGTGACAGAAGTTTTGATGTTGGTTCTTCTCCAACATCAATATGTTCATTTCTCATATTTTTCTGCCTCGTTTCAAACACTCAGGTGAGATCAAGAGAGAAAGAATGATGGGACATATTTAAATGTTGGTTGTACAGGTAGTTCACGCCTGAAGGCTGATTCGTGTTTCGTGGCTCGACATGCAGATCTACATCATTCCCGGCAGTGATCTCAGTCTGATGCATCCCGTATACGTTACGGAGGTTCAGCTCTTCTACCTGTAAATCTCAGGTGCTGTTTTTGGCACAATTAAATCGTTCTGACGACACGCTCGGCTCCAAAGACCTCCAAAACTTTTTCTGGTTTCACTTCAAACACTTAAAAAGTACAGTGTTCCAAAATTAGAAATTCGACATGTTTAATGTGAAAACCTGATGTTTTCAGCCTGCAGGTTGGCCCTCATGGGTGAAACATCAACACCTGCCAAAAACCAAATGCTGTTTGACTCCACCAGGCTTTCAGACTGTGAATTAAGACTTATTTCTGTTATAAAAATTCAGTTTCATGAGCACAGAGCGAGTTTTGAGCGCTGTGTGTCGACCTGCCGCGCCATGAATCATCTGACAAATCCTCCAGATAAAGATCTGAAGGCTTTATCTGCAGTCTGTTGCGGTTTCCTCGCTCTGACAGCCGTAAATCTGCGGAAATCAATAATTGCAGCTCGTCAGCAGCGACAGACGTCTGGTGTCAGTACCTGTAAAAGTCTTTGTTTATCGAAGATGTTCATGACAAGCGCTGTGGCAACTGGTTAACCAGAAACACAACAAAAGAGCAGGTTTGTGATCCGAGACGAGCTCGGGAGGCGAGGTGTTAGTCACGTGATCGCTCTTAACACAGATTTATTCGAGGTGACATAAAACTGTAATATGCTTCATCTCAGACATAGTCAACACGTCAGGTTATTATTGGTGTTTAGTGGCTTTGAAACTCAAAAGTATTCTTCATTTACTAATATTCACTTCAGCTGACGCGTCAACAGTAAACAAGAAGCTGTAAAATCCTCCGGAGTCATTAACCGTTCGTTAGAAAGCTGCAGGAGACGAGACGAACGAGACACAAGCGCCTTTTTAATATCGTCAATCATCACAACTTCTTCATCTCAGGCTGTGATTTAATATCTGATAATTAACCCTGCATGTATAGCTATGACTAATTGGAAATATGTGGGAGATTAGAATTAATTTCTATAAATATGATGCTTTTAAAATCCATCAGTCTGAAATGTAAATGTTATCTTTGAATACAGAAGATGATTAAAGGCTGTCCAATTCATTTATTTTTAAATTGAAGCAACATTTTGAGTAAATTTGTTGTGATTTAAGGGTCAAACCGGATTTACGGAAACCTACAGAGACGTCACGGATACGCGATCCATACGTTAATATCAACAAACAGACAAACATCTGAAGTATAAAATAGTCACAAGAAATGATCAGTAAGTTTTAAGTTCTTGAAATTCAGGTGAGAATGTCGGTAAAAAAAAATATTTATATTTCAGGATACCTTTAATTGAAGCTGGTTATCTGATTCACATAATTATTCATTTATGACAAAACTGAAACACGTAAGAAGCATCACAAGCTAACGCAAATGTAGCAGCAGCAATGAGCTGCTATGCTAACAGGAATTACTGGAGACAGAACTAATAATCACAGACATGAAACTCACTCTGACTTTTAAAGGTCGCCTGTATTCAGGTTTGTCTACAGCGACCTTGTTTAAAGCAACATTACGTATAAATCTGTATAAATCAGTTTCAGAGTGTAGTCTCTAATTTAACGTTAGCTGCTCTGTCCTGTTGTTGGATTTAGATTCCAGAAAAACGTTAGCCGAGATAGTTTTACATTAGCTAAACTCTGTTTGTAAAGTTTGCTAACCTCTTGTAACAATAAACATGCTCATACACGTTCATGCTAACGTGCTAATGAACAGCTATGAGATGAGATGTAAGTGTATTAATCCAGAGGGAAACTGAATATAAAAGTGGTTGCTCATATTTTTAAATTGCTTCTTGGTGAGCTGCGTATAGATCTATGACATGTATATTAACAATTACAATATAAAATCTCAAATCAAAGTTTATTAAGTTAAATGATTAATTATTGTGTCCATATATAAACTGTAATTATGTGTAATCATCAGCGTGTTGTTCAGTATCAGTGAAAGAGTGTTTGCTGGACTTGTGGTCTGTCTTGGATCAGGACTCCGTCTTGACTCCTTTGTTTTGGTGCTTTGGACTCGAGCCTCCAAGAAACTCTCTCCAAAGCCAGACGAGAGGAGCGAGAGAGCACGAGAGAGAGCGAGGAAGAGCTAAAGAGAGAGGGAGAGAAGCAAAATGAGCGTTTAGCCGCTGGTGTGAATTGCCTGTCGCACCAGACAGATTTCCTGATCCCGTAATGGCTCGAGCTCGCGTTTCCTGGTGCAAATTCTCGGCGGCGCTTGTGTCGGCTGCACATGCTCCGGCGGCCTAATGAGGCAGCATTAGCCAGGGGAGACGCGGTAATTAGAGCCAACGTCAGCGCCGAGGACAGATGGCACGCTAAGACAAGCCTCTCGACTTCACCTCCGCTGTGTGTGTGTGTGTGTGTCCTGACAGAAGAGAGAGAGGGAAGGCGAGACGTGTCGGAAGAGAGAGGAAAGAAAGACGGGAGGCTTTAAGACGTGTCGGAGGAAGAGAGGAAGAACGACACGGAAAGAGGCGAAAGATGAAGAAGGTTTATTTTAAATACATGAAACCAAGAGGACAAAAGTGTGTGGACACCTGAACCTGTGGTTTAAAGTATCAAAAGACAAAAAAGACTTTTAAACTATATACTGTATATATGCACAAAAATATGCAATATGTGGCTGATTGTACTCAATGTGAGTGGTTTCATCGATTGACAAGAATTTTATATCAACGTGAAACTTTTCTCTCATAAACAAACAAATAACAGATCCACAGAGCAACGTGTCATCCGTAACTTTCTGTATATGCTGGTATTGTGTGAGACCAACACTTCCATATTGATTTAATGCTGATTTATACAAGATGTTGGTTTAAAATCTTTCAGTCAAAGTGAGCAATCATGTCTGACTAACACTTCCTGTTAGCATAGCAATTTGTATAATCAGCTGTAAGTCACTGCCGTTAGCATCACGTTAGCTCCTGTAGATAAACTGTCACTTTAAAAGAAAGTTCCTGAAACAAATCACAAAAAAAAAAACACGTAACGTTGTGATATGGTTTTGACGTAAACGCTACATCATGCTCTGCATACGTCACACACGTAAATGTTTCCATTTTTCTCTCTGTAACATTAGAAATCACATGAAATGACGCAACACGTTATTCTTAAGTCACCGTGAATCTGATCTTTTCTCATTTTATCGTAACAATCTTTTCTTCTATTTGGAGGTCGAGTGTGAAAACTGTGACCCGTTCCTCTTTAAATGTAAATATATAATAATAATAAATCTAAACTCTTTTCTCTCTCTTTGTTTTCCGTCCTTGTGTCATTGTTTTTCTCCGTCTATTTTTGTTGTCGTTCTTCCTCTGAGCTTTCGTCCTCTTTCAACATGCTCTCTCCTCTTTCTCTTCTTCCTCACCTCTCAGTCTATTTTTGTCATTCTTCCTCCACACTCTCACCCTTCATCTTTCGTTTTTCTCGACACATTTTGTCTTCTCTCTCTTCATTTCTTCGTTAATATTCACGTTTTTTCCTCCTCATCATCATCCAGGCGGCCGTCTTTTCGTTTCATCGTCCGAACGTCTCGTGCTGCATTCACTTGTCACCCGTTCTTCTTCTCTTTCCTGTTTGATTCACACTTTCTCCTCCAACATTGACACGTTGTTTTGTTCGCTTCCTCCTCCAACCTTCAGCTTCATCGCCTCCATCTTTTAGTTTGCTTGTTTTTATTTGTTCTGTCCTTTCTCTGTTTGAATCTTTTCTTTCACTTTTTATTTTTATTTCCTTCTTTTCCTTTTGGTTTCATCTTCGTCACATCTCGTGCTGATTGAACGGCATGAAGTGATTTGATAAATTTAAACAGTTTGTATATAATGTAATAATTATAATATAATATATAATTTCAAGGCCAACAACAGACACTAACACTACAACAGAATTCTATTTCAGACGAGTTAATCCCAATGTTTTGTGATGTATAGTGCCACCGCTATACATCGCAAAACTAGCGGCCCCAGAAACAGTCCCAGATTTACTCTTGTCCGGCGGCTTCTTGCTCGCTCACTCTCTCCTTTTCTCTTCTTAGCTTCCTCCGTCAGCGTCCTCTTCACTCTCTGCTCCTCCAAAAGTCAAAGCTAACGTTACTCTGATGCATCTCAGATATATTAGTATACTGTGATTAGCTGGATAACGTTAGCTTGCTGGCTAACGTATCTTGTGTAGATAACGTTAGCTTGCTGGCTGTAAACTGTCTGTCTGGTTGTTGTCGGGTCACTTTAGGAGGCGGCAGACGTTAACTGTGTTTAGCTGCATGAACAGCAGTAAAAGCAGCAGATAAACATTCGTCCTCTGCTTAGTTTAATCATCGTTAAATGAGTTTGTCTCTCGTTGTGCGCACTTCCTGTTCTTAATGTGCTTTTCATACGTGAGTGCTCAGGTTAATACAGTTTAATAACGCGTTAGCTCGTCCTCTGGCTCATTATCCCGTTTGTATCGTCTCCTCAGGTGTTGTTGACGCGCATGTATAATTGGCCGGTAGACGACCTGGCAGATTCCTCGTTAACGGTGATTATGATAACAGCGAGCGGCGGTGTTACAGCTCTACCTGTCCTCACCGCCCCCTCTGACACTGTGGTTTTAACTGTACATAATTAGCATTGTCACTATTTTCCAATGTGTTTCATGAGCATGTTGTTGATGGTAATTTATTGTTCATGTAATCAAATATTGCCATGCGTTCTGCATTTGCCCGGTGGCACATTTAGTGTTAATTAGGCTGCAGGAGAACAGTGTGGATGCAAAAAAAAAAAAGAATGTGGAAAGTTGTTGACAGCCAATCAACTTCTCACTTTCAGAGAGAGATGGTGCAAATAGTACGAGGAGGAGGAACGCTGGTGGCAAACGGCTGCAGATCTGCAGCCAAGCCGGGCCTGTTTGGTATCATTAGCAAGTTTTTTTTCATTTGGAGGGAAAGATATTAATATGATTTGTCATCTCAACTTCTGAACATATGAATCAGTGTTTACTAATGCAGCTCTGTCTGCAGATAACGGCTCCACTGAACGCTTCACGTTGGATCAGACGAGTGCAACAAAACAAACATATGATGTTAGCTCAGCGCTAACGTGACGGGATCATATCCCACAAACATGAAAAACAGTTATTGAAACTGTTTCCATCATCATGTTCAAGTTATTAATAATCTTTAATCTAATGACGTGAAAACATCTTTCAGCAACTTTCAGTCATGACAAATATTTTGACTGAATATTTTATTACAATATTATAATTATACTGAAGTTTATATTTAATCACGTATTGTGTTGGTGCTGAGTACGTAGATCAGTTTCATCTCCATAAGTGCAGGAGTTGTTTAGCCTAGCTTAGCACACAGACTGAAAACAGAGGGAAACTGTTCCAACTCGGCGAACACATCAGACACTGACGCTGATTTTACAGTTGACCACTGACCGTATAAAACATGGACCTAGTCTCCGTGACGTCCCTCGCAGGTTCAGTGAAGAAGTTCAGTGCAGTCGCTCTGGCTGCTGCCATGTTTGTAGTCCTGCTTCTTCTGCCTCACGGCGAATCAAAAAATGGTCAAAGTCGTGGATCTTCAGTGGACCTGAGCCGGGCTGAATGACACCATCTGTGACCACGCCCACCTGTCAATCAAAGCATGCACGCTCTGAATCCTGCATAACTTTAAGCCTTAATATAATGTGAACAGGTGAGTTGTATATAAATTCACCCTCAGTACAGTTGTCATGAACGGGGAAATTAGCTACAGAGACCAAAACTGTTTTTTGTACCAGGCTGTAAACATGTTTATTTCTGCTGTCTAACATGGGGACTTATGGAGACTGACTCACTTCTGCAGCCAGCCTCAAGTGGACGTTAGAGGAACTGCAGTTTGTGGTGCTTCCTGCGTCAGTTGATGCTTGGGAATGTCACAAAATGAAGTCACTTTTCAATAATATAAACACGTTTGTTATGCTAATTTCTGTTAGCGTGTTAATAGGCATTCCTATTAAGTGTTAGCTTTAAGCTAACGGACTACGTGTTTGTTATGTCTTTATGTAAAACATGAAAACCGTCACGTTAACATCACCAGACAGGAAATGTCCCACAAAAATAAAAGCCTGCGCTCGAACAGGCTGCAACAGTTCTGTGCTGCCACTTCAACACGTTGGTGAGACAGGTGACCCCTGTGGGAATCGAACCAGCGGCCCTGGAGGTGTTAATGCCTTGCTCGTGTCTCTGTGGGGAAGCTGCCACCTCAGCTGCTGACTGCAGCAGTGTGACACACACACACACCCACCAACACCTCCACAGTGCACATCCTTACACCTGCAGGACAAACACACAGCCTGTACATCCGCTTCATGCCAACACACACACACACATTTTACAAATACCGGAAACTTCACAGCTCCGGGGGAATTTCTTTACCTCTTTCATCCGAGCGAGCAGCAGCCGCAGGAAGCATCAATCTGCAGATGATTTCCATTTCTCAGCATGATTGAAGGCCTTTAATCAACACACACACACACACACACACACACACACACACACACACACACACACACACAAGGAATGACAAATTTAAAGTGTTTTTTATCTCTTCTGTCTCCTGTACTTCAGAACCAACTGGACACTGCCGGTTCAGAGGTTCTGTTGCTGTGTTCACTGTTAGACTGGACACTGCTGGTTCAGAGGTTCTGTTGCTGTGTTCACTGTTAGACTGGACACTGCTGGTTCAGAGGTTCTGTTGCCGTGTTCACTGTTAGACTGGACACTGCCGGTTCAGAGGTTCTGTTGCCGTGTTCACTGTTAGACTGGACACTGCTGGTTCAGAGGTTCTGTTGCTGTGTTCACTGTTAGACTGGACACTGCTGCTTCAGAGGTTCTGTTGCCGTGTTCACTGTTAGACTGGACACTGCAGGTTCAGAGGTTCTGTTGCTGTGTTCACTGTTAGACTGGACACTGCCGGTTCAGAGGTTCTGTTGCCGTGTTCACTGTTAGACTGGACTCTGCTGGTTCAGAGGTTCTGTTCAGTCTGGCCGTGTTCACTGGACGGTAGACACTGATGTTAGCTCTTAGCGCTGTAATCAAACATAAATATGTCTCCGTTAATGATTGATCCTGATTAATGAATGAATCTGTTTGACACGATCAATACTTTGTTCACAGTCTGTGTGATGCTGGTGGGAACCAAACCCTGCCCAGTTACCCACAACCACCCTCACCCGCCTCCGCCTCCTCCTCTTCATCCTCGCCTTGTTTAGCTTTGACACCTCAGCTGTTCAGAAGGCTGCTGAGAGGAAGGTGAGAGAGGGGAGGAGGGGGAGAGAGGGGGAGGAGCTGATAATGAAGGTAACTTGTTGTTGTCACCACACGCTGTTGTTCACGGCCTTCTGTGCTCATTACATTACACTGAAGCTAAGCTAACCTAGCTGCACGGCTAACTGAGCTAACAGCGTTGTAGCAGACATGCTCGGCCTGATCAGGAAACTCTGAGCTCTTTACTGTCAGTCTCTGTTAACGAGGAGACGTCGTTAATTATCATGCAGTTACACAGACGTGATTCTAGAGTAAACATACATAATGTCAGAGTAAACAGAGTCACATGACCTGAGGTGTAAACTTTACCTGTCAGTGATTCCTGGAGGGACGAAGAAGAAACTCTTCAGATGTTTTGACCTTTTAAAAAAAGACTTCCTGCCACTGAGTGTGTGTGTGTGTGTGTGTGTGTGTGTGTGTGTGTGTGTGTGTGTGTGTGTGTGGAGTTAGCGGTGGACGACAGATCTGCCCTGAGGCGCTGCAGGTGTTTGAGAGGAGAAAGAGAAGAAGGAGGGAGGTAAAGAAAGAAAAGAGACACCGGAAGAGAGAGACAAACAGAGGGATGAAGATCAGACTGAGCACGAGGTCAGAGTTTAAATGTCTCTGTCCATCTGTCCTCCAGTGTCTGTCCATCTGTCCTCTGTCCTCCAGTGTCTGTCCATCTGTCCTCCAGTGTCTGTCCATCTGTCCTCCAGTGTCTGTCCTCTGTCCTCCAGTGTCTGTCCTCTGTCCTCCAGTGTCTGTCCATCTGTCCTCCAGTGTCTGTCCTCTGTCCTCCAGTGTCTGTCCTCTGTCCTCCAGTGTCTGTCCTCTGTCCTCCAGTGTCTGTCCAGCACACAGTGTCTTCAGAGTTTGTCATTTCCTGATAAACAGTTGATGATGTCATCCCTCACTCGGAGTACTTCCTGTTTGATCCAGCTGCTGCAGTCATCTGTGTCCGGGCCTCACTGATAACTGAACAGAACCAGAACCACAGAACTATATTCAGACTGGACCAGAGTTTATTGTCAGTGTGTTTGCTGCTTTTCCCTCTGATGTCCTCCAACTGCTTCAACTGTGACTTACAGTAGGACTGTCTGTCTGTCTCTAACGTTATTCCCTGTTGGTCTCAGAGACCGTGCTCCAACCCAGTCCGGTCCAGCTGCTGAGCCCAGTTCTGTTAGCATGCTAACAAGTATTTCTACTCTGTAGTACTGTAACTTTGACTTTACACACCAAATATGTTGATGTGCAGACCTGCATTGTTCGTACACTCTCGTGTCCCCTCGTGTCCTGTCATGTCCCCTTGTGTCCTCTCGTGTCCTGTCATGTCCTCTCGTGTCCCTCCTCTGTGGTATCATCTAAACAAACACTCGGATCATGGTGGGCAGACCTCTGGGATCAGAACCGAGCGCCCCGCTCCGTGTCTTCTTCTTCAAACACGGATCATTTGAGGAGAAACCATATGTACGTGCATCTGCTTCCTGTGACTCCGGCAGGACCGTGGACGCTCCGCGATGGCGTCTCGAGCCGCCGAGGACTGATTTTTAAAGCGAGCGGCCATCTGTCTCTCTCCTCTCTGAGTTTTTCTTGGCACCCTCGGGTGCAGCCGGCAGGGGGGGGCAGAGGAGTCGCCCTGTCCTCGACACCACGAGACAAAAGAGTCTCTAAAGAGAAGAACGCGGCAACTGCTCATCCAACCAACCCCGCTGAGACCGCAGATCACATGACCGCAGATCAGCCTGCACAGATCTGACTGAAGACATGACAGCATGGTGTCGACCAATCAGGTGATCACGTGTCATCTGACTTACAGAGTCTCCTGATGGACAGTGAAGCTAACTGCTGCCAACTGTAGCTGCTGTTAGCTCATGTTAGCTCAGTTTGTTAGCTGGGCTGTGAGTTCAGAGCACTGTGGGCGCTTTGGACCACCTGGAAGGAGCAGGAGGAGGAGGAGGAGGAGGAGGAGGAGAATAAGAAGAAGAACTTTACAGGACCAGGGCACAGAGCCTGTGTCGTGCCAGAACTGGAGCTGGGCAACACATAAGTTAGCATCATGGATCACGTTAGTTGTTGAACTTATATGGAAAGCTACAAATAACATTAGATTCACCAGCGACGGCCGACAAGGCGATTTCCAGCCCAGTGAGTCTGAATGAGTTAGCTAACGTTATCCACACAGCTAGCTAACGTTAGCTCGTGTTGCACACTGTTAGCAAAGGCTCATGAGCTTCTATGGACATAATGGCAGAGGAGAGAGTGAAGAGGACGCTGATGAGAGTGAGCGAGCAAGAAGCTGCTGGACAAGAGTAAATCTGGGACTGACTTTTAGCCGTCTGTGAAATCAAAGTCCAGATTTAGCACAGTGGGATTACGTTTGTCGACCACACTCTGATCCCGGTCTCAGCTCTCACCTCTCCTCACCCTTCATGGAGATGGGGGAGGGTTTGGGTGAGTTTAGTCCTTCAGAGTTGAGCGGAAATGGGAGGACAGGTCCATCAAAGCCTCCCTCTGAACAGGAGACACCATAATGAGGCTGAAAGAGGAGGGAGGAGCTCTGAAGAGCCGCGTCCCGCCGCCAAACAGACGTGACATGAAACCCTCATTGAGGCTTTTCTGAGCGGGCTCAGGCAGGAGGAGGAGGAGGAGGAGGAGGTGGAGGAGGAGGAGGAGGAGGTGGAGGAGGAGGAGGAGGAGGAGGAGGAGGAGGTTGGTTGTTTGGTGGATTTTGGAACAAATCCACGCACGATGATTGGCAATCTGATTTCCACCTGGTGTTAATGATCTCAGCGCTCGCCATCGATAACCCGCTTGATGACGCGCGTGATGGCAGCCTTGAGGAATGTTCGCTCACCGCGGCACAGGAAGTGATCAACATGAGGCTTTTCTGCTAATTGAGGAGGAAATAATACGGAGCACGCCCCCCGGCCGCGGCCGACAAATGAGAGAGGTGTTCAGAGAATAAGAGGTGGACGGGGCCCGACGGCGGGGGGCCCCTTTGTGACGGAGGGGGTGGAGGTCTGAACAAAGTGGGATTATCAGGTTCCCAGCGGCATGGGGCTATTCCTCCCATAACGTCATTAGCCGGCTTTAAAGCCGTCCTGCAGGAGATTAACCCTCCACAACGTCTAATTGACAAACCGGGAGCGCCGCTCGTCAGCGCCGCCGCCGCTTTGAACGCCACGACAAGAGACGCACAAAGAGGATTAGTAACGCTGATAGCTGCGAGAGTTTAACTTCCTCCTCTGAACTTTGAGTGAAGATATTTGAGGAATGCGTCCTTTCTGTTGAGCCAATAAACAGCTCGCAGCGCTCTGATGATGTCATGACGGTCGATCTGATGCAAACAGAGCGTCCTTTAACCGACACGAAACTCGAAGTCTGAGTTTATGTCACAAGTTTGACCCGTTTATGATCAGACTGAAACACTAAAGATCGCGACGCAGGGCCTCAGCTTCAGTCAATAAATCACACACACACACAGTATATGGCTGGATCACACACTTCACACTCGAGGTGACACGTGATGAGACGTGTCCGGCGGTTCATGTCAGCTGAAGTCTCTGACGAAGGTGAGCGGTAATCATTGTACCTTCAGCAGCACACACTGCATCTCATCCACACGCTGAGGCTTCACCCTTCAGTTTGAGGTTCAGTATCTTGCTCAAGGACACTTTGACAAGTCGGGGATCGAACCATCTGATCTAGAGGACGACCCGCTCTACCTCCTGAACCTGATGAGGCGACACATGAGGACTCGACTGAAGTTTACTGCTGATCACCTGAACAAGGAGCTTCAGGAGGAAACACTGAACATATTTGGAGGAGAGCTGCTGAGCACGATGGTGGAGGTCCTCTGCTCCCTTTATAGCACGTAAAGTAAATAAAGGACGAGTTCAGGAACATTCAGACCGTCAGTCAGAAGGTCCAGAGTCCCAACAGCACAATGACCCCAAACACATCACCAGCGTCACAAAGCCTCGTCAAGGAAACACGGACTGCGTCGACTTGTCAAAGACTCAAGAAGAAGTTTGATCAACCAACAGGAAGGTTAACCAGAAGCAGACTGTTGTTAACGTCCTGCTGTTGTTTCACATTAAAAGATGTGAGCGATGAAGACCTTCGAACCACTGGAAGGCTTTTATTTTGAAGGTGTAGGATGTTTAAGTAGAATGTTTGGAGAGTTTCTAAAGGTGCATTTCAATCTAAACCGACTAATTACAATGACTGTTTGTCGTCGGACACGCACTGAGATCTGGTGTGCAATCAGCCGACAGGACGCCGCAGAGGCCTCGACGACTTGAGAGTGAGCGCTTAATTCGTTCCCGCGTCCACTCCACAGCTCGTTTCAAAGCTCCGGGCTTAATGTCCCACTCGAGCTCCCAGAGTCGTAGTCTGTAATTAAAGGGTGATTAAGAGGCTGGGCTGATGAATGGAAGCCTAAATACTCTAAATACCCCATGCTGCTCTGCTGTTGGACTCAGCGTGGAGGACTTAATTGATTCAGGCTAATCAGCGGTCAGAATTAAAACAGTCACAGTTGTCTGGGAGAGACGAGGAGGGGGGAGGAGAGAGGAGAAGAGGGGGGAGGAAAAGTGAGAGGAAACGAGGGAGGAGGAGAACAGAAGGTTGAAGTGAAAGAAAGAGGAGGAGGAGGGACGATGTGTGTTATTGTGGAGAGAGGAAGCAGCTCAGCAGAAGGCGTCTTGTACTATCCTGCATAAATTAAACACACACACACACTAAAGGAACAGTTTGTCGGACAATTAGGTGATATGGAGACTCATTAGCGTCGAACGTAACGGCCAACTACACGTCGGACTTTGGCATCCTGACACAGCTAAAGGACACTTCTGCTGGTTTTTCAGGTCCAGTCTGCAGGATTTACTGACACCTTGTGGTGTAGCTGCTGATTGCAGCCCCCTCGCCTCTCCTGCCCCATTAACAGTTTAGAGACTGCAGAGAAGAATAGAACGGAAGTCGTGAGACTTCTTCATGTCGTTGAGTCGTTGTTAAGTCGTTGTGAGTCATTGAGTCGTTGTTAAGTCATTGAGTCGTTGTTAAGTCGTTGTTAAGTCATTGAGTCGTTGTTAAGTCGTTGTGAGTCATTGAGTCGTTGTTAAGTCGTTGTTAAGTCGTTGAGTCGTTGTTAAGTCGTTGAGTCGTTGTGAGTCGTCTTTGTCATCGTTAAGTCTGAGTCAGTTGCGTTAGCTATGCGGCTGTGCATAAATGACTGTAGCATTGCTCTGGCGGCTCAGAAGGGATAAAGTGTTTCATTGGATATAAAATTAGTACATGCCCCCCTGAGTGTTCGACCTCTGACCTCTGTCAGCTGCGGTGTGTTAACAGAGCGGCTCCCCCGTCCTGAAATAACTTCAAACAACAACGTCGCTGTCGTGAAAACGCGGCGTGGAGAGACAATGGCCGCCTTGTTGTGTCGGGGCGTGTTTGGCACGACTGCGCGGTGAAATATGTCACGGCAACATGTTCGGCCCGGAGTGGAAGTGAAGGCGACGCCTCCGGTTCTCACAGCGCGAGTAAACTGCAAATGAATCACAACTCACATGAACACACACACACACACACAGTCACACTCATCGTCATATTTAGGCCCAATTACAATCAACAACTCGGCGGCTTCACGTGTCGTCAGACTGAAACATGTTACTGCTCATCACAACAACAACACGTGTCACACTCGACAGACGCTCGCGAACACGTTAAACACTTCTTCAATCATTAAGACAAAATTCAGATCCGAGTTTGGGTTGATTTTTTGTTTGGGACGCGTTGACTCTACGTTTGATTCATGTTCCTGATGGAAAACCTGGACGTAGTCTCTGAGACGTCCTGCAGACTGTCTAAAACCTGGACGTAGTCTCTGAGACGTTCTGCAGACTGTCTAAAACCTGGGCGTAGTCTCTGAGACGTCCTGCAGACTGTCTAAAACCTGGACGTAGCCAGGTTTCCAGTCTTCTGAAGCTGTCGGGTTGTGCTGATTTGGAGGTCCTGACCGTCATGCAGAGCAGAAAGAGACGAAGACGTTGTGAGTTCACCGTCAGTGAACAGACGGACGTACTCGGCTCTCTCTGGCCACACTGAGTTCACTGAAGAGTCGGCAGGGAGGACTGACCGGTCGACTCTAACAGATAAACTGGACATGTTTCAAATTAAAGTGTGTGTGTGTTGCTGGTAACTGTCTCCCCTCGGCCATCTGTACCTGCAGCTTGGCTCCCATCATTAACCAAACCACAGTGATGTCATCAGGGACCAACCGACAGCAGCTGCTTTAAAACACACACACACACACACACACACACACACACACACACACGTCAAGTTATAATTAAGTCATGTGATACTCATCTCTCCACCAACTGACAACAACAGAGTGAGTCTTAAACCTCAAACTGCAGTTCCTCTAACGTCCACCTGAGGCTGGCTGCAGAAGTGAGTCAGTCTCCATAAGTCCCCATGTTAGACAGCAGAAATAAACATGTTTACAGCCTGGTACAAAAAACAGTTTTGGTCTCTGTAGCTAATTTCCCCGTTCATGACAACTGTACTGAGGGTGAATTTATATACAACTCACCTGTTCACATTATATTAAGAGTATTAAGGTGGAGTACTACAGCAGGAAGTACACAGAGTACTACAGCAGGAAGTACACAGAGTACTACAGCAGGAAGTACACAGAGTACTACAGCAGGAAGTACACACTACTACAAAGAAGAGTAGTAACAGCAGTATCTGAGTGCTGACAGCCATTTTGTAAACGTTATCTCTGCACATGCTCACAGCATCACATCCAGACAAATCAGCACACACACTGTTCAGCTCAGCAGGTGTGCCACACCAGGTGTGTGTGTGTGTGTGTGTCTCATGCTAATTGTGACCCGTGGGCTCTGTGTGAAGTCTGAGTATAATTATCTGTGTAATTGTCGTGTATTTTGTAAAGTGCCAGATCATTTAACTCAGGATTAGCTCTTCTCACCTCCAACGGCCGAGGGTGGTGCTCTGCCTTCACCCCCACCACCACACACACACACACACACACACACACACACACAGTAACATATACACACACACACCTCCTGTCGGTCTCTGGTGACACCCGTGGATGCGGCTGCTGCAATATTCATAAGTAGTAAAAGGGTTAAATCTGAATTGATGTTGGCCCCCCCAACACACACACACACACACACACACACACACACACGCGCTTTCTCACTTTCTCTGTCGTTCGTTTTGTTCTCTCTCCGACACGTCGTGAGTTAAGGAGGGTATCAAGTCGCTCGCCCATCTGTGATGCAGACTGCATGAAGCTGGCTGAGACACACGCAGTGTGTGTGTGTGTGTGTGGGTAAACTAATTTACATATATATATATTTTTACCCATGAAGCGCACACACACACACACACACACACACACACACACACACACACACACACAGTAAATATCTTTGTTACTTTTCAGATAGCTTTAGCATGACCACATGCTAAAGAAGCTAACCGCCATTTAGCTGCTGCTAACTGAATCTGCTGTTAGCATGCTAACAGAACCGGGCTCAGTGACCGGACCGGGTTGGAGCTCAGTCTCTGAGACCAACAGAGAGTAACGTGACCGCACCGAGGTGATTCAGACTGGATGCACAGAGGATGATCCCGTCCTGTCAGTCACTCTGTGTGACGTTCAACCTCAGCGACACAGACCCGAGACCAAAACATCAACACGCGGGAGACAACCGTAAAATCTGATGATCATGTGACTGAACTGATCATCATCGTGTGCAGAGCAGCAGAGCTCAGCGTCTGGCTTCATCCTGAGTTGTGATTTCAGTCTCGGTCTTGTCTCGGTTTCTGTGACGTTGTGTTTGTATTGACGTCGATCGTCGTTAACGTTTAAATCTCCGGCTGCTCTGCTACTCGCGTGTCGGCTGTCACACCCTGCTGCACCGTGATCCAGTTTCAGTTCTGGGTCGAGTCCAGAACAAACGAGGTGTGTGCTGTTGAGTGTTTACATACCACACACACACACAATTGACATATAGCGTGTAGCATCCTCTGGTAAAGGATAAAACACACACACAATTATGTTCATCATTATTATATTGAACTGACAGAGTTTGAAAACACTGCAGTCGACGTTACAAGCGGTAATTAAATGTAATTTTCAGATAGCAACCAAGCTAACTTTGGTGCCACTTTTGCTAACATTGGCTAACTTCTTGCAGCTACACATAAGCGCAGAAGACGAACTTTAAAAAATCTCAAGAATCAGCTAAACTAATCAGAGCCGATGATGGAAGCAGCTAACCGTCTCTAAAATAGCTAACAAATTAGCCACAGTGAGAGTTCTGGCAGGCTACAGCTAGCACATTACCGTTAGCTTGCCAGCTATCTTGCCCTGGAGGCTAAATGGAGCTAAAGCTATCACATTAACTCGTCTGGATTACAGCTAAACTAACTAGCATGCTAAGTGACAAAAGCCAAGCCTTTGCCACCAAGTAGGTAGGTAATGAGCCACAGTAGCTCCTTAACTAGTCGTGTTAGTCCTCACTAACGTGTGTGTGTGTGTGTGTGTCTCTATCTGCATCCATTGTGTGAATAATTCCTCTGTGGCAGGTTTACGGGTGTGTTTGAGAGTCACTGCGTCACTTACAACATTATTTATCTGACTCAGTGACGGGCTCGCATGTTTCTCTGGCTCCTTCACATTGAGTCGTGTCCAAATTCCCCGTCACCGTCACTCCGGTATGTTGATTGATGGCATCACTGCCTATTTGTGTCAGATGACTTTTAATGGATGTTTTAAAGAGTAATTTACGGCCACTTGTCACGACCAGTTTACAGATGCCAAAGCTTCCCTCCCCGCTCCTCATCTTACTGTTAAAATACCTGTTATTATCCCGACAGGTATGAAGACCTACAGCCCAGTTTCCCTCCGCTCGCATGTTAGGCAACATACCACCCTGCTGTACTCGCTCGAGGTGTACTGTCTGTGAATTTACTGCCACGCTGCTTCTTCTGTCTGACTGCATATATCATTATTTTCACATTTCCTCTCTCAAGTGGTCTGCACGTCACTCTGAGGAACGAAGCTTCAAACAGATGAAAACACGGCGAGCGAGAAGCGAGAGGCCCGGCTCGCCGTCACCACTCGACAATCGAGTCCAAAGTCAAAGCTAACATCACTCCAAAGCGTGTCTATATATTAGCATGCTGTGGCTAATTGACTCTCGTTTGCAGGTTATGTTGTCTGTTGGTGTTATGAGGGGCAGACATTAGCTAACAGGAGCTAACAAACTGAGCTAACAGCAGCTACAGTTAGCAGCAGCTTACTTACGGAAAATGGCCGCCCCCTTTAGTCATTAAAACACTTTGCGGTTGCCAGTTTCTCCAAATGTTTGCCAGCGGCTGCCTAGCAACCGTGGTTTGTTGAGCCCTGCAGCGCTGTCCGGATCACCTGAAGGTCCCTGAAGCTCTCTGACTGTCTGAGTGTGTGAAAGGGGGTGAGGGTCGCTTCTTATCTGATCCAGACCACTTTAGGAAGACACCTGTGGTCTCCACGGCGATATATTACCACCTAAGTAGCTGTAACCCCCCCGCCCGCCCCCCCGGTGAGGTGTTGGAGGTGGGCAGCTGCAGGCAGGAAGTGAAGCCGACAGGCGGGAACGCCTTTTTTATTTATGGAGCGCTGATTTTAACGAGGTGGAGCGTCAGACGGAGATCAGGTTCAACATCAACAGACGAGAGAGAGGAAGTAACAACAACCGGCCGGGGTCACGAAGTTTAATGAAGTTTATTAACGACTTCCTGCTCATGCTCATTAAACACCGCTTTAGTAAAGTCATTAATTAACAGATATTCACGTCATCGTTATCAGCTGATAAAATGTCTTTTAAACTACAAACATGGCTGACCAAGCAGTGTTAAACTTTAAGTCTCTACTAATAGAGGAGCTTTATTGTGAAAACAGGAAGTCCACCTTTAAGCTGTTAAAACAGAAGTAGCGTTCAGAGACGCATTATCAGCTCTGAGTGGATGTTTGTTTTCTCCTCAGAGTCTCCGGACGTTCCTGTCGGTGTTAAACAGACGGAGACAAAGACCAAACACGGCGTGGACATGGCGGGCCGGCGGGCGGTAAACAAACAGCGGCGAGCAGGGAGGCGATTAGTGGCTAATTGTCTTCACTGGGGAGCTGTTAGAGTGTGACAGTCCCCAGCCTGAGGCTGGAAACATACACTGCTACAGGAAGAGCCCAGGGGCACGAGGACTCATACCCCAACACACACCTTCACCTGGACACACACACACACACACACACCTGGAAACAAAGGGAGTGTCTATCACCAACACACTCACCTGAGCAGCCCCCCTCCTCATGACACCTGTCAACACTGAAGGTGTGGAGCAAACAGGTAAAGATCAAAGACGAGCACAGACACACCTGAGACCAGCTTAAGACTGAAGATCAAGACTGAGACTGAACCAAACAGATGTCCTGGTTTTAGACAGTCTGTAGTCTCAGAGACTACGTCCTGGTTTTAGACAGTCTGCAGGGACGTCACAGAGACTACGTCCAGGTTTTATACACTCTGTAGTCTCAGAGACTACGTCCTGGTTTTAGACAGTCTGCAGGGACATCACAGAGACTACGTCCAGGTTTTAGACAGTCTGTAGTCTCAGAGACTACGTCCAGGTTTTAGACAGTCTGCGGGGACGTCACAGAGACTACGTCCAGGTTTTAGACAGTCTGCGGGGACGTCACAGAGACTACGTCCAGGTTTTAGACAGTCTGCGGGGACGTCACAGAGACTACGTCCAGGTTTTAGACAGTCTGCGGGGACGTCTCAGAGACTACGTCCAGGTTTTAGACAGTCTGCGGGGACGTCACAGAGACTACGTCCAGGTTTTAGACAGTCTGCGGGGACGTCACAGAGACTACGTCCAGGTTTTAGACAGTCTGCGGGGACGTCACAGAGACTACGTCCAGGTTTTAGACAGTCTGCGGGGACGTCACAGAGACTACGTCCAGGTTTTAGACAGTCTGCGGGGACGTCTCAGAGACTACGTCCAGGTTTTAGACAGTCTGCGGGGACGTCACAGAGACTACGTCCAGGTTTTAGACAGTCTGTGGGGACGTCACAGAGACTACGTCCAGGTTTTAGACAGTCTGCGGGGACGTCACAGAGACTACGTCCAGGTTTTAGACAGTCTGCGGGGACGTCACAGAGACTACGTCCAGGTTTTAGACAGTCTGCGGGGATACGAATATAAAAACTTCAGATGTTTGACATGAATCTGAAGATGTGGACACAGAACAAAAGGATCGTCCTCTTATCGTGTCTTCGTTTCTCATTTGGGACTTTGACTTCAGCAAACACTCGTGGATGTTCAGACGTCTGTGGACTTGTCTGTGATAAAACCAGCCACATATTGAAATGCTCATTTTTAGCGCCGAGGCGTGGAGGCCATTTGCACGGAGTGCCGGGTGACGGCCGAGGTCGTGCCGAGACACATCGTCCATCAGCGTCCCCGTAAACCTCCCGCGGAGCCTCCGACCGCTGCTTGTGTCTCACATGAATATACGAGGTGTCACTTTATAATCGTGTCTTTGATTCGACTCTGTCCTGAGAGGAAACCTGACCGTGCACAACTTCACACACTGAACTTCACCGACTGTCCAACGAGGCGGAAAAACAAAAAGTTCTCCAGTCAAGGAGGAAAGCAGCGAGAAATCTTTACAGTGAAAGACTGAAGTGGTTAGTCCAGTCTTTAATAATTTGGAAAAGAAAGACAAAGCAAAAAACAAAAAGTAATTTATATTATTATTCTTTAATTTATATTCTTTTTACAATAAATAAAAAAGATGACTAAAGGAAGGAAGATGTTCGTTTCATTTCATTTCATTACTATGAATTAATTAAATGTTGCATTTTGTTAGATTTTATGTTTCAATAGATTGTTGTTACGTTAGCTTCTGTTACGTTAGCTTCTGTTACGTTAGCTTCTGTTACGTTAGCTTTCATGATGTTTTGTTATATTTGTTGCGTATGTTACGTTAGCTTTTTCATGTTTGTTGCATAAGTTAACACGTGACATGGAAACAGCGTTTGTTTGTTTCTGAGTGAACTGATAACTTGTAACATTTAAATGTTTTACATGTTGATGTGACGACGTCTTTTAAAGGACAGATATTTCACGTGTTACAGACTGTATGATTGAAAGCAGTGAAACTTTGACACACTCACATTAAGACTTTACGTGTTCGCCGCCTGTCAGCTTCTTTCATCTCTGAAGTCGACTGTCAGAAGCTTTAAACAAACAATAACAGGAAGTACAGAGCTCACCGGTGTTTGTGTCATCCTGTCACTTCCTGTCGCCTGACGCGTTAACGAACAAACAGTGAAGCGATGACAGCGATGAAGCTTCTGAGGCTGATGACACAAACTCAAAGTATCTGAAGTCAGTTACTGTCAGACAGAAATAACAAGTAATGTGATTACTGATAAGTACTCTGATCTGCTGGAGGATTATTTGTATTATTTTACAGTATGAAAGTATTAAAGAATACTTTAAGTACAAAGAGTAATTATGCACCGAGCCCGTGTCAAAATAATAAATTACATTTTAATTATTGATGCATTCACGTGTTCATCACGTCACTAAAGTTTTATTTTTACATGAAATCTTAAATAAAATGTATTTGTTGTTAGATCAGTGTAGAGCGATTGTGAACGTATTTCTATTTCGTGTCCGTCATCATCAACAGATCTCTGCTGGCACCAAACTGACCTGACACGACGTCACGACCTCAAGTTAATCAATAATCTGGTTACACTTTGAATAAAGCAACAATAAAAATACATGGCTGAGTTCATAAAAAGATCTAAGTCATGAGTATTTATTATAAAGTGAATTAATCAGCTCGTTATGATCAGTGATGTTTAATAATCTGCTGTTAAATCAGTGTAACGTTTTCAAAAAACTGACTTGGACTAAAATATTACAACTTTTTCTAAATATTAAATAATACGTTTTTAGTTTTGTCTGTGTTCTTTAGTATTATATTAAGATTACAGCTTTTCCTCGTTAAATGACCAAAATATTAAATGCTAACATTGAACCTGTTAATATTTAGACTTCCTCCCAGCAGCTCTGATTTTTTAAATATAATGTTAACGTCCCGTCTGTTGAACATTGAATTCAGTCAGTCGTGATCAGACGGCCTCTTGACAGATTTGTGATTTAAATCTTAAAGACTCTTTTCAGTCTGTAATTGTGGAACTTCTTGTAAATCAAAGCTGAAATTTAAGCGGGGACTCCCTTGAATCCCCTCGAGGACTCCGGGGAGTCTCCAGACCGCGGTTTGAGAACCAGCGCCGCGCTCGTCCAAACTGTCAGTCATGGGCTCGGAGCGCCGGCGGCCTACAGTCATCTCCTAAACGGTAATTTATGTGTTGTTGTGGAGGACAAATTGCTGCAGGAGGTGCACCATTAGCTAAACTGCATTTCACAGCGGCGTGTTTTCACCTGCAGCACAGCTATGCCAAAAATGTCATAACTCAGCGCCGGGCCGCCGCCGGGCCGAGACATGGGCTTTATGAGAGGGAGGAGAGAGAGCGAGGGTTAATGACACACTGTCAGATTAAATATACACTCAACAAGTTCTCACACACTCATAAAGACGCATTAATGCAGGTAAACACACTCTGCATGCACACACACACACACACACACACACACAGTAACGAGGACAGTTATTGATCACAGGTCCAAACACGGAGCATCGGCCCGCGTGTGTGTGAGCGGCGTTAAACATTAAAGTGTTTTTGTTCCTCGGGGTGTTCCTCATGGTGTTCCTCGGGGTGTTCCTCGGGGTGTTCCTCATGGTGTTCCTCATGGTGTTCCTCATGGTGTTCCTCGGGGTGTTCCTCATGGTGTTCCTCATGGTGTTCCTCATGGTGTTCCTCGGGGTGTTCCTCGGGGTGTTCCTCATGGTGTTCCTCGGGGTGTTCCTCATGGTGTTCCTCGGGGTGTTCCTCGGGGTGTTCCTCGGGGTGTTCCTCATGGTGTTCCTCGGGGTGTTCCTCGGGGTGTTCCTCGGGGTGTTCCTCATGGTGTTCCTCATGGTGTTCCTCGGGGTGTTCCTCGGGGTGTTCCTCGGGGTGTTCCTCGGGGTGTTCCTCGGGGTGTTCCTCGGGGTGTTCTTCGGGGTGTTCCTCAGGGTGTTCCTCATGGTGTTCCTCATGGTGTTCTTCAGGGTGTTCTTCAGGGTGTTCCTCAGGGTGTTCCTCATGGTGTTCTTCATGGTGTTCCTCAGGGTGTTCTTCATGGTGTTCCTCATGGTGTTTTTCAGGGTGTTCCTCATGGTGTTCCTCATGGTGTTCTTCAGGGTGTTCTTCATGGTGTTCTTCATGGTGTTCTTCATGGTGTTCTTCAGGGTGTTCTTCAGGGTGTTCCTCAGGGTGTTCCTCAGGGTGTTCCTCATGGTGTTCCTCAGGGTGTTCCTTATGGTGTTCCTCAGGGTGTTCCTCATGGTGTTCCTCATGGTGTTTTTCAGGGTGTTCCTCAGGGTGTTTTTCAGGGTGTTCCTCATGGTGTTCCTCAGGGTGTTCCTCATGGTGTATTTCAGGGTGTTCCTCAGGGTGTTTTTCAGGGTGTTCCTCATGGTGTTCCTCAGGGTGTTCCTCAGGGTGTTCCTCAGGGTGTTCCTCATGGTGTTCCTCAGGGTGTTCCTCATGGTGTATTTCAGGGTGTTCCTCAGGGTGTTTTTCAGGGTGTTCCTCATGGTGTTCCTCAGGGTGTTCCTCAGGGTGTTTTTCAGGGTGTTCCTCATGGTGTTCCTCAGGGTGTTCCTCATGGTGTTCCTCAGGGTGTTTTAGAGTTTGTCATGTCCTGAAGGTTGATGATGATGATGATGATGATGTCATCCTGATCTCTGGTCTCTCGTCGCTGACAGGAAGTGATGTAGGCTGAGTTCAAACTGTTTTCTGTTTTTATGACATTACACAAACTGTCATTGTTTAATAATTTAATATTTTACGACTTATTTGTTTATTTAAAGGATCCTCAGCTGTTGCCATAGTGACCAGCTCGTCCACACATGACATATAATAAAGTTTAAAATCAGCTTAAACAAATCAGAGCTGATTAATTAATAATGATTAATAAATAAATAAAGAAAGGATAACTGCACCAACCAACCAGGCTGGATATTCATTTATTATTATTATTATTATTATTATTATTATCTAATTTTTTTGTTACACGTCTTTCCACGTCTTTTATTGTGTGTGTGTGTGTACATATGTTTAGATGTCATGTCTTCCTGTTTACTCCAGAATTAATGAATGCAAAGATGATTTATTATAAAGTGAATTAATTGTTTCATTATTCTCTGTAATCACGTCAGATATTTGAGATTTGTTTGTTTGTGTTAAATATATTTTCATATGTATGAAAAGACGTTTTCATTTGCATCTTTAATGTATCTGATTGTTTCTCTGCACATTAGCTGAAATCCGTTTGTGCTGTGAAAGATAAACTTTATTAACACCAGAGAACGCGCGCAGCCTGTGAACGCTCAAACAGCTCATAGCAAACAGCACAGCGCCCTCCAGTGGAGCCTCGACCAATCACAGGCTGGACCGCATCAGACCTGAGCTCTATGAATACTGAACCGGCCCACGTTTAATAAAGTCCAAACAGAGTTCAAATAAAGTTTGATTGAAGCTTCGAGCTGAAGAAGTTCAAACGTTTGAAACTCGAGGAAGTGTCTTTATAAAAGAAAATCATGTGACGCTCCGACAGCTTCAGCTGCATCTGTGATGGTCTGTTTATATTACTGCTATACTGTCCTCCTATATATACCATATATATTTAGTGTGTGTGTGTGTGTGTGTGTGTGTGTGTGTGTGTGTGTGTGTGTGTGTCCTGTGAAATGTCTGTCAGGTTTGGTTTAGAAGCTTCCAGCAGCAGTGAAGCAGCCAATCAGAGTGTGACAGACGAGCGAGAGTCCGACCATCTGTAGGTGGACTGATGCCGACACGACCACACACACACACACACACACACACACACACAAAGTAACTGATTACATTTGGATCAGTAACTGTAGTTACATTTTCTGGATTTCTCATTTTATATTCAGAGAAACAAAAACTGCAGCAAAACGCTGAGACTTAAATACATCTCAGAGACTACGTCCAGGTTTTAGACAGTCTGCGGGGACGTCTCAGAGACTACGTCCAGGTTTCAGACAGTCTGCGGGGACGTCTCAGAGACTACGTCCAGGTTTTAGACAGTCTGCGGGGACGTCTCAGAGACTACGTCCAGGTTTCAGACAGTCTGCGGGGACGTCTCAGAGACTACGTCCAGGTTTTAGACAGTCTGCGGGGACGTCTCAGAGACTACGTCCAGGTTTTAGACAGTCTACGGGGACGTCTCAGAGACTACGTCCAGGTTTTAGACAGTCTACGGGGACGTCTCAGAGACTACGTCCAGGTTTTAGACAGTCTACGGGGACGTCTCAGAGACTACGTCCAGGTTTCAGACAGTCTGCGGGGACGTCTCAGAGACTACGTCCAGGTTTCAGACAGTCTGCGGGGACGTCTCAGAGACTACGTCCAGGTTTTAGACAGTCTGCGGGGACGTCTCAGAGACTACGTCCAGGTTTTAGACAGTCTGCGGGGACGTCTCAGAGACTACGTCCAGGTTTTAGACAGTCTGCGGGGACGTCTCAGAGACTACGTCCAGGTTTGAGACAGTCTGCGGGGACGTCTCAGAGACTACGTCCAGGTTTGAGACAGTCTGCGGGGACGTCACAGAGACTACGTCCAGGTTTGAGACAGTCTGCGGGGACGTCACAGAGACTACGTCCAGGTTTGAGACAGTCTGCGGGGACGTCTCAGAGACTACGTCCAGGTTTGAGACAGTCTGCGGGGACGTCACAGAGACTATGTCCAGGTTTGAGACAGTCTGCGGGGACGTCACAGAGACTACGTCCAGGTTTTAGACAGTCTGTAGGACGTCTCAGAGACTACGTCCAGGTTTGAGACAGTCTGCGGGGACGTCACAGAGACTACGTCCAGGTTTGAGACAGTCTGTCTCAGCGTCTGCTGGTTTTGTCTCAGTCTTGGTCCCTCAGTGTTTCAGTCGCTCTCAGTTTCATTGCTGTATGATATCAGAACAATCCTCCACGTTCATTAACAGAGTTTGAAAATGAAGTGTCGGCAGCACGTCTGCTGCGAGCCCTCGGTGCCGCTCGGCCTCTCTGCCTCGCCTCTTTCCATTATCCGACATTACTGCTGAGAAAAAGCTCCATAATCGCTGAGCGGGGAATTAAAGAATTAGCACAGATCTGCAGCTCCGCGGTGCTCGTGTCTATTTGTGGAGGCAGAGAGGTGTTTTTCCCCCCGCCGCAGTCACCTTCAAGAAAAGGTGAAAATTGCACCCGGAGGGGGGACAGCCCGACGGGGGAGGAGGGGGAGGAAGAGTCACCCCTTCCTCTTTGTCTCCGCCTTTGGCTCGTCCCCAAAAATCCACAACTGTCCCACCGGAGCCGTACGGAGGCCTCGAGGGAAACACGAACCACTGATTGGACCGCGTGACACGATCTGACCGCCAACAAACAGGAAGAAGAAATACAAACAGGAAGAGGAAATAAATCCAAATCCAACATTTACTCACGTCCTCTCATTTGGGTCGGGTCGCGGTGGCCGGTTCAGGAGCCCGTCCAGTGTTCAGCTGGGACATGTCGTCCCTCCAGCAGGCCGTCTATAAGAGACGGAGAGCTTTGTCTTCCAGCTCAGCTCGTCATCACACAACATACACACAACATACACACAACATACAAACAACATACACACAACATACACACAACATACACACAACATACAAACAACATACAAACAACATACACACAACATACAAACAACATACAAACAACATACACACAACATACACACAACATACACACAACATACAAACAACATACAAACAACATACACACAACATACAAACAACATACACACAACATACAACACAACATACAAACAACATACACACAACATACACACAACATACACACAACATACAAACAACATACACACAACATACACACAACATACACACAACATACACACAACATACAAACAACATACACACAACATACACACAACATACACACAACATTACTGCTACCAACTGATACTTCAAGTATTCAAACACACACACACACACACACACACACACACACACACACTTCCTGTTGAAATAAGGTAAAAACACGTCGACTCGTTGTTTTTGTCTCTGTACTTTATATAAATAATGATCGTACAAACACTCGGTACCGTCACCTCTGAAGATAAAATCTGTTTGATGTCCTGGAAACATCCTGGAAACATCCTGGAAATGTTCAGACCATCTGAAAGCCTTTAAAAGTCAAGAGCGGCCCCTGGAGGCCGACCAGAACAACAACAACCGAGACCAGAACAGAACCACGAGGCAGGACTGGGTCAGGCTTAAATCCTGGAGGTCTGTTTCAAGGACTTTCAATGACTCCTGCTGTCAAATTCTGGATTTTCAAGTTTCAACTCAAAACAAGGATCAGATCCCTCAACAGCTTCTCACACACACACACACACACACACACACACACACACACACACACACACACACACACACAGATGAAAACACTTCTCGTCATCGTCGTCATCGTCATTGACAGGTGAAGAAGGTCATGTGATCTGATCAAAAGTTTCAGTCGGTGTCATTTGATCGGATGTTTGTGGTTCTGATGGTTCTGATGGTTCTGATGGTTTTGGCACCTTTTCATGAATTCATGAATAAATTAAGTGACGATGAAGATAATCCACGTTCTTTGGTTCCTCCTCAATTTGTCACACGTTTTATCGACGTTGTGATCCGCTTCTGTTCAGCTCGGCTCGGTTTGGCTCAGTTTAAAGAACAGAAACGCGTCACGCTCACCAGAGAACAGAAACACGTTTTTAATCTTTGGTGAGTTTGACGGTTTCTGTTCATGGTCAAATACTGTGAGAGAAAACAGTCGTTTGGATCAGAACCGTCACGAAGAATCAGCAGGAAAATAAAAACATGATGAAAGACGTCACAGTGTAAAAAACAAACTCATGTTCCAACGAGAGGGAACCAGAACAGAACCAGAGATTCATCCATGAAAACAGCTCGGCCCGGCCCGGTTCAGTCCGGTTGCTGTTCCACTTAACACTGATGAAAGTCTGAAACAGCCGTTTGATGATCGCTCAGCGTTCAGTGTGTCTGTTTCACAGTTGAAGGTTTGCAGCCGCTCTGCTCGTCCACCAGGTGGCGCTCTCGCCTCATGAACTTAAAAAACAAATGGAGTCTCGCTCAGTATCAGCTGACCTGTGCGGCGTCGAAGCCGGACGGACCCCCGGTCCTATCCCAGAAGACACCAGGGCGTCTGGTTCTGGTCACACTCCAGTCTGGTGTTGATGACGGTGCAGGGAGCGCCGCTGATGGTCACTTCCTGTCTGGACTCCACCTGGTAACGCAGGTTCGTCAGCCCGCCGTCCGGATCCACCTTAAACTGCTCCTGCAGGGACGAGAGCACGTTAAGACTGAAGACTGAAGACTAAGACTAAGACTAAGACTAAGACAGACTTAGAGATGACTTGGAGACTAACAAACTACATTACCCATGATCACTCAGAGACTCTGCACAGGTGTCAGAGTTCAGAGCTGTCGTAAAACATTTTATAAAAGCTAACATTCATTTTCTGTCCTGTAGCTGCAGCAGCTGCTGTAAATGTGTGTTATATAAACGTTATATAAACGTTATATAAAGGAATGAACCTGTTTCTGAGCGGCGACCCTCTTCTGGTCTCTCTTCCTCCAGGCCGGGTCGTGGATGTGGTGGAAGGTTTTGTATCCGGTCGTGATGCCGCTCGGCCTGAAGAGCTGCAGAGACAGACGCAGACGATGAAGCAGCTCGGAGAACACGGAACACGGAACACGGAACACGCTCATGTGAAGGTCTCATGTTGTTCACCTGTAACTCAGCTTTCCTCAGCCGTCTGTAGAACTCGTCGTCCTCCCGACCCCAACCCCAGAACCTGTTCGACATCCCGTTACACTGCCAACAGAACCAGAACACACATGCTGAGACAGACACATGCAGCCTGATGCTCCATCTTGTGGCTGCTGACAGTCATTACATCGTCTCAACCGTCGCTCTGATTTATTTTTTATTTGGACCAAAACATAAAAACAGTTTGTTGTTTTTGTGGAAACAGTAATCTGATTACATGTCAGAGAACATTACAAACAGGTGTCGTCCAGGATTGTTGTTCCACAGATCTTTGACATCTTTAATAATATGAACTAATAATCGTGCTAACAGGTGGAGCAGCTCGTACCATGCCGTAGTGCTTCTTGGTGAGCAGCAGGATTCCTCCCACGTACGTCTTGTAGTGGTAGAGCGGGTGGAGCTCGGGCGAGGCCACGTGGAACGGGCCGTCCTCGGGGAAGCCGTAGTCCAGAGCGTCGTTCAGAGGCAGCAGGTCCACGTCGTGCATGGCCAGGTAGTCCGTGTCGTTCCCGCTCTCCAGGTGACCCACGTTGATCAGAGATGCTCGGTTAAACCTGAAACAAACAGTGTGAGGTGAAGACAGCTGCCGAGTGTCGCCCCTGCAGGTACACCTGGTCCAGGTGTGTCCTCACCTGTAGTGGTCCACCTGGTTGATGACGAGGATCTTGTGCCGGATCTTCTTCTTGTTGAGGAACGTGTGCATGAAGGGGACGAACACCAGCAGCTCCTCGAAGCGTTCTCTGAACGGCACGACGAGCGCCAGTTTGTGAGGACCCCAGGACGGGTCGTCCGCCGCGGACGCCTGACCGTCGGCCGGGCACGGCGGCTGCGGCAGACCCGGCTGCTGCTGGCCGGGCCGCCCGGCTTCATGCGGCGAGGCGGACATGTCGCCTGAACAGCTGAGCTGCAGCCAGAGCAGAGAGACGAGCAGCAGCACCATGCAGAGCCCGAACAGCTTGTAGACCGTACATCGACCCGACAGGAACCTGGAGACGAGAAGAACACGACGCAGAGAAACATCAACACTGCATGAAGTGCTGCACGTAACACACACACACACACACACACACACACACACACACACACACACCACACACACACACACAGGACCGCTCCTCACACCTCTCCTTCACCTCGGAGGAAAACGTCACGAGGTGAAGGAGAGGTGTGAGGAAGTGGTTAGGAGAAGTGGTTAGGAGAAGTGGTTAGGAGAAGTGGTTAGGAGAAGTGGTTAGGAGAAGTGGTTAGGAAAGGACTTAGGTGGTATTTATTTTGACTGTTGGAGCACAGCCTGCGTCTGTAACACAGGAAGTGGACGGTGTGTGTCTGTGTGAGACGTCCTCAGTCTGTGTGTGAGGCGTCCTCAGTCTGTGTGTGAGGCGTCCTCAGTCTGTGTGAGACGTCCTCAGTCTGTGTGAGACGTCCTCAGTCTGCGTGAGGCGTCCTCAGTCTGCGTGAGACGTCCTCAGTCTGTGTGAGACGTCCTCAGTCTCTGTGTGAGGCGTCCTCAGTCTGTGTGAGACGTCCTCAGTCTGTGTGAGGCGTCCTCAGTCTGTGTGAGGCGTCCTCAGTCTGTGTGAGACGTCCTCAGTCTGTGTGAGGCGTCCTCAGTCTGTGTGAGACGTCCTCAGTCTGTGTGAGACGTCCTCAGTCTTCAGGACGTTTGGAGACTTTAAAGGACCTCTGGGCGTCCTCGGACCACAGCTTGAGCACCAGTGTTTCACTCACGTGTCTCCTCGGTGAACTTTAGACGCGTCACGTCTTCAAAGGCCAACAGACAATATTATAATTATTATGACATCATATCTGTGCGTCACAGGCTGACGTCACGGCGCTCTCACCTCCTCTCCTCTTTGAAGTACAGGACGGGCTTCCTCCTCGAGGAGTACATCATCTTCAAACCGCTCCCGGGTCAGGTCCAGATCCAGGTCCAGGTCCAGGTCCAGGTCCAGGTCCAGGTCAGGTCCAGGTTCAGGTCCAGGTCCAGGTCCAGGTCCAGGTCAGGTCCAAGTCCAGGTCCAGGTCAGGTTCAGATCCAGGTCAGGTTCAGATCCAGATCCAGGTCAGGTTCAGATCCAGATCCAGGTCCAGTTCAACCAGAAAACACCTCCAAAGTTCAGCCTGAGCCTCTCCGTCAGTGCTCCGTCAGTGCTCCGTCAGTGCTCCATCCTCCGGTGTGTCACCGTGCGGCTGTCCTCCATGCTAACTCTGAGCTAACTGTGCTAACAAACAGCTCGCGCGCCGCTTTCGGACATTTAACCGGTAAACTGACGTCTGTGGCCGGTTTGATCCGGAACCGTGTGTGTGTGTGTGTGTGTGTGTGTGTGTGTGTGTGTGTGTGTGTGTGTGTGTGTGTGTGTGTGTCCGTTACTGTACACGTAGCATGTTAGCGGTTCACTCAGTCCGCCGCTCCGGGTTCAACATTCACACCTTTTAACCGCGTCACCGACCGTTACCGAGGTTTGCCGAGGTTTACCGAGTGTGGCCGAGTGTCCGGTACCGTCTGAAATAAAAATTAAATCATCAAAGATCGTCAGTTTTTTTTATTTTAACTAATTTAACGCCGGAAAAATCAAACAGAAGCCGATTGTAATGCTGTCCGACCGGAATATGAGTCCGGGCGCCAACGCGGCTACGTGCAACAAAAGTTCCGGCCGTTCCGTTTTTTTCAACATTAAAGGGACAGTACACCGGAAGTGGGTGGAGGGAAATATTACGTTTTTATACATCACTAAAGTTATCTGATAATTAATCTGTAATTATTAATTAAGAATAAAATAATCGACAGAAGTGTATTAAAAGTCATTATCTGTAAATGAACTGTTATTTTAGATATAAAGCCATTAACAACAAATTACAGTGATAATTTGTGTAGTTACTATTATTACTGTTTTATATTATTTATAGATGAATAAAATGTTTTACAGTAGTTTTCTGTTTTTATTTTATACAAATCTCAGTAAAATGACTCATCATAAATTAACAAATTACAGGTATTTCTCATTTTGGTACAGAAATATTACCATTTTATTTATACAGTGTGTTATGTAAAATGACAGCAGTTATCTGTAATACAGTTTAGCGGCTCATTATAAACACTGTAAAATAACAACTGTACATTTATGGAAAAGAAACTCATTTAATATTTTCAAAATTCTGTAAAACATTATCAGTGAATTGACAATCAAGCTGTTATTCTGAGCATTATGCTGTTAATATTATTTATGCAGCGCTCCTGTTGACTTAAATATGTGGCTCATTATATAGAAACACAGTGAAGGTGTTTAAATGTTTCTCTGCAAAGCTCGACTAGAAATTTTGATATTTGACTTTAGTTGTATGTTTGTTTGTCTGATACTTTACAGGTAGCAGAGAACATCGAGAATAAAACAGTGTCAGTCGTTTAAACCAAATGTGACCAAACTTTATTTCGAGTGCAATTTCAGAGACAGATTTCACATGGACAGAATCTCTAAAAATAAAATAAATCCCAGCTCCTCTGATTCAAAGTCTAAACTCATGAAAACATTCCTGAAACCTTCCAGCAACAGAAGAGCAGAAAACACAAACCACCAGAAAGAAAGGAAGAAACTAAAAGTCTGAGGGATGAAGACGCTCACGCTCGATCTCCTGACACGCTTCACTGCTCGGCTCTTGTGGATCACAGACTTCCTGGTTCATGTCGTCCTCTCTGACTAATTAAATATCGTTCATGTCAAAAACACTGATCGATATTTTATTGACGAAACGAATCGATTCATCGGACGCCTCAGCATCTACAAAAGTCACAGAAACTAGACTCAGACGGACAGATTTAAAAAACGACGGTGGCGTTCGATGGATGACAGACGATCAAAATATTTTGAGCACGCTTGTTCATGAGCAAAGCGACACCGAGCCAGAACCAGAACCAGAACCAGCCAAACAGAAACTTGAAAGAAACATTTGGTTTAATTTCTTCTGGAAGAAGATTTGAGCTTTGACTCGTCCTGCAAGGCTTTGTGTAACTCACGACTTATGGATCCTAACTGGACCTGAAGTTTTGAAGTTTAATTGCAGCAACATAAAGTTTCTTCACATGACGACGGCTCAGGTTGTTCCTGAACGCCACACGACCACCGGAGCAGTTTGAGCGTCACGTTGTGAGTTACGTACGAAATCGGAGCTTCCAGGTGAAAAACGTTTCAGATCGTTCTGCAGTAACACGTCACGTCCTCGTCACGGTGAGCAACGAAGAAGAAAAAAAGGGAGAATTAACCAAAACACAAAGATTTCAACTTCCCGTTGGCGTCGTCAGGACGAACGTGTTCAGAAGAATCCTGTGAAATAAATACAGACGTCAAATTTACCATGAACGCGACGCGCCGACACAAACAGGAAGTAACAAACAGAATCTAAAGAGCCGAATCGTGCAGCTGGTTTTCTCTGCGTCACGTCTTTCAGCAGTTTGTCCGCCGCCGCCACCGCTCAGTACTGCATCAATCAGTAGAGACCAAACACACACACTCATACAAACACACACACACTCATACAAACACACACACACGCTCCACATGGAGTTACACCAGTTTTTTGGCCTCGAAGAAGCTCTTCAGGTGTCTCATCTGCCAGATGCCGATGGCCACCAGGATGAGCGTCTGGACGATGGACCACCAGAGGACGCGCTGGTTGGTGCTCTCACTGGTCAGACGGAAACGCTCCTCGCGGTACTGAAAGAGGACGGACACGTTAACACTCTGGTGCTGTGACTCTGGACCCGACCTGATTCAAACACACACTGACTGACTGACCCGCTGGTAGTTCTGCTCCTTCTGGATCTGGTCCACCTGCTCCACCAGCTGTCGGACTCTCAGCTGCAGCTCCGTCAGTTTGTCTTTGGCAGCAATCTCGGCGTAGTTGTTGGCGTGTTCACCCACCTGGATGTCCAGGTGAACCCTCTGCAACACGACACCAGGAAGGAAGTGATGAAAGAGAAACGAGTGCATGTGAAACAGGAAGCAGAGACGGTTTACTTCCTCTTTTTCTGTGTGTGTGTGTGTGTGTGTGTGTGTGTGTGTGTGTGTGTGTGTTGTCTCTCTCACCAGCATGCCTCCGGCAAACAGCGAGAACTTGGAGGAGTTGGAGTGCAGACAGATCTGATGCTCTCCAGGTGTGTGTGAGGTGAAGGTGAACCTTCCCTCCGAGCCGTACTGACGGGACAGAATCACCTGCAGAGACACAAACCACACACACTCAGTGATGATGATGATGATGATGATGGTGACACATGCTGAGACTCTCTCCTCACCTTGTCATCAGGATCTTTGACTTCCACAAACATGCCCAGGCCCTGAGTGGCCGGCAGGTATTCTTCTCTCTGTTTGTCGTACAGCTGAGTGCGATAGTTACCTGAAGAGACAGACAGACAGACAGACAGACAGGTGAGTCACATTCTGCCATCTTCAGAGCCTTTGGCTGTACTCAGATCAGTGAGTTGCTGCAGTGTGTGTGTTTAGTTGTGTGGGTGTGACACTGTCGGTGCTGCGTTGGGACCGGATCTTTACAGCTGCAGGATTATTTGATAGGAAACATGGAGCTCATGAAGATCACATGGAGCAGAGTGATGTAATAACGCGTACACGACGGGACAAGGTGAGGCCTCCTCTGCAGCGTACCTGCAGCGTACCTGCAGCGTGCCTGCAGCGTACCTGCAGCGTGCAGTCACACGGCATCAGTAGCAGGGCTGAGCTGTGGGCGTGGCTATATTTGCTGATTAGCCGGATTTATCTCGCTCACTGTTACTGTCCCTGAATGTCCCACTCAGATTTAGAAGCTGGTTCATGAACTACACAAAGTCAGCACACACACACACACACACACACACACACACACACACACACACACACACAGGTAGAGTGTCAGATTTCAGTCATTTCAGGCTGTCTGATTGGCTCGCAGAGCGTGACATCAGGATCCAGGTCAAGTCCCGGGCCGCACGGCGGAGCTGAAACAGACGACCTTCAGTGAAATGGATGAACAAACGGATCCTGTGAGTCAGACAGGTGAGCTGTGTGAGGGACAGACAGGTGAGCTGTGTATGGACAGACAGGTGAGCTGTGTATGGACAGACAGGTGAGCTGTGTGAGGGACAGACAGGTGAGCTGTGTATGGACAGACAGGTGAGCTGTGTGAGGGACAGACAGGTGAGCTGTGTATGGACAGACAGGTGAGCTGTATGAGGGACAGACAGGTGAGCTGTATGAAGGACAGACAGGTGAGCTGTGTGAGGACAGACAGGTGAGCTGTGTATGGACAGACAGGTGAGCTGTGTGAGGGACAGACAGGTGAGCTGTGTGAGGGACAGACAGGTGAGCTGTGTATGGACAGACAGGTGAGCTGTGTGAGGGACAGACAGGTGAACTGTGTGAGGGACAGACAGGTGAGCTGTGTATGGACAGACAGGTGAGCTGTGTGAGGACAGACAGGTGAGCTGTGTATGGACAGACAGGTGAGCTGTGTATGGACAGACAGGTGAGCTGTGTGAGGGACAGACAGGTGAACTGTGTGAGGGACAGACAGGTGAGCTGTATGAGGGACAGACAGGTGAGCTGTATGAGGGACAGACAGGTGAGCTGTATGAGGGACAGACAGGTGAGCTGTATGAGGGACAGACAGGTGAGCTGTGTATGGACAGACAGGTGAGCTGTATGAGGGACAGACAGGTGAGCTGTGTGAGGGACAGACAGGTACGTTAACACCTGAAATCAGACGTCATGACGTCACACGGTGTTTATGTCGCGTGTCAGTGAGCTCCTTTCATGGAGAGTAAATATCACGTTAGCGCTGCTAACAGAGTTAGCTTCCGGACTTTGCTGCTAGTTATTGGAGGAAACATTAAATATGATCAGCTGTTTCTGTCTGCAACCACCTCACACTGTGTGTTTCTTTACCGGGCTGTAAATGAGCCCGTACAGTCCAGAACTCTCGGTACCGAGCCGTCCGTTTGGACTTTCTCAACTCAGTTAGCCGATTAGCTAAAGTTGGTGAGCTAGCCGCTAGCATTAGCATAGTGACTTCTTTTCCCGCCGTTGACACTCACCGATGATCATGGTCTCGTCCGGGATCTCCTCGATGAAACATTTCTTCTCCGTCTCTCCGATGTGGAAGTACAGAGAGGAGACGAAGCTGGAGCAAGGTGGAGGACGAACACCGACAGCACGCACGGCTTCATCCTGACAGACACCATCTTCCTGCCGGGAGACAGAGGAGAGCGCGACTGAGCATGCGCCGACACAGCAATGCCACGTAAACCCTCGCTCCAGTCTGGCCAATCAGCGCGAGGCAAGACGAATGCTGGGTGTTGTAGTTCTTAACGCTTTTGGACAGTTTCATTCATGTCATTAGGTCGGACGTAGTGTAGTCACCCTTACATCAAACATGTTTAATATTAATACTTTAGCAGTATAAATCTCTTCTTTCAGCACATCTGTGCACTACACATGGATAACTCTATCAACACGATCATAATTCAGGATTCAGAATACTGAATTTGATTATAATTAATGCTTTGAATAATTAAAAGTGCTTTTAATAAGTGTTATTTTGGTGTTAATTATTGTAATTTGTATGTTCACTGCAAGCCTTTACTTCTTCCACCACAGGTAGCATAAACAGTATATAGCAGTATCAGTAACAGAAATAGTAATAGTAGTATTAAATAGTAGTAGTAGTATCACATGCAGCCTGTAGAGGGCAGCAGGTCAAACCCGCTCTGCTGTAAACACACGAAGAAGAAGAAGAAGAAGAAGAAGAAGAAGAAGAAGAAGAAGCGCTTCCTCCCAAGCTGTTTCCATGGCAATCAAACATGGCGCCTGGTAAGTCTCTTTTTTCTGATCCACAAACACGTTAAAACATTTAAACTACGTCACACGAAGACGTTAAACTACGTCACCGTTTGGACGTTAAATATCTGTGACGTCGACGGTTCACCGTAAACAGACAGACTCAAACAAAGAGCGGGAAAAAACAAGTCCGGCTGAGAGGTCTGAACCTCTGTTAGCAGTCAGGCTAACGTTAGCTCAACGTTCAGAAACCGTTATCAGACTAACATTTAAAACACCAACGTTCCCGCCAAAACTGTCCACGAACCAAACAAACACTCACGTGATGAGTGTGTTCAAATACACGACTGAATGAAGTACACCTGCTACAGTACATCTACTACACAGTACACCTACTACACAGTACACCTACTACAGTACATCTACTACACAGTACACCTACTACAGTACATCTACTACACAGTACACCTACTACACAGTACATCTACTACTGTACACCTACTACACAGTACATCTACTACACAGTACACCTACTACACAGTACATCTACTACTGTACACCTACTACACAGTACATCTACTACACAGTACATCTACTACACAGTACACCTACTACACAGTACATCTACTACACAGTACATCTACTACACAGTACATCTACTACAGTACATCTACTACAGTACATCTACTACACAGTACACCTACTACACAGTACATCTACTACTGTACACCTACTACACAGTACATCTACTACACAGTACATCTACTACACAGTACATCTACTACACAGTACATCTACTACACAGTACATCTACTACAGTACATCTACTACAGTACATCTACTACTGTACACCTACTACACAGTACATCTACTACACAGTACATCTACTACAGTACACCTACTACAGTACATCTACTACTGTACACCTACTACACAGTACATCTACTACACAGTACACCTACTACAGTACATCTACTACAGTACATGTACTACACAGTACACCTACTACAGTACATCTACTACAGTACATGTACTACACAGTACACCTACTACAGTACATCTACTACTACTTGTACTTCGTACTTATTGACAGCAGATGATCTGATAAAATATATTAAATTGTTGCAGTAACAGTTTATTAAAATATTCTGATAATTATTTTATTCTTTGTTTTTTCCAGCATAACTGTTGGATTAAATATAATAATATAAATATTTACTGGTTCAGCTTCTTAAACGTGATGAGTCCTGTGTTACTTCATCATCGCAGTAAAATAATTATTATAACTTATATATAATATAAAGAAGCCGTGACTTTGGCTGATGACAGTCTGACATGAACAGATGTAATATATGAATGTAATAATGTATAATAATACGATGATGATGATTGGATTTATTTCATGAATATTGATCAAATATACTTTATAATAAAGATTAACGTGTGTCTGTTTTCTTTGTCTGCAGGGAGTCAACCAATTGTATCCTTCAAATGAGACTCTGTGTGTCTGTGTCTGTCTGTGTGTGTGTTATCTGTGTTGTCCTTGACTGCAGGCGTCCTCAGCTTTCGTCCACTCCTCTGCAGGTCCTCCTCGTCCTCAACAGTTGGTACTTTGCAGCGTTTTACCTGGCTGAGATCCTGATGTTCATTTATAAAGGTGAGAGAGGGAGACACTGCTGACACCTGCTGGACCAACACTGGTACTACAGCCTCTGTCTTGTGTGTGTGTGTGTGTGTGTGTGTGTGTGTGTGTGTGTGTGTGTGTGTGTGTGTGTGATCAGTTCAACATTTAAATGATAAAAACACAAAAATCTTCGTTTGATTCAAACTTGAAATCTTTGAATCTTTGATGGTGCAGGCAGCTGAAGGAGGTCAAAGGTCACACACTTTAAACTTTCTTCTTCTGTGGTTTGTGTCTCCGTGCAGGAGTTTTACTCCCGTATCCGTCTGATAATCTGGTTCTGGATCTGGTTCTGCTGCTGCTCTTCCTCGGACTGGAGACACTCCGGATCTTCTACGGTGACTCACACACACACACACACACACCTGTTGTCCTGTTTGGGTCTTTGCTGCCACCGTGTGGACAGAGCTCGGACTTGTCTTACAGACTGAACACACGAGCTTCATCGTCGGTTTAAAACTCCTGAGCACATGTGAACGGGTTCATCACAGAGTCGATCCTGTGCTGTCACATGACCTCGTTGTGTGTGTGTGTGTGTGTGTGTGTTCAGGTTGGAAGGGGAACCTGTGTGAGCGCTCTCTGGCGTCCTGTGTGTCGCTCTTCATCCTCTTCCCGTGTACGGCGCTCGCCGTTTATTACCTGCTGCTGCAGACGTTCGTCCTGAGGCTGGAGTTCATCCTCAGCGCCGTCCTGCTCTGCTTCTACGGCCTCGAGTTCCTGCTCGGACTCCTCTCTGTGTCGGCCTTCTCCAGGTGACCAGAACTGGTTCTGATCCGATGAGTGTCGTGACGGGGTTTTTAAGTTTTCTTCAACGTCTCGTGTGTTTCTCTTGTCGTAGGTCCAAAGTGTACTGACGAGGATTCACCTGAAGCAGAGCAGACAGCACGGTGTAAATAAAACTTTATTTTCATATTAAAACTGTTTGAAACTCCAAATCTTCTGTTTTTATTCAAATAAACTTCAGATCGAGCTGAGGCGGTTTCTTAAAGATGATCAAATCCACAGAAATGTAGAGACGGATCATCGAGCACGGAGTCAGAAGAGCTGATCTGACAAACCACGAGTGCAGTCTGCAGCACGGGGACCGTTCCTGACTGCTCTGTTCATACTGATTATTCTCACGTATTCCAGGAACATACAAAAAAGAACAACCGGGGAATGGTGTGCTGTGACTTTTCTTGAGTTTCACCAAAAATCACCAAAAACCAGGCCAAAGTTTACAATGGGTGTGTATTGGTAGAATGTTCCAGAGCTAGAGTGGAGAGGGAGAGAAACATTTGTCAGAAATACATTTGCAAACAGCTCTCGTGGCCACAAATGTCACACTACAGAAATAATTTCTACATAGAAACGTAGGAGAATTGTTGGGCTACGCAGCGATATCACTGCTGAAGCTGTCAGACTTGTAGTTTTGGCGGGAGACGCACTGATGCGCCAGGATCAGCCACCGACAGCCCCATCTACTCCCATGTAACCTGGAGAGGAGCACGGGGCACCTGTTCTTTCTCTCTCTCCCCAGGTCACATGTTTTAACTTCACACACTGAAATTGGGGCATTCACATGGTCGACAAGATGAGGATGCTCACGGTCATTTGGGCTTTTTGATACCACCTACCGTTTGGCATTAGTGTCCACTAGTTGGAGGGGGTTCATTTAGAGACTTTCTGTGTCTCTCAGCCGTCACTCACACACAGACAGAGCACAGCTGCAGTTCATTACTCTGACCTGCAGCTGACCCTGGTTGCTTGGCAACCTCAAGCCTGCCTTTGACTAACTTTGTTGAAGTCTGTGTGCTGCTGCAGGGTCAGTAATAATGTCATACATACATACTGTCATACACGTCAACAAAGAGAGACACAGAGAGGACAGAGACACAACAACAGGTTCAGTTTAACACCAACAAAGTGGACAAACCCGATCATCAGGATCTTTAACTTCAACAAACGTTTGGAGGTCCTGATTGGCTGGCAGTAGCTCGTCTTTCTGTTTGTCATGCAGCTTTAAAGTCTTAAAGGTCCCTGCAGACAGAAAACATCATTAACATGTTAATGTGATGTCATGGCGTGACTCTAAATATCATGTGACATCATGAACACACAAACAAACACGGAGGACAGTGAACGTGACACAGACCACAAAGACAAAAAGTCAGGTCCAGTCTTTCTGTCCCTGCAGACTGTCTAAAACCTGGACGTAGTCCCTGTGACGTCCCCGCAGACTGTCTAAAACCTGGACGTAGTCTCTGTGACGTCCCCGCAGACTGTCTAAAACCTGGACGTAGTCTCTGTGACGTCCCCGCAGACTGTCTAAAACCTGGACGTAGTCTCTGTGACGTCCCCGCAGACTGTCTAAAACCTGGACGTAGTCTCTGTGACGTCCCCGCAGACTGTCTAAAACCTGGACGTAGTCTCTGTGACGTCCCCGCAGACTGTCTAAAACTCCTAAAGACTCTTAAGATAACCTGAAACTCTGGTGAGAAGTAAAGTATCGCCTCGGGTGTCAGATTAAATACATGTAAAAATGTAAATGACATTTTTGTGGTTGGTGTTTAAAGTTGGTGCGCGCTGACGGCCGAGATGAAACCACAGTTATGAAGTCGGTCGGTGTTCAACAAAGTGGCACAATTTAATTTGTGTGGCAGGAACTGCACGGCTGCGATAGACTCAGTAATGAAACCTCTCAGCTTTAAGTTCTGTCTACTTTATATTCACAAAGAGAAACGAGCGGAGCAGCCATTGTGGAGACATGCAAATACACTGATCTCTTTAATACGGCCTTCACCCAATTGGATGCTGACTTGACAAGCAGAACAAATGCCCTGCGAGCACAAACATGGCGCAGGTCAGGAGGAGCGGCGCTGATGGCCGAGGAAGAATTCAACTTTCTTTATCCTCTTTTCAACGCCAGCAGTCACATTCTGCCTGTTCGCTTACTGTTAAATTAGTCATCTGAGATTAGAGACGGCTTAAGGAAGAAAAGTTCCCCCTTAAAAAGTTGATAAAGCTCTGCAACTTTATGTACGCTGAACATATTGCAAAAACAAAATGTGAAGTCACTTTGTCTTTGTGGGAAACTTTCTCTGCACTTCAGATATGACCCACCCTGTTCTCTTCTTAGCTTCCTCCGTCAGCGTCCTCTTCACTCTCTGCTCCTCTGCCATCATGTCCATAGAAGCTGCTGAGCCTGGTTACATGCCCGCTTGCCCAGCTCCTGTTCTGGCACGACACCGGCTCCGCTCCCTATCTGCAGGCCTGAAAACCTCCTCTTCTTCCCAGTGACCCCAAAACGCCTGTGGTACAAAAACTAATACTACCAAGCTCAGAGTCTGGCTGCCCGGCTACACACTGAGCTAACATGAGCTAACAGCAGCTAACAAACTGAGCTAACAGCAGCTAACAAACTGAGCTAACATGTGCTAACAGCAGCTAACAAACTGAGCTAACATGAGCTAACAGCAGCTAACAAACTGAGCTAACATGAGCTAACAGCAGCTAACAAACTGAGCTAACATGAGCTAATAGTAGCTAACAGACTGAGCTAACATGAGCTAACAGCAGCTCCAGCTGTCAGCAGTTTACTTCACTGTCCATCATAAAGTCTGTAAATCACAGAGAGTTGAGGCGGAGCAGCCGGAGGACATCAGAGGGAAAACCAGGAAACATTTTCTCCATAAAATCTGATCCAGTTTCACCAGAATCAGTGAAATAGTTGGTGCTGTGTGACTTAGTGCCGTAAAGCGTTACGTACTTCTCCCGACCCGGAGCCCAAAGTTACATAGTGTGAGAACAGACGTACGACTGACAGAGACACCGTTCACCTGATCACAGGTCACCTGATCACAGGTCACCTGATCACAGGTCAGTTTGGATCAGCAGGAGGTGACAGATGTTAGTTTAACGTTGATTGAACGTGTGTTCAGTCCCAAGAATGTCTCTCCTGTATTGAGTCTGTCTGTTGCAGTTCTGTCAGTTAACCAGCAGATGTCAGTGAAACTCCATCAGACAGAGCTGATCTACTCTATCAGCTGTTAACCCTTCAGACAAGAGAAGAAGAAGAGGACAGAGGAGGAGGTGAAGAAGAAGAAAGAAAGGGAGGAAGAGGAGAAGGAGGCTGTGGTGGTGTATTTCCTGCCAATTAAGACAGAATAATTAATCAGACTCATTAATTGGCACATTTAAAAACTTTTGTAATCTCAGATGTAATTAATTGGTCATAAATCATTTTCAAAGTGCGTGACATAAATCATCATTAATGACAAAAACTGACTAATACTTGAACCTGTGCACTTAACGAGTTTGGAGGCTGAACCGGCCAATAGTAAGCGGAGCTGCGTAACGAGCAGCAGGAGGCGGGGCTTGTGCAGACAGATGGATGGATGTGTCTCTCTCTTCTCTCAGCTGTGTTGACAGAAAGCAGAAAATGATGATTTACTAGGTGAGCTTTTATTCATGCCGTGTCCCGGATGAATAAAGATCAAATTAGAGGTTTATGAGCTCCGCTGTCTATCCTGACATTTATATGAGCTCCGGGCTCGGCTCGCCGTGATTTATGTTTACAGCCGCACAGGAAGCAGAAAAAAACTCAACCACAAAAAAAACAAATGAAGTCGCCTGAAATCATCCAATGCTCACACAGAGGCATGATGGGAGACAAGGTGCCATTATTTGTCTCCGATCATCAGACAACCTTATCACACTTAACAGTTAGCTAGTGTTTCTGCAGCGTTGACAGAACGTTCCAAAACAAACATATTATCAGTTTAAAGCCTCCCTGCGCTGTCCCTTTAAGAAAACATGCCGTGTCCGTAACAACACGAGATAACGGACGTCACGTCAGCTCACTGACAAACTTTAATATTTAACTCATGTGACAAACTGCAGAACTTCCATGTGACCCTGTGAAGCTGCTGTCTGCTGACCTGGACAGTGCAGTCCCTTTAAGAAACACGTCACATGACCACAGTCTGACTGTCAGCATCAGTATTATCTACAAAGAAAGAAAAACATCTACTAGCTGCTAGCTGCCAGGAAAATGACCGTCGCACACCTCAGCAGCTAACTAATCTATATCAGTTATTAACTAGCAAGTTACATCTGACACTTGCTAACTAACAACTGATGGTAATTAGCTAGCTAGTGAGCTACAAGGTCGCTAACTATCCGTTGATAAAGACTGACTAGCTAATTAACAAGTGTTTGTTTGTATGTTAGCTAGCGTTTGCTCACGTTAGCTCACTTCTGTTCTGAACGTTCTGTCAACGCTACAGAAACAACTGACTACTGTATGACAGGGTTGTGTAACGTTGTCTGAATGTTGGTCATTGGTTTGATTAATGGCTGTGTATGGATTAGTGACGGTGGCTGAGTACAGCAGTACTGTAATCCTGTTACTTCAGATTAACGGAGCAGTCAGGAAGTATCCGAGTACAGAGGTGGATCTGAGACTGAAGCAGCTCCTTCAGGCTCTGCAGCCACTTGATGGCAGTGAAGCACCGTGATTGGACTGTGGGAGAAACAGAGAGAGAGGAAAAACTGCATTTGTCATAAAAGGTGGTGAAAGTGAGGAGGAGGAGGAGGAGGAGGAGGAGGAGGAAGAGGAGGAGAGGCCCGGAGAGCATCCATAATGTATGTGATCAGTCAGAGAGAAACACTGGAGGAAGATGCATATTTACAGGGTTATGATACTAATGATGACACAGATGCTGAAGCCCACATGATCCGACAGTAGAGAGGAGGAAGAGGGAGGAAGAGGAGGAAGAGGAGAGAGCGTTCCCGTCCGTCACTCAAAACAAAGAGATGCCTGAAAAAAAAATCTGATTTTCTTAAAACAAAAGAGGAGTCAGCCAATCAGAGCGCAGATGATTTCACCTGATTCTGGAGCTTGAAAGGGAATAAAGAAAAGTGTCAGATGCTGCTCGACATGTGGCTTTCATCTGAGATAAAACATCCACCTCCTCCTCCATCACCTCCACCAGAGAGGAGGAGGAGGAGGAGGAGGAGGAGAGTTATCAGGCTGACGGTGAAACACCATCAGGAGATTTAAAGAAACTCGCTGTGATTTACAGAGTTTCCTGATGGACAGTGAAGTAAGCTGCTGGCAGCTGTAGATGCTGTTAGCTGATGTTAGCTCAGTTGTTAGCCGGGGGAATGCTGATGTGGAGTGGAGCCAGTGTCGTGCCAGAACCGGAGCCAGGCAATACATAAGTTAATGTCATAGATGACGAAAGTTATAAATAACGTATCCACTCATAGTGTTTTGCTAGTGGTAAATTTAGCAAGCATCAAGCTAACGGTAAGCTGTGATGCTGCACGTATCGGACCGCCTCACACCTGCTGACAAAGTAAACCTTGAAAACAACAAGACAGACAATTACAGCCAGATCAGCGAGAGAGAGTCTGCACTATGTTAGCTGACGTTAGCCACAAAAAACCCCACAATATGCTAATATATCTGACATGCTTTAGAGTGACGTTAGCTTTGACCGGACTCTGTGTGAAGTGGCTGCTGGGAGTTTGTTGACGTTAGGTCCATTTCCTAAGCTAACGTTAGCTTAGACATATGGTATTCACTGGTCCCATGGACGTCTGGACACAATCCTCATACCGCATGTTGGTTTTTTAGGGTATTTAAAGACTCTATTCGACCCTCTGAGGTTCTGTTAATCGTGTTTGTAGTCACAGGTGATTGCACTGCAGAGGTCTGAAGTCTGTTACTGCAGCCATATTGGTGGCCCAGTATGACACCATTATAAAGGGTGTGATGTCTGTCTGCTGCAATGACTGCTTTCAAGGTGCACTGATGAAGGTTTGAAATTGATATTTGTAATTGTTTTCATGTTTTATGAGCTTATTATTCTTAAGCCTCTTCTGGCAGGCGGACTGTCACAGTGGATCATAAATTGTTCTTAACGTCTGGCCTGTTAAATAAAGGTGTTAAGTTAAAAAATGAAATGAAAGTGGCTCCCAGAGTCGTCATCAACCTCTGTGTCTATGAAGTGAAGCCCACAAACTGCAGTCCTCTAACGTCCACCTGAGGCATGGCTCCAGAAGTGAGTCAAGTCGTCCATAAGTCCCCATGTTCAAATGTCCAACTTCACAGAAATAAACACTACTACTACGTCCAGTTTTAGACAGTCTGCGGGGACGTCACAGAGACTACGTCCAGGTTTTAGACAGTCTGCGGGGACGTCACGGAGACTACGTCCAGGTTTTAGACAGTCTGCGGGGACGTCACAGAGACTACGTCCAGGTTTTAGACAGTCTGCGGGGACGTCACAGAGACTACGTCCAGGGTTTTAAGACAGTCTGTATGGATGTCACAGGAGACTATGTCCAGTTTTAGACGTTCTGTCGGCCTGTTCCTTCTCCGTTCTCCTGATTTCTTAAATCCCGTCCTCAGCAGAATCGTCCTGACGCTCCTCAGCGGTTCTTTTGTTCCGGGTGTTCTGGGAGCGGTAAGGAGGCGGCCATGTCGGCCATGTCTCCATCTGTGGAGGCGAGCGGAAAACGCTGATCGTTCAAACAACAACGAGCACCGTGAAGGCAACACGGACTGATGTAAACAATGCTCATTTGCATATTCTACCCACCTCACTGCAATGCTGCAAAGTTTCACATGTTTGTTTCTTTATCGCAGGTCGACCTTCTTTATTAAAACCAGCCTCACCTCGACACGCCGGGAAAAGTTGAATCATGTCACCCTGCCGCCCTCTTTTTCTTTCCTGTTTGTGTATCAGCCTTCCTCCATGGCTCCCTGAGCTGAATATCTGTGTGTATATTTATATATCTTCTATTTCATCTGGAAGAAAAGAAATAGTGGACTCAGTTAAGGCGACATAATGAAGGCTTCTTCCTCTGACCTCACATCACCTTTAGATATTCCCCTGACATGAAAAGCTTGCTGTGCTGTGCTGTTTTGTGAGCTGCAGACTAGTTTCATGCACACGTTTCTGTGCACGTTTCCATGCCACATTTTCAATGGTGTGCAAATAAACTGCAGGAAAATACAGGAAATCTGTTGTAGTGATAAACGTGCAGTCCGCTGAGTATGTGAGATAAATGGCTTTCCTTTGTTCGTCAATATACCTGTTTGTTCCCTTAATTCACTCATTTATATCCTAAAATTACTTCATTTATTACCTGTAATTAATCACCTGTACCCTGAATAAAACATGCTTTCATTGGGTTCATTGAGCCCTCTGATCTGTCTTACAGGGGGCTGATATATTTCACCACAAAGCAACACTAACTTTTTCTCAACAACCATCCACAACGTCCCGAACAGCTCACGAGGGCACGGCCACGACCCACAGGTGAACTCAACAACTTTCAGCTGCTCAGCTTCAACTCTGTGATTTTCACTTCATGATGGACAGATAGCTTTAGCCTAACCACGAAGTAACTGCTAACTGAATCTACTGTCAGCAGGCAACAGAACCGGCCTCTGAGTCCAACAGGGAATAACATTAGCTTTAACATTAACAGACTTCATGATGGAAACATTGATCAGTAGTAAAGAGCTAAAAGTGGTTAGCTCGGTCAGCCGTGTAGCTAACTGAACTGACTCAGTCCGAGCTGCCAGGAGCCAAACCAGGCAAAAAAAACAGCCCGATAGGCTGCTGTGCTCACTGTTAGACTGGACACTGCCGGTTCAGAGGTTCTGTTGCTGTGTTCACTGTTAGACTGGACACTGCCGGTTCAGAGGTTCTGTTGCTGTGTTCACTGTTAGACTGGACACTGCCGGTTCAGAGGTTCTGTTGCTGTGTTCACTGTTAGAGTGGACACTGCCGGTTCAGAGGTTCTGTTGCTGTGTTCACTGTTAGACTGGACACTGCCGGTTCAGAGGTTCTGTTGCTGTGTTCAATGTTAGACTGGACACTGCCGGTTCAGAGGTTCTGTTGCTGTGTTCACTGTTAGACTGGACACTGCCGGTTCAGAGGTTCTGTTGCTGTGTTCACTGTTAGACTGGACACTGCCGGTTCAGAGGTTCTGTTGCTGTGTTCACTGTTAGACTGGACACTGCCGGTTCAGAGGTTCTGTCGCTGTGTTCACTGTTAGACTGGACACTGCCGGTTCAGAGGTTCTGTCGCTGTGTTCACTGTTAGACTGGACACTGCCGGTTCAGAGGTTCTGTCGCTGTGTTCACTGTTAGACTGGACACTGCCGGTTCAGAGGTTCTGTCGCTGTGTTCACTGTTAGACTGGACACTGCCGGTTCAGAGGTTCTGTCGCTGTGTTCACTGTTAGACTGGACACTGCCGGTTCAGAGGTTCTGTTGCTGTGTTCACTGTTAGACTGGACACTGTTCTGTTCAGTCTGGTCGTGTTCACTAATGCTTTTAATCGGGCTCTTTGGGTCTCAGTTTAAATGAAATGACTGATCCTGAGAAGAAGGATCTTAGTTAACTGACAGTGTGTCTGTCGTCCGCCCTCGTCACGTCCGGCGGTGTGTTTTATTTGAATCCTCCTCTCTGAATTAAAGAGCATTAGCAGCTGCTCTTTGTTGGAGCTGAAATGAAGCTGAATGTGTCGGAGCGAGAGGAACATGAATTAAACATCCGCAGAGTGATGAGCAGTGTCCGGTCTAATAAGGCCGAGCATTAACGCTGCAGTATGTCCACACTGACTGACACACGGACGTCCAATCAATCAAATGTCCATGAATGAAACACAAAGAGTCATTATCTCACATTATTATGGATCAGGATCATGTTCTGCTGCTGGAGGTCCTATCAGGTGCATCAACACTGACGGTGAGTCCACGCTGCTGCAAATAAAGATAAAGAACAAGAAGCTCCAATAATGTTTTTATTTATGGTAACAAACAGCGTCCATCATCTTTTATCAGATGTGTTCGGCAGCTCAATATCCCAAAGAATCACGAGCATGTCAGCTGATTCTGCAGGAAATGACACCTGTGGGTCGCTGAGGTCAGAGGTCACCTGTGGGTCGCTGAGGTCACCTGTGGGTCGTGGCCCTGCCCTCGTGAGCTGTCGTAGATGCTGTGATGAAGTGATCGAGTTTGACTTTATGACTTTAAATGTGTTTGTTATCCTGAATGTTGCAGAGAACATGTGACATGCTTTGTGCTTCCTGCAGTTATTGCAGCGTTTATCAAACTGATTGAAGCTCGTCTATTCACAGCCGGCAGAGCCACAGCTGAATATCTGCAGATATGCTAATGAACACATGCTCGCTGCATTTCTCCATTGTTCTCATGGAGAAGATTAGGCAGCATGAGTGAGCAAACGTGGCCAACACATGGCTGTCTGACTGTGAGCTCCTCAACCTTTCTATATACACCACTGTATCCTGTAAATGTTCCACCCGTGCCCCACGTGTCACCTCCACGCCGTGCACGACAACTTTGCCAACAGCCAATCATCATCCAGGTCACAGCAGCAGCTAATCTTACTGACTAGTCCAGCAGCAGTCAGCCAGCTCGGCGTCTGTCTTTCAGCCTTTATTTCACCAAGCTCTCACCA
>CM024791.1:26620250-26659531 GCA_014281875.1 Nibea albiflora | reverse complement strand
AGGAGTGTTTGCCTCACTCGCGGTTGTCCGACACTAGACGGATGAGACGGAGTGCAGTTATACTGAATATCAGCACGGCGGCAGCTCCGCAACCGGACCGAGCAACACTTCCTGTTGGCAGCTTTGTGTCACGCAGACCAGAAGCTTTGCACCACGTATGAAGCAGTGAACTGAGAGTCTGTCAGTGGAGCCATCGCGGACGTTATCCGTTACACCTGTGCTCTTCATCTCAGGATCACCTGAGATGCTCGTTTTAGAAGAATTTATCGTAGATGACGTTTCAAAGTTCATAAAGTTTCTCTTAACTCATAATACAAGAAGTTGGTTACATGCTGACCACCAATAAAATGTTTTATTTCATAATTTAGTGTAAATATTGAAACACAAAGTGACACTCCATGTTTTTCATCTTTTGGAATGCCGTGTTCAAACGTCTCCAGCTGGTTGTGTGTTTCCCGTGAAAGCCGTCAGCTTCGACATCACTCATTTGCATAGAAACAAACAAACACACTAATAACGAGGATGAAAGATGATTGGACGAGCGGCGACCTTCGCCGAGGCCTTGTGATGGAGCGAGCGATCAGCGAGCGTTATGACTGACGGCTCTCAGCGGCAGTTTGATCGAGTTTCATGCCGCTGACGCGCTGATGGATGACCGAGAGGACAGACGGCTGTCAGCGATTTCTCAAGACGCTGTCGTCTGAAGTTTTTACACGTTAAAAACTGAAGTAACATTTTTTTATTACATCATTATATTTCAAATGAAGAATTACAATGCGCACCATGTTTACCGTCTTAAATTAGCTCGTTAGCATGCTAAAGCTGTTCATATCTGTTGATTAGCTTAGCTTAGCAATAAAGAAGCCTGAATCCACAGGTCGTCTGCTCGGTAACATCGGCAGCGTTTCTCGCCTGACAGTAAACGCATCATTACATCCTGACTGATGTTTCAGTCTGAGCTTCTTCCGCCTGTTTGCTCTTCTTTAATTTCATTATTATGGCTCCTACCTGTCTGAAGACAGGTAACATGCACAGGATGTTCCTAATAAGGCCAAACGCGTCTCTTACCTCTGGCAGGACTTCGTCTGATTAAATAGAATCCATCCTCGACGGTGTTTGGGTGTGTTTATAACGTCGTGTTAGGCAATTACAATTCTATCACCGAGATGTATTGATCGACTCGACCGTGCGCGCCGATTTTGGCTGAACAACAAGTTTCCTCCGAGTGTTACTCAGCGTTCTGCAGCAGCCTGTTTTTGCTCCCATTAGACAGTCGAGTCACCGAAGCCCCAGCAGAGCCGTGATGTATGGACACATAAACGCACCACGGAGCCTCTCCTCTCCTGCTCGGCTCCTTTTAGTTACAGATTCATGCCGCCGTCCCTTCAGGTCTTCACTATTCAAGTCATATATTGTTATTTTCAGAGGAAATTAGGCGACTCAGACGGTGAAAGCCTGCGGTAAAGTAGTCTGTCATGGTTTGGATATCTTAGTTCTGCTGCAGTCGTCTGATTATTGAACGTCTTCACCTGCTCAGCCTCATCACTCACCTGTTTGTCATTCCCTCATTAACTCCCTCGTCTGTACACAGGTCCTCTGCCGGGCTGTCTCTGTGCCAGAATGCCTTCTGTCCTTTTCTGTCCTCTTTTACCTCGAACACACGCAGCCACGGGGCAGTTTGGATTAAAGTTTATTGCTTTGAGGGCCACACACCAAACACATGGATACGAATGGGATTTTATGGAGGGAGCCATGATGCTGGGACCTCAGAACTGCCAAAATAATTATTGAGTTTAAAGGCAGAGTTTTCTGAAGTACGTCCAGAGCTGATGATGGGAAAACGGTGCTGGGTAAAGACAAAGTTTTGGCAGCGTTAGCTGAGTAAAAATGTATGTCGGTCCTCCCTGCCGACTCTCCGGTGAACACCCCCCTCAGAAACAGCCTCCGTCTGGGCAGTGAGAGCCGGGTACGCCCGTACGTTTACTGACGTCGATGATGAGCTGTGATGATTACGAGGTCTGATCAGGAGTTGTGACTAAACCGCAAAGTTTGAATCACTTCAAACAAACATAACATCTCAAATTTAATTACTCAAAACCGCGAATCCCCACTGATGTCAACCTTTGTGAAACAAGACTTGTTTATGCTTTGCAGCGAGTCACAGGAGAGAATGCTGATCCATGAAGGAGCAATTAAATATAAAGTCATCTGAGAACTTTCAGTACATGCGGAGAGTCGACGATAACAAAAATAAATCTAAATAAATGTAAAATAAACTCGATACAGTTTTCTCAGATATATTTCTATCACAGGAATCCAGAAAACTTGTTTCAGCATCGCAGAGCGCGATCCCGGCCGTCCTACACGGCGCGTTCAGTCGTCCCTGACGTGTGTCTGCTTTCCTATTTCAAGTGAAATGTTTCCTCCACATTCAGCGGGCCCTAACATCCCGTGAACGAATGTGACAGGCCGCTCGCGGAGACGAGCGACTGCTGTCAAACCGCAAATGAAGAAAAGTAAACAGGTGAAATATGACAACAAAGAAACAAGCAAACATGACACCCTGCGCGATTGATGAAGTCCCCGTCAGAGCCAATCAGGGACGAGCGCGTCTCCCTGGATGTGAGCTGTAAAAGGAGTCAGAAGAATCTTAAATGTTGGGACTCGGATGTGAGGAGCAAAACTCACACAGGAGATGAAGAGCAGACATTAGCGTCCTCCTCGAGGGCAGTTATTCAAATGATTTCAGCAGCAGAGCTGAAGTCATTTTTAATTGTTGGTGCGGCGTCTCGTTCCCACGTTCGGATTCACTAATCAGATGTGAAAGACACAAAACATGTGCACCCTTCAGGCAGCAAACAGTTTTTAAATATACAGCCTGAAGATATTGTTGCTGTCGGACTTTTTAATTTGCAGCTCCGTGTTTCGACCTGCTGGGCTTTGTTTTATTTGACAGGACGGCTGCAGAATTTTAGAATGTATCAGCGGCTGCTTCTCTCCCTTCATCTTTCCAATCAGCCACTTCAGCAAACGTTAGCGACGGCTGAGTCTGGTTTCTTCTTTGGCCGTGTGTTTTCCACACAAAGTTTGGCAGCAGGCACCAGAAATCTGTTTAAATGGATGCAACAAATGATGTGACAGACAGACAGACAGAGAGACAGACAGACAGACAGAGAGACAGACAGACAGACAGACAGACAATCAAACACTGTGGGCGGTACTTTGCCCTCTTCTCATTGGTGGTTGTGTAAATGTTTGAGTTTCTTTCGGTGGCTCCTTCCTGTGTCTGTTTAGCCATGGAGGCTATCACTGCTCATGATGACTTTAGTTTGTATGATCAGAATCAATAAGGAGATGATTCATTCTCTTCTTGTACATATGTGAGATTCAATGAAGAAACAACATTTAGTTTGTGCTCTGAGTCAATAAAGAGGATTTATTACACACTGAAACACAGTCCTGATTCATTTGGTCAAGTTTGGTGTGAACAAGTTGAGTTGAGTCCTGACACACACGAGACAACAGAGGCCATGGTGCGTTCACTGACCTGCTTTATTGTTACAATATTGACCTTCAGTCCAATGAGCCTCTGCTGCGTGACACCTTCTTTACAACATACACAACTGATATGACGAGATACTGCAGTATACTTCTAGTGAGACGCCATCAACACGCTGCAGCAAGTCTTCATGTTTCCATTGAATATGTGATCTAAATGAACTCCCAGCATTCACTCTGTTTATTTCGTCGTCTCCGTCTGGGCGGTCCTGCCTCCGCCGCCTCCTGACTAATCTAAAGATGGTTATAGAGGTGGAGCTGAATGAAGCCTGGCTGCTCAAACAAGCCACCTGTGACCACACCCACCTGTCAATCAAAGCGTCCACGCTCTGAATCCTGCATAACTTTAAGCCTTAATATAATGTGAACAGGTGAGTTGTATATAAATTCACCCTCAGTACAGTTGTCATGAACGGGGAAATTAGCTACAGAGACCAAAACTGTTTTTTGTACCAGGCTGTAAACATGTTTATTTCTGCTGTCTAACATGGGGACTTATGGAGACTGACTCACTTCTGGAACCAGCCTCAGGTGGACGTTAGAGGAACTGCAGTTTTTAACACTTACAAATAGTTTTCATTTACCAGCCAGAGAGGCTGCTGCTTGGTTGTTAGCTTCCTTTAGCTCACTGTCAGCTTGTGATCTTGATTCATAAAGAAGATGAAGTGATTGCCTTTATTAGTGGCTGTTTGGCTGATGATTGTCACTGACTGGAGGATTTACCTTTATTTCACCTTCAGATCAGCCGTGTTTTAGAAAAGTCTTCTGGTTTCTTTTGGACTCATTTCCAGGTGAAACTTTAACATGAACTATTTTCTTCACAGCTGTCAGAGTGTATTAACTCTACAGATCATTTACAACATCCTCTTCCTGGAATGAGTCGGCTCTTGATAAGCCCTCCCTCTTCTTCCTGCTCTCACACACAGCCAGCTCCACCCTGCTCAGGTGTTTCCTTGTTCCCTCCCCCTCAGATCTCCAGTTTGAAGATGGGTGGAACCAACATGTGGTGACGTGTCAGCTGACAGGCCGCATGTTGTTTAGATCAGAGCTCAGACTAGTTTCATTTCTCAGGAAGTCAAACTCAGACAGTCGTCGACGCGGAGAGGAGAAATGGCGCAGCAAGAAAATAAACTGAACCGGGAAACCTTCTCTTGTCCGATCTGTCTGGATCTACTGAAGGATCCGGTGGCTACTACCTGTGGACACAGCTACTGCATGAACTGTATTCAAAACTTCTGGGATGGAGAGGATGAGAAGAGAATCCACAGCTGCCCTCAGTGTAAGCAGACCTTCATACCGAGGCCTGTCCTGAAGAAAAACACCATGTTAGCAGCTTTAGTGGAGGAACTGAAGAAGACTGGACTCCAAGCTGCTCCTGCTGATCACTGCTATGCTGGACCTGAAGATGTGGCCTGTGATGTCTGCACTGGGAGGGAAACTGAAAGCTCTGAAGTCCTGTCTGGTCTGTCTGGCCTCTTACTGTGAGAAACACCTCCAGCCTCATCATGATGCAGCTCCATTAAAGAAACACAAGCTGGTGGAGCCCTCCAAGAAGCTCCAGGAGAACATCTGCTCTCGTCATGATGAGGTGATGAAGATATTTTGTCGTACTGATCAGCAGTGTATCTGTTATCTCTGCTCTATGGATGAACATAAAGGCCACGACACAGTGTCAGCTGCAGCAGAAAGGACTGAGAGGCAGAGAGAGCTCGAGGTGAGTCGACAAAACATCCAGCAGAGAATCCAGGACAGAGAGAAAGATGTGAAGGAGCTCCAACAGGAGGTGGAGGCTATCAATGGCTCTGCTGATAAAGCAGTGGAGGACAGTGAGAAGATCTTCACTGAGCTGATCCGTCTCATGGAGAAAAGAAGGTCTGATGTGAAGCAGCAGGTCAGATCCCAGCAGGAAACTGAAGTGAGTCGAGTCAAAGAGCTTCAGGAGAAGCTGGAGCAGGAGATCACTGAGCTGAAGAGGAAAGACGCTGAGCTGAAGAAGTTCTCACACACAGAGGACCACAACCAGTTTCTACACAACTACCCCTCACTGTCACGACTCAGCCAATCTACAGACTCATCCAGCATCAATATCCGTCCTCTGAGGGACTTTGAGGATGTGACAGCTGCTGTGTCAGAGCTCAGAGATAAACTACAGGACGTTCTGAGGCACCAACGGACAAACATCTCACTGACAGACACTGAAGTCCATGTTTCACTGTCAGGACCAGAACCAGAGCCCAAGACCAGAGCTGAGTTCTTAAAATATTCACGTGAACTCACACTGGATCCAAACACAGCAAACACACTGCTGTTATTATCTGAGGGGAACAGAAAAGTGACATTTACAGATCAACGTCAGTCTTATTCTAGTCACCCAGACAGATTCACTGATTATCGTCAGGTCCTGAGTAGACAGAGTCTGACTGGACGTTGTTACTGGGAGGTGGAGTGGAGAGGTTATGGAGTTGATGTAGCAGTCACATACAAGAATATCAGCAGAGCAGGAGAATCAGATGAATGTTTATTTGGACACAATGACAAATCTTGGAGGTTAGATTGTGACACAGACAGTTATGACTTTTATTACAACAGAGTCTGCACTCCCGTCTCAGGTCCTCGGTCCTCCAGAGTTGGAGTGTACCTGGATCACAGTGCAGGTATTCTGTCCTTCTACAGCGTCTCTGAAACCATGACTCTCCTCCACAGAGTCCAGACCACGTTCACTCAGCCTCTCTATGCTGGACTTTATATTCATTATGACTCCTCTGCTGAGTTGTGTGAAGTCAAATAGACAGAAGTCATTGAAGGGTTAAATTCTGTGTTTCATGTCTTCAGCTTGTTTTGTTTCCATCATTGTTGCTGACAGCTGATTGTTGTGGCATTTCTTCACCTGTCAATCAAACACTGTGGGCGGTACTTTGCCCTCTTCTCATTGGTGGTTGTGTAAATGTTTGAGTTTCTTTCGGTGGCTCCTTCCTGTGTCTGTTTAGCCATGGAGGCTATCACTGCTCATGATGACTTTAGTTTGTATGATCAGAATCAATAAGGAGATGATTCATTCTCTTCTTGTACATATGTGAGATTCAATGAAGAAACAACATTTAGTTTGTGCTCTGAGTCAATAAAGAGGATTTATTACACACTGAAACACAGTCCTGATTCATTTGGTCAAGTTTGGTGTGAACAAGTTGAGTTGAGTCCTGACACACACGAGACAACAGAGGCCATGGTGCGTTCACTGACCTGCTTTATTGTTACAATATTGACCTTCAGTCCAATGAGCCTCTGCAGCGTGACACCTTCTTTACAACATACACAACTGATATGACGAGATACTGCAGTATACTTCTAGTGAGACGCCATCAACACGCTGCAGCAAGTCTTCATGTTTCCATTGAACATGTGATCTAAATGAACTCCCAGCATTCACTCTGTTTATTTCGTCGTCTCCGTCTGGGCGGTCCTGCCTCCGCCGCCTCCTGACTAATCTAAAGATGGTTATAGAGGTGGAGCTGAATGAAGCCTGGCTGCTCAAACAAGCCACCTGTGACCACGCCCACCTGTCAATCAAAGCGTCCACGCTCTTAATCCTGCATAACTTTAAGCCTTAATATAATGTGAACAGGTGAGTTGTATATAAATTCACCCTCAGTACAGTTGTCATGAACGGGGAAATTAGCTACAGAGACCAAAACTGTTTTTTGTACCAGGCTGTAAACATGTTTATTTCTGCTGTCTAACATGGGGACTTATGGAGACTGACTCACTTCTGCAGCCAGCCTCAAGTGGACGTTAGAGGAACTGCAGTTTGTGGCTTCACTTCACAGCCGAGGAGGTTAACATTAAGACAGCATTGCAGCGTGACATGGACGGTGTCATCACACCACATTTGCTCCACATTTCACTTCGTAATTCAAAGTTAAAGTAGGAAAAGTTGTCCGTTTCCGCTGTAATGATGAAATGAGACAAATTCAGTTAGCAGTAATAACTGCAGTCAGAGCGTCTGATCTGTGTCTTCACTGTCTCGCTGTCACATTGTCTTCCTAATGCTCCACACACTTTGTTTCTTCGTCTTCTTTCTGGCAGTCTCTCTCATTTTCTTCCCCTCACTCTCCATCTGTGTGTGTGTGTGTGTGTGTGTGTGTGTGTGTGTGTGTGTGTGTGTCGGATTGATTGTACCTCGGGTTACATATTCTGTCCACATTTCTGTTCTCTGCCGCTCGCCTCTCCTTCACATTCGTCTCTGGAGTGCCGGCCGACCGTGGGCTATTACTGTCTCATTAAAGGGAGGCTGGGGAGACGCTGGCCTGATAAATCAATCAAACTTCCTCCCGCTGTGCCAGAGGGGAGATGGATCGAGATGGATTTTGTCCCAGCGAGAGAATATCCCAGGGTGCACCTCTTCCAAATGGTGTCAGAGGATGTATATGCTGAGGCAGCACGCTGAGTCCAACAATAGCTGAGCTTCTATTTTCATACATTTAGTGGGATTCCATTGGCAGCGGAGGGACAGTGTGTGCTTTCATTACGCCGTATCACACACACGCTCAACATGCATCGCGGTCAAAGAATCCCGGTAATTAGAAATAACAGCTGTCATCTGACGAGAGCTCATCCAGACATCTAAACTTATTTCCTTTGTCTGCGTCACTTCATGAGTGTGGACAGCGTTTGGGATTGTTTGCGTCTTATAAACCTGCAGATTTTTGAATTCAGCCATTTCAAGGATGCTCGTTTCCAGACTTGATGATCGGCGCAGCTCATGAAGGAACTCGGCGGTTAAAGACAAAGTTTACGAGCGCTTCAATTATCCTGGAAACGGGAGTTCAGTTGGGTGGCATTACAGGATGTGGGCGAAGCTCCAACTATCGCTGCAAGTTTGAGAGCAAGTCGGATGAAACGGGGGTCTCTCAAGTTTCCGAGAAACGTCGCTGAAGTGCCATAACAAGAGCCGACAGCATCTCGCTCGCATGACAGCTGAAGAAGGCTGTCGACAACCCCCCAACTCCTCAGAGGCCGTGCACGAAACATGAACTCTGAGGCAAGGCAGGCGAGCTCAAAACCGCTGAACCACAGCGTATCATTACTTTTTATTATATTTATTCAAGGTTTATTTAACCAGGAAAGGTCCCATCTTTCTCCAGGGAGTCCTGCTCAAGACGAGCTGCCCATACAAAGAATAAAAGTACAGTAGAAGTTGTGATCCAGTGCAAGCGAAGGAGAAGTTGAAAACATGCACGTCCACTTACTCCTGCTGCAAAGCACCAAAAACTTCAGTCCAGTCTGCGCTTTGTTTGTTTCTGCTTCAGTTCCAACATGAAGTTCTTCTAACTTTGATTGTGTTCCTCTCTTGTTCTCCGTTTCAGCGTGAGGCGACGACGTTTTCTCACACTGGAGACGAAGAACTCGACCGGCCTGCTCGGAGCTCCGACCTCGAACCCGTCCGACACTTTGGGATGAACTGGATCGCCGACTGCGAGCCGCTGCTGGACCTCGTCGTTGCATCAGAACGCCGCCAGATTGCAACATCTGACCCCCGTGGTCTTATCCATTAAGTGTATCCTAGTATATACTCATCAGATTATTATTCATGACACTCACAGCTTGACTTAAAAAGCCATAATTATATCACATCAGGTCAGAAGTAAACCCTAATTATAAGATATTAAAGATATTTTTTGCATCGTTGAACAGTTTGAAAATTACTGAGTACGATGTCATGAAGTCTTATGTGTATATTTGTGATGCCTCCTGACATTTCAAGAACAGTTCCACTTAGGCACAAAAAACATCATAACTGCATCAATAAATATCCTGATTTTAAAATTGAATGTAGAAAAATTGAAATTCAATCAGCTCCCTCCTGCTCCACAGAGCCTGATTTGATTTCAGTGACCCCATGATCATCCTCCAGCACACATTTACATTTTAACATTCAAAACATCCTTAATTAATCTTCATAATCTGGGAGGCAACGATTGTTTCTGTCTGAAAGAGGCAACAGAAGATGGGATCTAATCTGTAATTAGATCTTTTTTGTACACAAGTACACATTTTGACATTCAACATTTTGTGAGCAACGAAGCTACAGTCAACAAAAAAAGAAAGCTAATCGAGGAGAGAAGACAAGAGAGTTTCCTGCTGCTACTGTACTGCTTTTCACTCTGATAACCGACCGACCAACCGACCAACCAACCAACCGACCAATCAGCCAATCAACCAACCAACTGACCAACCAATCAGCCAATCAACCAACCAACCAATCAGCCAATCAACCAATCAACCAACCAACCAACCAACCAACCAATCAGCTAATCAACCGACCAACTGACCAACCAACCGACCAACCAATCAGCCAATCAACCAACCAACCAACCGGCCAATCAGCCAACCAACCAACCAACCGACCAACTGACCAACCAACCGACCAACCAATCAACCAACCAACCAACCGACCAATCAGCCAACCAACCGACCAACCGACCAACTGACTAACCAACCAACCAATCAGCTAATCAACCAACCAATCAGCCAACCAACCGACCAACTGACTGACCAACCAACCAACTGACCAACCAACCAACTGATCAACTAACCAACCAATTTACACCTCACTAGTCACATGACTTTGATTAATCATTCATTCATAATCAATGATTTATTTCAGGTTTCTCTCACATTTACATACAAATAAATAAACATTAACAACAACAACATAAACAACGGCGATTTATATGTTTGAGGTAAATCAAATTTTTACTCAAAATTACATTAACAAAAAGACAACAAGCCACGAGGAGGCGCGGGCCGCACGCAGCCGGGAGCCTCCAACTGCTCAGTTTTATTTTTGCTCTGATAAAATTAGCATTGTTGGCGTAACATGACGTTCATTTCTCTGGACACATGCAGACTGAATGCTGCTGAGTCCACACGCAGAGTGAAAGCAGCACATCAGCAGCAGCTTCACTCATTTGTCAGAGCTCATTTACACCTGACATGTCATCTCTATCAGGATATCACCGCGTGTGTGCTGTAGTCCGCCTGCAGTTTATAGCTCAACTTCTTATTAGTAACACTTCTCTGGTGTGACTGAGGTTGGAATATGGTGGTCGGGGTTCGTTCATGAAATGTCAGGAAGCTTTTATCCTTTGCAGGGTCGCAGCGGGCCGCAGCCCAGCTGACAGCAGGCGGAGAGGCTCGTAAATCAGATTCATCGTGTATAATTTCATAAATAAGGAATCTGTCTTGTTGTTTTGGTGCATAAGAAACACAAAGTACAAATCATCATGAAAAGAGTCTGTATATAACATCTGACCTCTCTGACTTTAAAAACATTTTATTCTATCAAAACATGACAAAGTCTCTAATGAAGTTAACTCCGCGCTCGCTGGAGGTGAAACAAGCGATTCATGAACTCAGCTCCGGTTCTTGAATCTTCCTGTTAGTAATAAACACTGCTGATGAGTTCACATAGCCTGATTATAGATTTATTTTATTATTGTATTGTTGTCTTATTCATTGAAACTTTGATCAAACACGTTATTTCACATAAAAAATATTTGTAGTTGTTTCGTTTAACGTGACATTTTTTGGAGGATCTGCTGCGTTTTTGTGAAGTTGTCTGTTACTGTTTTAAATGATTTATTCCGTCGTGTGTCTGCCGGTCTGTTGAGTTTTCTGCTCGATTTCTATTCAACAGGCTGACTTAAATGTTGCAGGTATACTGAACATCTGCAGCTGTTGTTCGAGCGTCACTTCAGTACGCAGAAAAACGTCTCATCCGCTGGATTTAAGGACTAAAACTCAGTCTGTGATAATTCTGGGTTGTTTTCTTCGAGATGTCTCGGTGACTAAAATCTGCTTCAGTCTCGTGTGCCTGCAGAGCAGAACTGTTGCATCATGTTGAAGAGCAGCTTACAGCACATTACAAGCAGGACAGGACTGAGGCAGCAAGCTGCAGCCTGCGCCATCCTGCTGCCTGCGTGTACCCAGGGACCTCATTAGTCCGAGCGGGCTGCTCAGTGGTCACCGGTGGCTCCTTTGAGGGCGGGCAGACAGCCACGGGGACTGGCTTCTTACCCACTGAGGGTTCGGCGCAAAAAGGCCAGAGCAGCGACCTGAAAAACTCCAAATAAGCCGGCTGTCTCGCCGGGGGAAATAAGGGCGAGGGAGGGTGACGCGTCGGCATGCTCTGACACTTGTTTGGAGTTCAGAAGGTAACAGCAGGTAGACGTTCGCCAGCGGCGGCGCCTCAGATTTCAGAGTTTACTGTGCTCGGAGTTTGTTTGTAGAGGAAAGTTTCCTCAGAGAGGAAACGCTGACACATTTTAACACGCAGAACAGGTCTATGAAACAAACTCTAACTGAACTTAACCTCAAAGAAAACAGGTTCGAAAACCAGTTTGAACTCCTGATCCTTCATTTTATGATTTAACGATTTGCCGATAGTGATTAATTAAAGCTTCGTTAAACAGACGTCAAAGAGTGATAAAACCTGCCTGTAACAGTTTTACCAGTTTAAAATCACACAAAGAGCTACGTCCAAATATTCAGAGAAAAACTGTCAAACATGTTTTATAGTTTACAGTCAAACATCTTTATTTATACAGATTAAAATATTTCAGAGACTATTATTTGCACAGTGAAACATCGTAATATTTAATGCTGTTTCACGGCCTTTTACTGTCATGGTTAGAATCTACAGACATTTTAGAATATGGAATAAAACAACAGTACTAAAATCCTTTTACTGTAATATTACTGTATTTATTTTTTACAGTGTACCATAAACTGTAAACCAACGTTAAACCCTCGTGGACAAAGAGTTTAATAGATGAACGTGACGTTGTTTTCACACAACGAATGATAAATAAGTAAGAAAATATTTTTTCTGCTGATATTTTCTGTTGTTGTTTGAATTCTACAAATATTACAACCTTCAAAATAAAAGTTCAACTCAAGATGACGCCATCAGAGAACCTTCGTCTCGTCCTGCAAGTAACTTTTTACTCATTGGTGCTTTACAGAAACATTTTAAGTTCGTCTCAGACTTTACTGTAAGTAGTTTTTAACCTGAGTTTATTCGTTCAAGGTGCAACATGTAATGTAGTTAAAACATTTAGTCATGCATACTTCAGGTTCACAAAAACAGCTGATCAAAGGTCTTCAAACTGTCTCTTTGCAGCTTTGTGACCTGCTCTTAATAAAAAACAACAAAGAAAGAAAGAAAAGAAAGAAGAGTCATTAAACAAAAAGCTTCTGCAGCTGAAATTTAACTTTCTTACACTCAGTTACAAATAAATCTTCAACAAAGGTTCCTCAAAGGTCACCAGATCATTTATCAGCCTCCACTTCCTCTCTGGGCGTATTGTTCTTTCCTGCTTACATGACAAAGCCTCCACGCAGACAGCCGGCAGCATGAAGAAAACACACACCGGTTTGGTTTGGTAGAACTTGACTGGCCGGCACAGAGCCTCCAATCTCAAGGCCGTCCGACACTGTGAGCGACTTTTCCTTTGTCCAACATCACTCGAGGCTCAATGGGAACAAATCGGTACATCCAACATCTGCTGAGAGCAGATTTCCACGATGAATCACATGTTCAAGTATCACACAGCGCTGAGGACACTTGAGGCACTCAGACGCTGCTGCCTACTTGATGTACTACATCATATCTTGGTATTAATACAGACAACTCTGAGTATAATTACACATTATACCACAGAATGTTCTGGTGTACACTATTCCATCGTATTACTCTGATACTTTCCCGACTTCCTGCCACTAATCTCACCATCGTGTAACTTTGGTTGAGACGATATTGCACTATTAGTTCAAGTGTTTAAGTTTACTGCTGTTTCCTGTAATGACGTTTGAGTTTAACTGCTCTTTTATAGTTTTTATTCTTATTCTCTCTCTTCGTGCGGCTCCAACATCTCCAGCAGGTCAATAACGGACGGATTCATCTCACTCGATGTGTGAACATGAACTCTGCAGGCTCTGTGAGTTCATCGTACGGACGTTACAGATGTCAGTGTTAGCGTGAACGCGCTCTCCTCCTCGCCGCTGCCTTCTGCTTCCTGGACTGTTTCCATGGTAATAATCAGCTTCTTTTGTTTGTTCATACACACCAAAAAAACAAAAACAAAAAAAAAGCTATTAGTGTTCAGGATATGAAGGTGCATGTAAACAAATTATCCAGCACTTGCTGAACAGGATATGAAGCAATATTCAGCATGCAGGTGTGTTTGTTTGTTAAACAGGTTTGCACCGCGGCCATTCGGCCCCGATGTGACGAATGTTGTCATAAAGTCAATCTGTGTTCACTCTTTATCTGTCCATCGTGTCCACGTGGCGTCTTCAAAATCTTTGGCTGACTAACATTTTTTGGGGGATTTTTCCTGCAACTAATTAATTTTGAATTAGTCACAGAAACCCAAAGACGGATTAAAATCTATCAGTTTATTTCACCAGGAGGATCTCTTCAAATCTCGAGCTTATTACAAACAAAAACATCCTCGTGCTCGTTTTTCTGCCAGACGCGCTTAATTGCTCATTTTCTCATAAAAAAAGCCTAAAAACCGCCTGGAAACAAATCGATTAGAGAAACAGCCTCAATCAATCTGCAACTTAGACAATAATATCATTTAAAATGTTTAATTCATCAAGCCGATTTTAACTCAGCTGATTTTACCAAAATTAAGAAATTATGTGGAGCTCGCTGCTGCTGCACGCAAAGACAAACGAAAAACACAATGTAGAATCTATCTATCTATCTATCTGAGCGTCCAGCAGACACAGAGTTCTGAATTTAAATCCAGTATTCAGTCTCTTTAACTCTGGTTTGGTCTCCACCATCTCCTAAGAAAAAGGTATTGGTCTTTAGCTGCTACATCAGGAGAGTCAAGACCGCCACAGACTCCAGTCCAAGCGGCAGCCTCCACAACTCGCCCTTATTTCCCCCGGCAAAGCATTTGCCAAAGATTCGGGTAATTATGTGCCAAGAAATCATTTTTTTTGGCTTCAAGCGACACTCCTCCACCCTCCTCCAACATTATATCCAGTTCTCTGTTTTCATCCATGGTCAATTGTCATCCACTGTTCATGCAAGAGGAAAATGTCTTTGTCAAAATGTGGACAAAGTGTGCCGGGTTTTCTAAAAAAACCCAAAAAACCTGACAGTTAATTAGAAACCAGCGTGCTCGGTGTGTTCACGGGACTTTTCAGGGCTCGAGGACTAAAATATTCAATGTCACTAAAAATACAAGAACTCGGAGAACAGAGAAGATAAATGAATTGTTGGCAGGTTGGAGGAAACAGTCTGTTTATATCCGTAGATAAGAGATCAGCGATGCAGCTGTAACAGATAAGCTACCTTATTGCTAACGAAACAGGCCAGGCGTTATGAAGAGCGCGGGCTGAACGCTGACGGCTGTGGTAAACGTGCCTGATGATCTGTGGCAGATATTTCAGGATATATTTAAAAATAAAACCTTTCAGCTAACAGCATGTGTCAGTTTAAACTCCTGCAGGTAGAACTCTTCACCTCTCAGCTGAGACCTGATCCATGCACTCAAATTACAGTTATTGCTCATTTTTACACATTTTTCATGATTGTGTACCTTTACAGTCAAACTGTCACCACATTTGCATAAAATAACTATTAACTATAAATAAACCATTGAAGTTGTTTGGTTGCTTGTCGTAGTAACCGTAGTAACCGTTCGCGGTCGAGTTAACGATAACAAACACTGAAATAAAGAAAAACGGACATTGTCTGTAAATTGACGACCCGGCCAATCACGTGAAGTTACAGCTATTTGTTAAACAGTTTTTCTGTGTAATTTTAAGGTGAATCTAGTTTTACATGCATGTGTGTTTACATGCAAACTCTGTTACAAAAAAAATTACAGTAAACTACCGTAATTAATGTTGTATATAATAGACACTATCTGAAAATAAACCAGCAATGTGGTTTTCTATTATGGTGTCATTAACACATATTAAAGTCATGTTTTGGTGTGTATAATTGCGTGGTGGAGCGGGTCGCCTAGTAATCGGAGGGTTGTGGTTCGAATCCCAGTTCGACCAGTCCAGTCAAAGTGTAGCTGAGTAAGATACCGGCTCTCATTAGCTACCAGATTGGTTTTAACTGAAGGAGTTTCAGGGCTACGTCCATATTATATTCAGTCTAATGGAGTCCTGCTGTGCAGCTGTAGAACGTCACAACACAATTTATTGTTGCTGTAGAAACAAGACTAATTGTACAAAAGCAAAAAAAAAAAAAATTGATTTGTTTTGGAAGCTTGTTGACTGACAAGAAGCATATTGATCCAAACCACCTGTAAATAAGACTTTAAGTTGTTACCTGCTGGAAACATGTGAAATCATCTTATATTGGCTGTTTCTGCACTTGTTTTCCAAAAATATGTTTTCCTGACTCAATATTTCCTCGTTAAGATATATATATATTTCTGTAGAGCGCGCGCTGACTGACAGGGTGAACACCAACAACCAGAAACCTGTTAGTTTCCTGGTCAAACAGCAGCACAAGAACTCGCAGCCTCATGTTTTTAATGTGAGCGCGGGGTTTGGCATGCAAATGAAAAATCTGAGCGCTGATTGTAACGGAGGAGGAGGCGGCGGCAGTCACCTGTTCGCAGGCCGGCTGTAGAGTTTCGGCGGCGACTGTCAGCGGCTGACAGAGAGCAGAAAGACACTTAAGATAATTGGCTCCCATCCCTCCCGCCATCACCTGCGGTGAGGAATTAAAATAAGAAATGGGGGGAAATGACTCTAAGCTCTCACAGCTCGGGCGCTGAATCATAAATCAGCCGTCAGTCATCGCTGACGGAGAGCAGCTCAGATGAATCATCTCCTGGCACTTTCTCTTTTCTCTTTTTTAAAGCCCAGCTATCTCAGTCATTAGCTCTCCTGGCCTTATGAAAGGTGTGACAGTGTGTGTGCATGTGTGTGTGTGTGTGTGAACGAGAACACATGCCAGGATGATCCTTAACTGTAATAGATGTCAAACGACGACTCAGCGAGCCAGACTCTGTGAACGCCGCCAACCCGGGCACAGCAGCGAACAGCCGGGGGGACAAACGACATCGACAGTGATGTGTCGGCGGAGGGAGGAGGCGTGGAGGGTTAGCCGGGGCCTTAGCGGATGGTTAATATGATCCTGGTGTATCTGAGGAGGCGGTTGGAGGGCAGTTGGCTGCTGTATTGTCTTTGACAGAGGTTGGACTGATGATTGGAGCCGTGGTGGAGGAGGTGATGACATGTACGGGATGTTTGCAGCCCGATCTCAAGGACAAATCTTCCTGACTGTTAGCCCCACTTTGTCAAAAGTGAAATCATTACATTCGAGTCACAGCGCCGAGCTTCGGTTTCTCCGAGAGATAAAACAAAAAAAAAAAGAAACACACATTGCTGCTTTCTTGATAAAAACAAAAAGATCTGCTCATCTCTGTTTGAATTAGAAGAGAACACGTTATCAGTCCGTCACTTCCGCACGTACAAGCGACGAGGACGAGGTCAAAACACTGAAACAAACTGAGAACTGTAATTTTACAGACATTCTCTGTAAATTAATAAACTGTCATAAATTACGTTTTACTTTGTAATTTATTATTTTCATCTAAATTGTATACAACACCTTTGAAATGATATATTTACGTTCGTACTGTAAATTTACAGACATTATCTGTAAACTAACAAGTATCGTGCCAACCAATCCGATCCACTTTATTTATATAGCTAACTTCAGCAAACGCAAGTTTCCAAAGCTGCAATAAAACACGATAAATAGATGAAGTAGACAGATTACGATCATTTCTCATTTTTGTGGGTAAATATGGTGAATGTTTTATTTTATTGTTTAAATTCAAACTACGTAATTTTAGGTCATTTATCTAAATTATTCCAGTTGTTTCCTGTCTGTAAATTAACGGTTATTTCTCGTTATTACATAGAGATGTATGTAAAATGACCATAATGAGTAAACATACATGAACTGGGCAAAAGTAGCAGGACGAGACGAACTTTTATAGTGAAGGCGTTTGATCGTAAAAATTCAGGTAAAATCTGTAAAATAACAGCGTTTCTCTGTGAAACCTGGACTGAAAATGAAGTAAATTAATGCTTTTTAACATATTTATTTGAATTATCATATTTGAATCTAACCAGCAATGTTTCCACAATCAGCATACAAGTAATTCATGTGTTTACTGATTTGTACAGGAACAGGAAATGATGCGGGATGTAAAAAAGACGTTCCTGCAGCTGCTTCTCGCCGTCCACTGAAGCTCCTGCATTGCATTTTGGGAAACACATTCGGTGTGTGTGGTCTGACAGTTCGGAGCACCTCTTCAGCGTGAACACGCCGCACATTGAAATCTGAATGAAGTGTGGAACTGAGGCACTGAGCTCAAGTCGTGTTTGATCAAAACGCCGTGTCAATAAAGATTAATTGAATAGGATTGAGAGACACGGAGAGAGAGAGAGAGGACGGCGAGGTGGAGGTGGATGGGCGAGCGGGGGTGATGTGTTTGTGTGTGTGTGTGTGTGTGTGTGTGTGACAGCCTCTCTTGACCTCGCGCCTTTATTTAAGTGCTGAAAGAGGCAATTTGCCTGCAGTCCGCCTGCGTTCTCCGCTCAGCGCTCCGTCTGAAGTAATCTGCCATTTCAGACCCATTTTTACCTGATTGCTTTGTCAGAAACGAAGTGACACTGAGGTCGCGCGCTCACTTTGGAATATAGATGCAACACAAACACTGTACACCTGCAGATTGGAAATGTGGGCCGAAGCGGAGCGGGATAAGAAAGAGAACATTTCTGACATTCTCGACTTGCAGTGGAGCTGATAAAATGTCAGCTGTTTTGTGGAGAGGTGGAGGTGCACGGCGGGTAGATGACCTTCAACGTCGCCGCGGCCCGATCCAGACATGCAGGTCGGGCAGGGAAGTGACAACCGACGTTTGAACTACAGGACTGCGACTCGTGTTTCTTTCATTTAAGCAGCTTTAATCAGAATCGTTGGATTGACAGCGAGGCCAAAAATCTTCGTCGACTGGCTAGTTTTTGATGGTAAGTTATGCAATCAGAACAAATCCTCTACGACAGAACTGGTGGTGTCTCCGCATAGCGCTTTAAAGAGGCATTCATTGACTTTTTGGCCACTTGGGGGCAGCAGAACACAACATGTGACACACGACCGCCATAAAAAGTTGCTGTCAAGTTGGACTTTTGAACATGGGGACTTATGGAGACTGACTCACTTCTGGAGCCAGCCTCAAGTGGACGTTTGAGGAACTGCAGTTTGTGGCGCTTCTACATTGGCTTCACTTCACAGCCACGGACTTTGCTGATTGGTTTCTGCACCAACGTTGCTTTAAAGAGGGATGCATTGACGTTTAGCCACTAGGGGGCAGCAGACAGTGAACATACACTGACCACATTACCTGCCATCAGCTCGGGAGCTAAGCATTCACACACGTTCACACACTTCACAAGTAATTTGGGGTTCGGTATCTTGCTCATGGACTGTTTGCAGACTGGAGGACGTCCTGAGCGACAGCTAACCCCGATGCTAATTTTCATGTTGAGCTCGTTGATGCTGGAAACGCAAAACAAAACCAGCTGGTGGGAATAATTTCCGGGCTAGTAAAACTAGTTATTTGGTAACATAAAAATCTTGATTAGCACAGCTTTAAAAACCATTTTAAACCAGCGAAGACTCGGAGCTGCATGTTCTTTAAAGTTTGAGGACTAGGTGCTGGAAATAAACACTTGTTTTACACAGTATTATCCAGATGCAGCAGCGCGGGGGAGGCATCGCATCGTTCCATCGTTAACCAGAGGCCGCCCCTGTCACTCGGCCCCGCCATCCAATATACTCCAATCAATTCACCCTCCGCTGCAATTCAACATGACAGTAAGACAAATCGGACTTCCAATGTAAAATAATTGAAACAGACACTTATTTGAGCGTGCAGCGGAGGCCTGAGAGAGCTCTGCGTATTCTGCATCAGCTTAATGCACTGCGTCTGTCCGTGTCAGAGATGGATTGTGGTGTCAGAGTTACAGATAAGCCTCTGTTTAGTTAGCCCCGTCGGGAGGAATGAACATTGTAGTCATATTAAAGATAACAAGTGTTTTTATCCACGTCACCCCGGCACAGCAGACACAAGGCGGAGGGGAAGAAGATGCTCATATTCCGTCAAGTGAATTGTAATTGCTATCCGCCAGAGGACACATAATTGAAAAATTGGAACGGAGTAAAAAGTCAGCAATGTCTGCATTGTAAACAAAGATTGGACCAAATCCTCCGCGGTCGTGGGCGAGCGACATCACAGAGAAGAGGCTCGGCTCTCCTCCTCGACTCAAATCCACTTTCACCCAAAAAAAACAACAAAAAACAAAAAAACACACCAACAGCACAAAAAAGAAAAAAAAAAAAGGTCTTTGGGTAGCAGGGGATTAAACCGCACACACACACACACACACACACACACACTGAGCCGTGGTGTTTAGTGCCAAAGCTGCGTTCCAGAGAAGAAGTGGTGCTTGAAAAGAAAAAAAGGTTGTGGGGGAAAATAAAGAAGGTGAATTTGGATTGATGTGAATCACACTCGCCACTCTGGCCTGGAGCTCGTCCAGTCGGAGATGAATCGCCTACCTGTGTCAAAGGATGTGTGAGAGCTGCAGCATCCAACAACAACAACAACCCCCCCTTTCCTCTACTCTGCAACCACCACCACCATCACCTGCCGCCCACGCCTGCCTGGCCCGCCAGGCATGTTATAGTGAGGATTAGATGGTATAATCAAAGGCATTCCACCTTCAGACTGGCACAACCTCAGGGGTCTCCCTCTTCCTATCGGTTCACCGGCGCACTTCAAAAACCAAGGAGGACGCTGGGAAAATAAATGGCAAGGGACGGGTTGCTGCAGCCGAGTTAAACCCACACACAGTGCAGCCGAGGTCAAAGGTCAGGTATGAACTCAGTGACACCCACTTGCCGGCCCGCTGATCTGAATTTGGGGGAAGTGGGCGGCGGGGTTAAAGCGCGCTTCCGTCCATCTGTGGCGTCTCAAGACGTGACTGGCATTTAAAGGAAGGAGAAGCAAAGAGGCGCTGGCTGCTTCGGCGCCCCCTGTTGTCAGCTGAGACTGGAAAGCTCGACATGGAGGAGATTTACACAGAGCATCAGACACTGACTGGTCTGAAACTCTCAGAGTGATGGATATGCTGTTCCTCTTTTAGGCTTATCGGGCTTAGCAAAAGAGTTTCAGAAACAACGCCTCGCAAAGCCACGAAGAAACCGTCTGCATGGTCAAATACTAAAAGACTGAGTGAGGAAACACGTTTAACGGAGCTGAATCATCCTGTTTCCTTCAGTTACGGTGGACGACGGACAAGGAAACACATAAAACAAGACGTCCCACTGCACATGGAGAAGAATGCGTACACATACTGATATAACATGGAGGATTTAGGACATGAGAACTGCTGCAAAACTCTCACAGCAGCTCAGGTGTTTCCAATGACGCTAATTAAGGTTTCATTTGTTGCAGCAGAGGCACCCTGATTGACCTGAATGGAACTGAACCTTAATTAGTATCATTGGTAACACCTGCGTTGATCCCAAGTGGTAAAGTCCATGTCTCGGACAAGAGAAGGTTTCCCGGTTCAGTTTATTTTCTTGCTGCGCCATTTCTCCTCTCCGCGTCGACGACTGTCTGAGTTTGACTTCCTGAGAAATGAAACTAGTCTGAGCTCTGATCTAAACAACATGCGGCCTGTCAGCTGACACGTCACCACATGTTGGTTCCACCCATCTTCAAACTGGAGATCTGAGGGGGAGGGAACAAGGAAACACATGAGCAGGGTGGAGCTGGCTGTGTGTGAGAGCAGGAAGAAGAGGGAGGGCTTATCAAGAGCCGACTCATTCCAGGAAGAGGATGTTGTAAATGATCTGTAGAGTTAATACACTCTGACAGCTGTGAAGAAAATAGTTCATGTTAAAGTTTCACCTGGAAATGAGTCCAAAAGAAACCAGAAGACTTTTCTAAAACACGGCTGATCTGAAGGTGAAATAAAGGTAAATCCTCCAGTCAGTGACAATCATCAGCCAAACAGCCACTAATAAAGGCAATCACTTCATCTTCTTTATGAATCAAGATCACAAGCTGACAGTGAGCTAAAGGAAGCTAACAACCAAGCAACCAACGTCCACTTGAGGCTGGCTGCAGAAGTGAGTCAGTCTCCATAAGTCCCCATGTTAGACAGCAGAAATAAACATGTTTACAGCCTGGTACAAAAAACAGTTTGGTCTCTGTAGCTAATTTCTCCCGTTCATGACAACTGTACTGAGGGTGAATTTATATACAACTCACCTGTTCACATTATATTAAGGCTTAAAGTTATGCAGGATTCAGAGCGTGGACGCTTTGATTGACAGGTGGGTGTGGTCACAGGTGGCTTGTTTGAGCAGCCAGGCTTCATTCAGCTCCACCTCTATAACCATCTTTAGATTAGTCAGGAGGCGGCGGAGGCAGGACCGCCCAGACGGAGACGACGAAATAAACAGAGTGAATGCTGGGAGTTCATTTAGATCACATGTTCAATGGAAACATGAAGACTTGCTGCAGCGTGTTGATGGCGTCTCACTAGAAGTATACTGCAGTATCTCGTCATATCAGTTGTGTATGTTGTAAAGAAGGTGTCACGCAGCAGAGGCTCATTGGACTGAAGGTCAATATTGTAACAATAAAGCAGGTCAGTGAACGCACCATGGCCTCTGTTGTCTCGTGTGTGTCAGGACTCAACTCAACTTGTTCACACCAAACTTGACCAAATGAATCAGGACTGTGTTTCAGTGTGTAATAAATCCTCTTTATTGACTCAGAGCAACAAACTAAATGTTGTTTTCTTCATTGAATCTCACATATGTACAAGAAGAGAATGAATCATCTCCTTATTGATTCTGATCATACAAACTAAAGTCATCATGAGCAGTGATAGCCTCCATGGCTAAACAGACACAGGAAGGAGCCCACCGAAAGAAAACTCAAACATTTACACAACCACCAATGAGAAGAGGGCAAAGTACCGCCCACAGTGTTTGATTGACAGGTGAAGAAATGCCACAACAATCAGCTGTCAGCAACAATGATGGAAACAAAACAAGCTGAAGACATGAAACACAGAATTTAACCCTTCAATGACTTCTGTCTATTTGACTTCACACAACTCAGCAGAGGATCCAAGATAAATATAAAGTCCAGCATAGAGAGGCTGAGTGAACGTGGTCTGGACTCTGTGGAGGAGAGTCATGGTTTCAGAGACGCTGTAGAAGGACAGAATACCTGCACTGTGATCCAGGTACACTCCAACTCTGGAGGACCGAGGACCTGAGACGGGAGTGCGGACTCTGTTGTAATAAAAGTTATAACTGTCTGTGTAACAAGATAACATCCAAGATTTGTCATTGCGTCCAAATACACATTCACCTGATTCTCCTGCTCTGCTGATATTCTTGTATGTGACTGCTACATAAACTCTTCTTCCTCTCCACTCCACCTCCCAGTAACAACGTCCAGTCAGACTCTGTCTACTCAGGACCTGCCAATAATCAGTGAATCTGTCTGGGTGACTAGAATAAGACTGATGTTGATCTGTACATGTCACTTTTCTGTTCCCCTCAGATAATAACAGCTGTGTGTATGCTGTGTTTGGATCCAGTGTGAGTTCACGTGAATATTTTAAGAACTCAGCTCTGGTCTTGGGCTCTGGTTCTGGTCCTGACAGTGAAACATGGACTTCAGTGTCTGTCAGTGAGATGTTTGTCCGTTGGTGCCTCAGAACGTCCTGTAGTTTATCTCTGAGCTCTGACACAGCAGCTGTCACATCCTCAAAGTCCCTCAGAGGACGGATATTGATGCTGGATGAGTCTGTAGATTGGCTGAGTCGTGACAGTGAGGGGTAGTTGTGTAGAAACTGGTTGTGGTCCTCTGTGTGTGAGAACTTCTTCAGCTCAGCGTCTTTCCTCTTCAGCTCAGTGATCTCCTGCTCCAGCTTCTCCTGAAGCTCTTTGACTCGACTCACTTCAGTTTCCTGCTGGGATCTGACCTGCTGCTTCACATCAGACCTTCTTTTCTCCATGAGACGGATCAGCTCAGTGAAGATCTTCTCACTGTCCTCCACTGCTTTATCAGCAGAGCCATTGATAGCCTCCACCTCCTGTTGGAGCTCCTTCACATCTTTCTCTCTGTCCTGGATTCTCTGCTGGATGTTTTGTCGACTCACCTCGAGCTCTCTCTGCCTCTCAGTCCTTTCTGCTGCAGCTGACACTGTGTCGTGGCCTTTATGTTCATCCATAGAGCAGAGATAACAGATACACTGCTGATCAGTGCGACAAAATATCTTCATCACCTCATCATGACGAGAGCAGATGTTCTCCTGGAGCTTCTTGGAGGGCTCCACCAGCTTGTGTTTCTTTAATGGAGCCACATCATGATGAGGCTGGAGGTGTTTCTCACAGTAAGAGGCCAGACAGACCAGACAGGACTTCAGAGCTTTCAGTTTCCTCCCAGTGCAGACATCACAGGCCACATCTTCAGGTCCAGCATAGCAGTGATCAGCAGGAGCAGCTTGGAGTCCAGTCTTCTTCAGTTCCTCCACTAAAGCTGCTAACATGGTGTTTTTCTTCAGGACAGGCCTCGGTATGAAGGTCTGCCTACACTGAGGGCAGCTGTGGATTCTCTTCTCATCCTCTCCGTCCCAGAAGTTTTGAATACAGTTCATGCAGTAGCTGTGTCCACAGGAAGTAGTCACCGGATCCTTCAGTAGATCCAGACAGATCGGACAAGAGATGGTTTCCCGGTTCAGTTTATTTTCTTGCTGCGCCATTTCTCCTCTCCGCGTCGACGACTGTCTGAGTTTGACTTCCTGAGAAATGAAACTAGTCTGAGCTCTGATCTAAACAACATGCGGCCTGTCAGCTGACACGTCACCACATGTTGGTTCCACCCATCTTCAAACTGGAGATCTGAGGGGGAGGGAACAAGGGAAACACATGAGCAGGGTGGAGCTGGCTGTGTGTGAGAGCAGGAAGAAGAGGGAGGGCTTATCAAGAGCCGACTCATTCCAGGAAGAGGATGTTGTAAATGATCTGTAGAGTTAATACACTCTGACAGCTGTGAAGAAAATAGTTCATGTTAAAGTTTCACCTGGAAATGAGTCCAAAAGAAACCAGAAGACTTTTCTAAAACACGGCTGATCTGAAGGTGAAATAAAGGTAAATCCTCCAGTCAGTGACAATCATCAGCCAAACAGCCACTAATAAAGGCAATCACTTCATCTTCTTTATGAATCAAGATCACAAGCTGACAGTGAGCTAACAACAAGCTACATCAGGTGGGTCAGGTGTTTCCAGGTGTTGTGGGTTGCATGTTTAACAGCGACTTCTGCCACCGAAGTTGCCATTAAACATGCAGAGAGGTTCCAGCACACCAGAGGCTCTTCACATTTTCTGTATTTTGTGCCACCTCGTCTCCTCTCTCCTCCGTCCTGCTGCCTGTGACCTGGTAATTGATCTCAGGGGCGCCTCAATTCCTAAAATGCATCTCGGGGGGCAGAGAGGTGAGGACGGAGCAGCAGATGTCTCTTCAGCACCTGTGACTATAAAAGAGGTGTGAATGTAGAAACCATGTGAAGTATTCATGAGATGTTTTAGTGAGGTGAGGTGATCGTGGAGTTTTCGGGGTAAGACATCTGTACGTTCTGGTGACATAATGATATATCAGCAGGCTGAAGCTGGGACGTCTCATTTTCTTATTTGTCTGTTTCCTCTGAAACGTCACTTTGTAGGTCCTCAGTTCCTTTCCTTGCCTCCTCTCCTGAGAGTCGAGAAAGTCACAACGCTCCCTGCGACTATTAGCTACAACAGCAACTACATATCTTGGCAAAATAGAGAGCGAGCTGAACGTCCTTGGACGAATAATTCAACATTACCCGACATAATTCTGGCTGAAATAACAAGTTGCTGTTGTTCAGCTCGGTCGAAGCCACTTGTTTACAATTTACAGAGTGGAGGAGGAGAACAGCACAGAAGCGGAGAGCAGGCAGAGCGTGAGGAGATGGTCAGTGAATCTGAAAGAAGCTGTAATGGATTAGAACCACACAATCTTTTACACCAACTTTAACGTGGACGAGTATAAAATCAACTTGATAATTCAGCATTTGACCCTGAAGACCTCGGAAGAGTTCAGTTCACAAACAGCTGAAAGAAACTGACAGTTAAAAGTCGTTTTCATTTTTTTTTTTAAAACACACCTTCCTCTTTAATTTGATACCAAATATGTGACATTTGCAGCCTGTTAAACGAAGTTTGATTGGATGTAAAGCAATCGTGACCCGGTCAGTCCTCTCTGGCGACTCTTCGGCGAACTCTCCCCAAAGAAAACGGCCTCCGTCCTTCTGTTGTGATTATGTGATGAAATATTGAGAAACAAACACAACAAACCTCAGTAATGTTGTAGTAGGAAGTGTTTCTGTCAACTTACGTGGAAAGATCTTCATATTTAGGTGGAAATGTCACGTGACCTGGTCAGTCCTCTCTGACGACTCTTCGGCGAACACTCCCCCAGAAAACGGAGAAACTGACGGTGCTGTGCTTTATTTTTCCTGTTTTTTCTGGCACACCGGGAATGATTTAAAGACTTTATAAATTGACTCATTCATACATTCATCCTAATCCCCGAGCTGAAAGCGAAAGTGTAATTTACTAACACTGGAAAGTGGATTCAGCGTCTTGTTATTCTCTCCCAGGATCGCGGTCTCATGTAGGATTTTATTCGGTCATTTTATTCTTGAAAACACACGAGTGTAATCAGGAAGATCCGCCGGAATACGTCTGCAAAACACGCTCGTGACTCGGTGCAGAAGAAAAACAAAACATTCATTTATAAATGCGACCTCGCTGTGTACAGTTCAGATTTTATTTAAATCACATTTTATTTAATGTTAATTAATGCTAATGCATAATTTAATGGAACAAACAGCACTGGCAGAGGTCGTAATTAAACACTGCAGGCCTCGCGCACACACACACACTTCTGTCTGTGTGTGTGTGTGTGTGTGTGTGTGTGTGTGTGTGTGTGTGTGTGTGCGGGTGAATGCACTTGGTCCAAAAATAAATAAAAAAAATGTATTTTTGTGGCTTTTGTTCCTTGACGCCGACTCTGTGATCCTCGGAGGCCAACATCGCCACCAGCCACGGTAATGAGGTCACAGGTTAAAGGTCGCAGCTGACAATAGATGGAACAAACACTCGAGTGACCTCGAGTTCACGATGAAAGCCGAGACTGAGTCGAATCATCTGCTGAGGTCAGAGAGCGCGTCCGCTCTCTGCGCTGCAGCGTATTGGCTGACAGATCTGTCCGTCAGCTGAAGGTGGGCGGCGGCAATAAAGGGACATTTTCCCACTTTAAACAATCAGTCCTTGTTCGTGTCTGATGGTTGATTCTCAAAGGGATTTGGTCCCTGCACATCAACAGTCGAACCTCGGGTCGTCAGTCCGTCAAACTCCTCAAGTTTGCGGACGACACCACCCTCGTTGGACTCCACCGGCCCACCTTGACCCTGTGGAGTCGTTCATGATGGTTGATGGGAGCTCAACATCTGCTCCCTCATCAAGGAAGCACAGTGATGGTGCATCATCGCCGAGTCCATCCTCACATCATCCATCACCATCTGCTAGAGCGCTGCCACCTCCACAGATAAGAGCAGGCTGCAGCGTGTCGGGCGGTCTGCTGAGAAGGTGATCTGTAGTCCTCCAGGACTCCTTGTGGAAATGATGAAATACATGTAGGTTTAGTTTTCTAACTTCCTTCATTTAACATTGTTCTGCATTCCCCTGCTCATGCCTCCCAGGACGTGTACTTTCCTGTGACTCCCCAGACCTGCCATCCTCGAGCCGTCCACCAGATGCCCTCGGACTTGTGCTCTCCTGTCTGACTCCCACTTTCAGCCACTTTCTCCAGCCCTGCGGTCACTTGACATCCCTGCCCACCTACACAGCTCTTCCCGCTGTATCCCCCCACAGTCAGTCTCAGGTTGTTAACTTTTGTAGTTTCTTTGTTGCCTTGTGTATTTGTACCTGCCTGTACTGCAGAAAACTTTCCCCAGGAACCTGCCTGTCAGCTTTTGTGTGTTGCCCATGAACCGCTGCTGTTGTGCATTGTCTGCACTTGCTTCTGCTTTTGTCTTACAGCCCACACCTTTGGACTGAAACATCTTGACACTAACTCCATCTTCAGGACAAAATGTGTGCTGATCAGCAGCTGTACAAGAGCTTACGGCTCGTCAGGCAAACATCCACGGAGGAGCTTTCAAAGAGATTTTAGATGCATACAATCAAAACTCCTCAGTCTTTATGTTTTATTGATGACTTGAAGGCTTTAGGTCACATAAATCATGAGAAACTATTCAATAAATTGAATGTTAGAGGTTCTTCTAAATGGATATTAAATACAGCAGTTTAGGCACTGGACGAGCTTCAAGCCTCTTCGAGTGATGCATGCACTCTGTACTCTGGAGAAGTAAACAGTGACAGTTACAGGTTGAAGTCAAGTAACAAAGACGATGAAGTCTGCAAGCGGCAAGGCAGGATAACAAGACCAGGTGAGGCTGATCAGGCTGCAGCAGGTGATTAAAACAACAAAGGAAGGAAGTGATGTTTAGACATGAGGGGAGGGAAGAACTTCAAAATAAAACGACGACGTTCGCTTCGGTTGTAATTTGCGTTTTGTGTAAATTAGCAAATGTTAGCACTCTAACAAGCCAAACTAAGATGGTGGATATTATAAAAGAAATCCTAAACACGGACGTGTTTGGTCCCTCAAAGTAAATCTTACTCTGGCTTCTTTGCAGTTTCCTTATGTGGTAACAGAAGATCAGCTCACTGCATCGTCTTCTTTCTCTCCGTGTTGAGGGGGCGGAGGTTCACGAGTGTCACAAGCTTTCGCTTATTATTTTAAACACAGCTAATATATCTAAGATGATTTCATTCATTTCAAACGTTGCCCCCTCAGATACATGCTCAGATTCATGCTCATTAAAAGCAGAATTATTGATGGCTGATAATAGTTCAGATCCACTGGAACGGCATCAAAGCTGCTTCCTATAGAAACCTGCAGAGGTGTTTACAGACAGACTGCAAGCGAGGAAGTTTGCGGCGACCTTTTCTGTGGCAGTGAGCTGCTCTGTGCTGCAGGGAACTGAAGGCCACCGCATCCCCCACAGCTCGAGTATACTCAGGAGGCTGCACAACCTCGCTGTGAATTTAGGTTCCTGTGTCCTCTGCAGGGGGGCGAGCGAGGCGGGCCCCGTTTCCTCGCAGCGGCGACCGCGACACTTCGACCGCCGCGCGACGAAACTTTGAGGGAAAAAAATGTTTTCAGCTTATTTCCTCTGAGTGCTGAGAGGAAGCTCGACATCACTTGTGAGGAGCAGGAAGGAGCCGCTGATTGCACAGGAAGAGGAAGAGAAGTCTTTAATTTGGAGGCCTCAGTGGTGTTCAAGCCTTCAGCCTCATGGGGAGTTAATCAGCACTTGGGCTATAGATAGTAAGAGAGACATGGAGAGGATGGAGAGAGGAGAAAGGAGAGGGAGGGTTGTTTTCTGCTCGTTATTGTAAAGCCTTTACTGTTGACATGCGGATCTCCCAGCTCGCTTTCCTACACGATATTTATCTGCCGTTGTCTTGTGAGCTGACTCACTCATGTGTTATTCCGGCCGGTCGCGCTGCCATTATGATAATTATGATGATTTGTCCGTTAGCGTGAATCATCAAGATTCAGAACAGCTGGATTCTGTTCTATTTAAATCACTTGAACCACGACATAATAGATGACCGCACAATAAAGACTGCTATAAACGCTGAGATAAAATGTGTTTTAAATCTGTGGCCAGCGTGAATAAATGAAGCGGGTGAAAAGTACATGATACTGTGTGAGCTCACATGGAGAGTTAACGGGATACTCGGAGGGCTGTAAGAGCTACAGCACGGAAACTGAACAATGTGGAAAAACTGATTTATTTGAAATAGTTTTCACGTTGTCGCACCGCCATCAAACATTCCTTTCCATCGGGAAACTGAAGCATTTATATCGCTCTTCTCAAAGCAGACTACTTTGACAAAAACTGGTGCTTCTATCTGCAGAAACACGGTTCGGATCCAAATGAACGTGCTGAAACAATGAACTCAAATAATCGAGGCAGCGCTGGACCAGCAGCTCCGGTTCTTGTCAGAGGAGTCTGGTTGAAGACAGGATAGATCAACATAAACGCTTCAGATCCATCAGAAGTGGATGCCTGACAGCAAAGCGGTGAAAATATTCTGAATACAGCTCAAAGCTTTTGTGTATTTCACCACCTAAGATTCATTTTTAGTAATCTTATCTCAGCACATGGGGGTTGCTGCTCTGTGGTTGTCTTTATTTGCAGAAACTTACAATAAACTCAACAGACGCCGACAGGAAACCTCAAAGACGGCTGGTGGTTGAAAATCGACATACATGCTTGAATTTCCCGTCAGAAAAAGCTGCAAAGTAAAGCTGTGAAAATATTCTAGTATTCAATAGTCTAAAATAAATGTACCTCGTAGCACATGGGAGCTTGCTGGCCTACTGTTGCTTCTATCTGCAGCAACTTAGTCTGGAAACAAATGAACCATTCCAGGCCGTGGTGGACCGGCCATCCCGTGTTCTTTGAGGTAAAATCACAGTTTTTGTCCATTTTTTTGAGAAGAGTTGAATCTGGGACAATTTGACTCACAATAGATGGGTGAACATTCAAAGGCCTGTTTTTGTCAAAGAGTCTGGTGGTTGAAAATGGTATTAATCGATATAAATGCTCGAGTCTCCCATTGCACCTGAATGCAACGTGAAGCTGTGAAAAGCTGTTTTTAGGTTTGCCTTTCTTTAGGAGGCTAAAATCCAACCACAACAGTTCATTGCTCTCATACTGGACCTCATGTCAACAACACCTCAGGTCCGTCTCCTTTAATCCAGCTCTGTATAATACCCATAATTCCCCTTTGCTTCTGTTGTTGCAGGATCGATTATGGATTAGATTCTTGCAATGTGAAACATTGACAGCTGAAAAAGATGTGACTTAATTATATTATCTGAAGGTCTGTGCTTCAGTATGCTCACAATCAAAGTGTTAATGATCTTTGTTTCATGGCTACAAATTCAAACAGGAGCGGCTAGAAACAGACGCATAAATAAAATCTTCTCATCTTGATCTACTCAATCACAAAATGGCGTTTTGATCAGCTGATCGATGACAGAAAACAGCTGAACTGAAGTCACACGAGGATCCAGCTCTTCTTCTTCTTCTTTGTGTTTTTATTGAATTTCACCCTCACCTGCACACTGCACATACCGTCACTGCCGGCTGATTTATTACCGTGTGCCAATGTAAAGTAATGTAATCTTTCTTTATGTGTCCGTTGGTCCCCTAATTTTCAGACTTTCAGTTTCTGCCATCTCTGCTTTTAGTCCACCTGATTCATCAAAAGTCAAAATGATTTAGACTTTAGCACTTTCAATTAAATAAGTATGTCACAAAGTGTTTTATAGAGCAATAACAAGACAAAAACCCAAACCATTAAAGATAAAAAGAGAAATGAGGCCCCACTTAGAAAATGTTGGGATAAGTGTGTGTGTGTGTGTGTGTGTGTGTTGCTCATCAGTTTTATTCTGTATACTCCAAGTACTTCAGTTCAGCTCCCAGAGTTCCTCTGTGTACTAAATGAGCTGCTAATCAGCAGTTTAACGGCTACGTCCTCACATGGTCAGGAGTCCCGATAAAGCAGCAGAGGCTCGCTTGCTCATTTTCTCCTAGTGGACAAACAGCGGTACTGCAGAGAAACGACACAACAAGTTCCCTTTAGAACATTTTTACAAAAGTTTTTGGAATAGTCTTAATGACACGTAGTCACCATTCAGCAACATTCGTGAAAACCGAGAGGAAAACTTGAGTCACGCAGTAACATGGGAAAATATCCTGAAATAATATCTGAAATTGGTCCAGTATCGTGGATCCAGAGGGTATTTTAGGGGTGTCACAACTTAGTAACATCGAAGCAAGAAGTCAGAGTTTGAAGACATAACAGGGCTTAATATATATATATATATATATATATATATATTATATATATATATATATATATATATATATACACACACACACAAGTGCACAGAAACGACTTTGTGCCAAGATTAGACCGAAACTTTGAGACATAAAATCACAATTTGACGACATGAAGTCATGATTCATCCATCCATCTGTTTCCGTCCACACATTCGGGGTTGGGTCATGATGCCAGTGCAGTCCGACTCCTCGATCCCAGTCCAGATGGGCTATATAGTCCCTCCAGTACCACTACCCAAAGCTCACGACTATATATGATGGTAACAATTCAGACGTACGCCATTCAACAATATTGAAACTTTAGGACATTAACTTAAAACTGTCAATTAAGCTGGTTCCAGTCTGTTGTGTCTATTACGATATAAAGTACGTTGCTTTTTCCAGAGGAGTTATTTCATCCTCTAAAACAGCCCAAAACTGTATGAAGAATTGATTATGTTGCCCGTCACGCTCCTGAACCGCGAGGCAACATCTCATTCAACCCTCAGAGCGCTAGTTTACTCTGATAATAGAGCAGCGATGTCTCCAAAGCACCTGTGCTGTTTAACAGCAGAGCTGTTAGTCAGATCAATGTGTGGCTGAAAACCTTCTGCGGTTTTCTGTCCACGCCGTGTTCAGTGCAGCAGGTAATAACACGACACCACAGCTGGGTGTGGTCACAAGCACAGCACAGCTTCTAACCCGCAGAGGTGAGCTGCACCAACACCTTTTACTCCATAATAGCATCCAGAGAGAAAGTATGAGTCTGTTCCCCAAATATGACAAAGGACACGCACTCAAAGGTCGGAGTGCTTCCTCCAACAATACAGCATTGTAACAAATACAGCAGCAGCAGTGTGTAGTGGAGCTCCAGGACCGGCTCCTTCCGGCGGATGGACCTCGCTGCTTGTGACAAATTGCATGTGGAAGGAAATCTGCAGGGCCCATTGAACTTTAGTATTGCTTTTATTCCTCTGTCATGTTCCCGCAGAGATGAAATGGGATCGGTTTCTTTTTCTTTTTTTCTCCCTGCCTTCCTTATTCACGGCTCCGTGACCGCCGGTGTGCTGGATAAACGACCAACGCTGCCTGACAGTCACAGACATTCTTCTCTGCTTTTATTTTTTCTCTCCTCTCCTCTCTCCTCTCTCCTTCCTCCTCTTTCTAACTCGCCTCCAGATTCCAGGTACTTGAAATGAAGCGGGGAAGAAACGATGTACATTCATGCCCGCAGCGGTGCTGTGGCTGAGCAACACGTCTGCATTCTTTTATACTCTAAGTGTTGCCGACATGGATCTTTGTTAGACGTTTTTTATACAACAGAATAGAAAGAGAGAGAAAAAATACAGGAAATCACTTTCAAGAATGTTTTACATGTTGTCAGCGAATACAGCAGCAGAAAAAAAAAAAATCTCCGGAGCCTTTCGAATTCATTATTTTCTAAGGGATGAAAACCTTTTTTAACCTCGCGAGGGCTCGAAGATGAAGAAGTTGTCCCTCAGACTCTTTGGTCTCTGCAACTACAGGCTGCAAATCTGCCATGAAATTTGCTCACGTTCGTGACATTCAACAGTTTTGTCCATGGCAAAGTATTTTCAAAACCAAACCTGGATTTCCATGAAACTTTCCATGGGACATTCCTGCTCCCCAGAGGGTTAACCCTTTTGATTGTGAACCATCCGATCACAGCAGGGGATTGACAAGGCCTCAGCTTCACTGCGAGGTGCCACTAAACTGTGCAATGGACTTAAGAGAATAGACACTTTGATTGACGGTGGACGCCGTCACAGGTGGACACGTCAGCTTCATCAATGCCTGACTGATGTCTTCATCAAATGTTGGATCAGTCCATGAATGTTGGTAGTCGCGTTTAGTTTCCATCCATCATCTAATTCAACAGACTTCATATTAAATAAATAAGGAACAGCTGCAGCCTGAACCGTCTCCGGCGTCGCTGCTCGTCTTGTTCTTTTCTCGCTATAAGACGAACAAGAGGAACTTAAATTGAGATAATTTGTTCAGACACTTGGACGCTCAGCCGAGCCGGTGACTCATCAGCAGCAGAGTCTTTTCGGCTGTGCGGCCATGTTGTCATGTTGAGCGCACAGACGTAGCAGCAGGTTACGACACCTGCCGTCTCGTCATACAGGAGAGCGGTGCATGTTGGGGAAACTAAAACAGGCTGAGATGGAGTGTGTGTTTGTTGGGGTGTGCAACAAAAACAAATCACCCCCGTTCAGGTGCTGCCCGGGAAAGAATAAAGACAAGCCACTTAACAGCCACTGAGCTGTTTAATTAGAAGCCCTGCTGCTCGTTAATAAGGACACTAACGAGGAGCGACGCCCACTGCTCGGTAACGAGCAGCGAGCTCGTCATCGAGCAGGCGACGGACGGGCCGTGCCAAGGCTCGGCGCTGCAGGGGAGGGAAGGCAGAAGCTGTGATTGGCAGGGCCGCAGCGGGGGGGGCGTGGTCACCAGGACTCAGCTAATTGCAAGTTAAGAGTCAGCAGGAGTCCGTAATGTGCTGCTGCACTTTTGCTTGTATCGAACAGGCGCTATTGAATCAGACGAGTTGTTTATTTGTACAGATGGAGGCGCGGTGCGTCTCTCATAGAAAGGTTATCAGGTATCGATGAGGGGCTGATGGGTCGTGGCCCTTTGGCTCCGCTCTGCTCGCCGATGGAAAACTGAAGAGGGGGAGGAAACGTCAGCGATGACAGCACAGCGGGAAACCGCACAGAGCAGCCCGTAGCTTCATTGTTATTTTTAGTGATGAAGTGATTGACACTAAACGACCTCTGGTGACTATCTGACATCTAAATTATAGACTGATTTTTAGTAGGTCAGGCTCAATATCTTTAAATCTGACAACGGGAAAAGTTGGTTTGGATTTTAAAATTTTCCGCACCAAACTCTCAGGAGGTTTTCAGAGTTGGTGGCAGTGAATTGAGTATTTTAAATGTGACTCGTCAAAAGTCTCATGAAGAAAAGAAAACAAACAGTACTCAGCAGCAGATATTTGCCTTCACTGGTCCACTTCTTTCCTGCTCGCTCGTTTCCTCAGAAAAGACGAATGTGAGGATGCAATCTAGCAAAATTGGGATGCGGCCGCAGAGGTCAGGATCAGACGACACGTCACGGATATCGTCGCGCTCAGAGGAAATGGAGAAATGTTTTTTGTTATTATGATTATTTGGGACGTGTCCCGGACATCCGATCAGTTGTCCTCCTCCATGATACAGTAGACAACACAACAAGGTGTTCTCGATGCCCTCGGTTCTGTCGGATCAGACCGTTTTTTGGGCTGATACCGTGTAGTCTGATCCCGGCTTACGGGATCAACATTCCTAATATGTAATGGAGATCCTGGCGCTGTCCTCCGCTCATCACCGACACTGACCTGCTGCTGTTTTCAGCTCCGCGCCGTCTTCCGCGACGCCTCGCTGCCACTTTGAAGCAAACTTTGAGGAAAGTCTTAAAGAGGAGAACATTAATCATGCTCCTGTGTTCTGACTGTGCGGAGCGCTCACGCTCCGGGATGAAATAACTGGATTTTGGAGTGTGGCGCTGATGGAAACTGTAGCCCCCATAATGCAACAGAAATGGAGAAGTGGCTTCATTTGACTCCAAATGGAGTGAGGCAGCTCCACATAAACCTCAGAAAATAAAAACAGTGACTCATAAAACCTGAAAAAAACTGTTTTTTTCCTCAATAATAGTTTAAAAGTTTTCAGCAAAGAAGTCGCAGCTGCTTAAATAGTGCACTGTCACTCCTGTTACATAACGCACAGCTTCAGCTTTAGTGTATGGAAGTGGGTCACGGTGGAAAGTCTCCTGTTCTTCCCCGGGCCTCCGTTGTGGGTTCAGTGCCTTGCTCAAAGGCACCTTGAACCGCCGACCTTCCCCGTTCGCCGTCCGCCGAGCGGGAGCTGGGTCACCTCCAGGAGCGCCGATGTTGCTGTTTCTCCTCCTCATCCGTCTTGCGGGCCGCGGCGATGGAGGCGATGCGTCTCCCGTGTCGAACAGGTGAGCACAGCCATGCATTACAAGTGCCGAGCCGCCGACCCCGTGGGACGCACACACACACACACATATATACACACACACACCATTCGCACCAGCTGGCAGCCTGAAAAAAAATAAACAGCAGCTCCTGACAGAAAATAATCCCCTGAACAAGGACGAGCTGAGAGCACGTTTATTTTTATATAATGTACAACATGCTGCGTGTTTGTTCTGCTGCATCAGGTTTAACATCACAGAGAAGCAGCAGCAGCTAATGAGCCTGTGCTGCTTCCCTAAGAGCTGAAATCTGAGCAAATACCGAGCACATTCACCTGAACCATCATTTTCTTCTTCTTTTTCTGGAGGAAGTGAACGCTGGACGTGTGGTTGACCATGTCTGTGCATATCGTTCGTATCGGGATGCTGCATTTGCAAGAAAGTGTCCAAACACGGCCTCGGCCTCCTCGCTTGGTTCAACATCGAGCAAACGGATTTCTAAAACTTTTCCTGCATGTTTGGAAGCACAGAAGAAGATTTTCAACCTAAAAATGAAGAAAATTCCAGTTTATTAGGACAAAAACTGAAGAAATGTCAAGAAAGGAAATAAATTTGCACATATTTTCCTCATTAAACACAAACAGTACAACCGTTTCTATCTTCCACTGAACAAACAGCAGCTACGTTGCCTCGTTAACTCGAAACATCGAAACTTCTTTTAATAATTTGGTCCAAATAAATGTTAAAAGTTAGAAAAAGTAGAAAAAAGTCTGGAGCAAAAGTTCAGTATGAAGTGCCAAAAAGCTGCAGTTCCTCTAACGTCCACCTGAGGCTGGCTGCAGAAGTGAGTCAGTCTCCATAAGTCCCCATGTTAGACAGCAGAAATAAACATGTTTACAGCCTGGTACAAAAAACAGTTTTGGTCTCTGTAGCTAATTTCCCCGTTCATGACAACTGTACTGAGGGTGAATTTATATACAACTCACCTGTTCACATTATATTAAGGCTTAAAGTGATGCAGGATTCAGAGCGTGGACGCTTTGATTGACAGGTGGGCGTGGTCACAGGTGGCTTGTTGAGCAGCCAGGCGTCTTGCAGCTCCGCCTCAGGTCCACCATGTCGTCGTCATGCTGCTCATTAACACAGATTGGAGAGAAATCGACCTTTTCCATGCAGAGAAGAAGTCTTGAGAAGTTGAAGTTTTTCAGTGAGTGCAAATCTTTTTATTTCAGCGAGTCCAGTTACTCGCTCACAGAACCCGTCCAGCCGTGTCCGTCTTCAGCTCGCTCTGTGGATGTTTTTCTGGCTCCGGCACGAGAACAGACGTACACATTTTAAATCCAGGCTGGCTCCATCGAAAGTTCTAAGATGACGTCAAAAAGCTTCAGCTTACACCAAACCAACACACTGCAGATAAAACTCTCCATACGCTGACATCTGCCTGTCACAGCAGGGCTCCGTGTGTAATGAATGAATGGAGGTCTGAAAGTTTGAAGCAGGACATGATGTCTGTGTGTTCCCCTCAGAGCAGACCTTTAATATCTGACACAGGGCTGCAGAATCAGAACCAAGGCTGCTGAAACATTCTGCTCTCCGTCCAACACTGCAGACTTGTGTATGTTCAGTACATGCAAATGAGGGAAGCGTCAACACTGGACTAACCTGAGGAAACATGCAAAGTAACGCGGCTTCTGAGAGACGAGCCGCTTTGAACTGAACGAAGCACACGGAGCGCTTTAAGCAGAGAGACAGAGCGGCCTGATTCGTCCCCCGAGCTCGTCCACGCCTCGTTCTTAATCCTGCCTCATTTAGATTTTGGCACAATTAGCAGGTCTGGAAACAATAATTTCAATTAACTTTTGAACGTGGTCAGACTGTGGCAGATCTCCGGGTCATTAGAAAGCAGAACAGAACCAGCCTGGCCATCTGGATGTGGATTTCACGCCCGATCCAGTCAGAAACTCACGACCTAATCAAGTTAATTAGCAGACAACGAGGTGACGACAATCAGACTCTCGTCTGTCAAGTTAAAAAAAAGAATCAGACGTGATTTGCTTTCGGCTTCTCGTTTGTTATTCGACTCAAAACTTCAAATTTCTCAGCGATTGATTGAGAATCTCTCCGTTAATGAACTCTGAGCCGCAGCCCTAAAAAACAGAACGGCCTGACTTTGTGCGAGGAGGGGAAGTTGTGATTTCTGGGTTAGAGGATCCACTGAGCTTCAGAGGATTCTTTTCTCTGTTCTGCACGAGTCAGCATTGGCCTGAATTCCAACAATATCACCCTGAAGGATGTAATACCAGCTGGTGCGGTGAGAGCTATCCCCCCCTGTATGATACTGCACGCAGAAAAGTCATCGGGCTCAGCCCCCCGACAAGCACCTGTATTCGATTTCTCATCTCGACTCGGCGGAGAGCTCTAAGCCTTGTTCTCGCTGGCACTAATCCTCGCTAGAAAACAGCTTTCAGAGGATTAGCATCAAGGGGGGGAAGCAGGGCGCCGTGCGTCTGCAGGGGAGCCATGCTTCCCCTCTTCTTCTTCTTCCTCGCCTTGTAAGGCACACACACACACACACACTCGAGCCTGGACTCTGGCTCTCTCTGACCTTCTGCTCGGTTTCCTCCCCGTCGACCCGCAGTGGCCTCCATTAAAGCTCGCCGCTCCCCATTGACATTCAGTTAAAACTCCCCCCTCAGGTTCTCGCGCCTTCACGCTGCGGCTGGATAACTTAGCCGTGTAATTCCACGTTATCTGGAGGAACTGGGCTCGACCTGCTGCAGTGAGCTACTGTATCTTACTGTAAAAGAAAGAAGAAAAAAAACCCAAACGCTAAGCTGTAAAGAGGCGCAAAGATTCGAGGTGTGCAGGTCGGGAAAATGTGGGAACCCTGCGAGCGACGCAACAGGACAAAACACAGAGAGAGAGAGAGAGAGGCCGGGAATCAAACCTGCGCTCGAGGCCTCGTACAGATGCTGAGAAGGAGAAATATTGTAAGACGACGTGTTTCTTTAAAGCAACAATTCAGCTTCTCCGAACAAAGAGAGGATTATTCTGCACGGCGACGAGAAGGAGCTGCTGGAGGCCGGAGCTCCTACGGCGAACAACTTATTTTGGAGATGTAAATTTAACTTTCTCCTTCTCTTTTTAATGTTTCCTCCTCAAACCTCTGCACATGCTTCATCCTAATCACGGCTTTGATTCCATTTCTCCCTCCACAAACAGCGAGCCGTTCGCTTCAGAGCGCAGAGGGAGATGAAAGCCGCCGCGTCCCGTCCTCGCCTTCCAAATTCCTGCCGCGGTGTGACGGAGTTGTAAATACCGGAGATAAAAGACAGCTCTGCCTGATCGTACTTAACATTCCCATTGACCGCCGACAATGACTGCCTCTTGTTGCGCTCTCGTGTACGGGTTCGAACAATTCAATCACGGGAACGTGAAATAGAAAAGCGAGCTCGCTCTGCGATCTGACGAAAGAAAAAGCGGAGCCGATGTTTTGGGAATTCTCTCCGAGGTGAGAG
>CM024791.1:26592582-26620150 GCA_014281875.1 Nibea albiflora | reverse complement strand
AGGAGGAGGAGGAGGAGGAGGAGGAGGAGGAGGAGGAGGAGGAGGAGGAGGAGGAAGGGCGGCACGTGGGCTGGAAGTGATGTGATAAATAAATCAGCTTCTTTCCGTCATCTCCAAGGTTGCTTCCTGAGTTCTGGCCCGGCCTGCAGGGATCGGTCCGTTTGTCAGGTTTCTGCAGCTGATCGATAAACTGGAGGAAAAAGCAGCAGCTCGAACGTGAAGCTCCGTCAGTCTGACGTCCTCTGATGATTTCAAGGACGTCGCTGCTTCAGGCTCAAATCAATTCTTCTTCTTCTGCTGCTGCTAAAACATCTTCAATAACACTTGACTCTGTTTCCAGAGTGCTCTGTATATTTTATGATTATTATTTTTTTAACTTTTCACTTTCAGCAACAAAAAATACTTTTATTGTTTTTTCTGTACAAGTTATAAAACAGGAAACACGTCAAACTAAAAACAAAAGAACAAAAAATATTTAAAAATAAAATAATTTTTAAATTCTAATTCATTCATTAAGCTTTGATACTAAAATTATTTATTATTATTTATATTTTGTTGACGTAAAAATTGACTGACTGATTTTAGACGTGATGAGTGAGAAACAAACTAATTTTGATCATTTATTTTTTTAAATATATCAAATTGTTGTTTTTCTTTCACATCTCTGCACACTGACATCAAAAACTTTATTTATAGTTGAACATCGCTGATTTTTAAGTTTAAGTGTACCTGACATGGACGTGACCATATTTGGGCGTCAGCGTGGAGCTGGTGGGCGGTCTCAAACGTTCTCGCGTTTGTAAACAGGAAGTAAAATCAGTTTTTCAAACATCGAGTCGATGCAGGGACGGATTCTGTTTGTCTGAACGAAAATCAGCTGAGAAGTCGGCTCATTTCTCCATAAGTCCCTATACGATCTGACCTTATTGTTGCAGCCAGCGGAGTCGCCCCCTGCTGGCCATTAGAGGAACTGGAGCGCGGTCAGGTTTAAACGTCTGTGATCTGCATGAAGAGATTAAAGACTGAAAATCACAATTTTATACACGAATAATTCAAATTTATTTGAAATCAGCGACTTCATCAATGATTCATCGTCAGTATTAATGATGTTTGCTCTGAATGTGACTGCAGCCATATGTGCCTCTACAAACCTTATCAAACAGACTTCATGTATCTCCACACACGCGTCCTGATGCTTTTCATTATTAGCACTATTATCCCCGGCAGAGCTGGACTGGAAACTTTCTGGCACGGCTTCGTGTTTTGGCAGCAGCTCCCTCAGCGGACACGTAAATAATGTACAACGTATCGGCTGTTTGCAGCCTCGGAGAGTTTCCTCTGAGCCGAGAGCGAAAACCAAAAGTCCATCTTCTTCTGTGGCGACCTTCAGCGTGCAGATTCACCTACCTGAGCTGGGGTCACGTTCTGGGAAGGTTTGGGGAAGGTTTGTGTCAGGAGGGCTCGAAGGCGGCGAGCGTCCACGTCAACAGAGTCACGTGAGTCCGGATTTAAAAACTATTCTCCAGAATTTAAAAATGAAATCACATTAATATTCACTCAGATAAAAAGTGACGTCACTCGCATGTCGACCTGATGATGGAATCAATAAAGTTATTACAGATAGACCATGATGCTAACATGGCTAATAATAACATACAGTCATTATTAAATATCAATGAAAACAAAATAAATCTTTATTTTATTTCTGTGGAAACTTTCCGTAGCAGCAGAGTCACGTGTTCATTTAGAGTTTTATATTTTTCATTCAAAATAATACAAATAAAATACTTACAATAATAAAATCTTGAATATCTTCAAATTGAAACTTTTCACTGTCTGATATTTTCTCATTATATTTAATAATCTGAATATTTACGTGCCGACCTGAGAGGAAACACTTCCTGTTCTTTAATGTTTGATTTCCTGTCGTCTCTCATTGGTTCCCGCTGAAAGTGTCGATCTATAAAAACATCTCTCAAATGTAAAGTTTCATTTTGAGAAACAACAGTAGATTTGTTGGGGACTATTTTCAGCGGTGGATTAATCCACCGTTGGTGCTCGATGCCGGTGTGTAAGTAAACTTGATGCGTGGCCCGTTGACGTGTTTGAAATAATAAAAATCTGGAATTTAAACGTATCCTGTGAATTCTGTCAGTATTTTATGGTGTTGATATTTGCAGTGCAGCTGATGCTTCCTTCAGCGCTGCAGCCTCTCAGAGTGGATTACGTGAAGCCGAGCTGCAGATTTATTTGATTCCTCTCTCCTCTGGTTGTCAGCAGCAGCCTGACAGCAGAGTTTTTCGCTCGTGGCTAAAACAGTGAAGTTCATCCCATCACACTCGTCTAATTGCCATCGAGGGGAAACCGAGAGCCGACTCTCTCATCTCTGAGAGATCGCTGCCCATGATAATGACCCAGCACATTTCTCTTCTCTGAGCTTCATAACAAGACTGTTCAAGGCCACGTTAGAGCCGTTATCTGAAGCTTTGCACCATGAAATGACCACAAATTAACAGAAAAATGTCTTTACACTTTAATATCACGTCTTTTTTCATTTGGATTTCAGTCACAATAACAGAGAGAGGTTTGAGGATGCATTTATCCTTCCTTCTGTCAGACGATGAATCCTCATCAAACCAGGAGCTTCAATCAGACTGCAGATTACCTGCTTGGTAAGCCAATGGGAGACTGCAGCATCGCTACAACTGGAGGTACGTTCATCACTTCCTCTAAGGTACGTTCATCACTTCCTCTAAGGTGCGTTCATCACTTCCTTTAAGGTGCGTTCATCACTTCCTCTAAGGTGCGTTCATCACTTCCTTTAAGGTGCGTTCATCACTTCCTCTAAGGTGCGTTCATCACTTCCTCTAAGGTGCGTTCATCACTTCCTCTAAGGTGCGTTCATCACTTCCTCTAAGGTGCGTTCATCACTTCCTCTAAGGTGCGTTCATCACTTCCTCTAAGGTGCGTTCATCACTTCCTCTAAGGTGCGTTCATCACTTCCTCTAAGGTGCGTTCATCACTTCCTCTAAGGTGCGTTCATCACTTCCTCTAAGGTGCGTTCATCACTTCCTCACTTCCTCTAAGGTGCGTTCATCACTTCCTCTAAGGTGCGTTCATCACTTCCTCTAAGGTGCGTTCATCACTTCCTCTAAGGTGCGTTCATCACTTCCTCTAAGGTGCGTTCATCACTTCCTTTAAGGTGCGTTCATCACTTCCTCTAAGGTGCGTTCATCACTTCCTTTAAGGTGCGTTCATCACTTCCTCACTTCCTCTAAGGTGCGTTCATCACTTCCTCTAAGGTGCGTTCATCACTTCCTTTAAGGTGCGTTCATCACTTCCTCTAAGGTGCGTTCATCACTTCCTCACTTCCTCTAAGGTGCGTTCATCACTTCCTCTAAGGTGCGTTCATCACTTCCTCTAAGGTGCGTTCATCACTTCCTTTAAGGTGCGTTCATCACTTCCTCGCTTCCTCTAAGGTGCGTTCATCACTTCCTCTAAGGTGCGTTCATCACTTCCTCTAAGGTGCGTTCATCACTTCCTTTAAGGTGCGTTCATCACTTCCTCACTTCCTCTAAGGTGCGTTCATCACTTCCTCTAAGGTGCGTTCATCACTTCCTCTAAGGTGTGTTCATCACTTCCTTTAAGGTGCGTTCATCACTTCCTCTAAGGTGCGTTCATCACTTCCTCACTTCCTCTAAGGTGCGTTCATCACTTCATCACTTCCTCTAAGGTGCGTTCATCACTTCATCACTTCCTCTAAGGTGCGTTCATCACTTCCTCTAAGGTGCGTTCATCACTTCCTCTAAGGTGCGTTCATCACTTCCTTTAAGGTGCGTTCATCACTTCCTCTAAGGTGCGTTCATCACTTCCTTTAAGGTGCGTTCATCACTTCCTCTAAGGTGCGTTCATCACTTCCTTTAAGGTGCGTTCATCACTTCCTCACTTCCTCTAAGGTGCGTTCATCACTTCCTCTAAGGTGCGTTCATCACTTCCTCTAAGGTGTGTTCATCACTTCCTCTAAGGTGCGTTCATCACTTCCTCTAAGGTGCGTTCATCACTTCCTCTAAGGTGCGTTCATCACTTCCTCTAAGGTGCGTTCATCACTTCCTCACTTCCTCTAAGGTGCGTTCATCACTTCCTCTAAGGTGCGTTCATCACTTCCTCTAAGGTGCGTTCATCACTTCCTCTAAGGTGCCATAAGATAACACGCTGACATTACTTAGTAACGGTTAGCTGCGTTAGCTGCTAGGCTACGTTCTGCTATCAATGTTAGTTCAAATTCAGTTTATAAAATGTTTGCACTGTAAAAAAGAAACGTAAATAAGAAGAAAACATGTGACAGGAAGTCAAAACATGAAACATAAAAGAAGAAACGTTTTTATTAAGAAGGTTTGTGGACAGTTTGTGTCTTCATGTCAGAACCTGATGATCTGCAGTCAAACAGCTCGTTGTTGTGTTTTTAATGTCAGTGTTTCTTCTTCTCTTGTTTGTTACAGTCACTTCCTGTCCGTCCTCTTTGTTCTCAGCTCGTTGAGAAAATTCCTTAATTACATATTTAAGGTGTAATAACAGTTTGCCGCCCTGCGAGCTGCGAGGTGAAGCGCTCCATATTTCAGCGGGTGAGGCGGCGTGGTGTTTCAGTCGGGGTGATAATGGCTTGTTAAGGTGGAGGAAGGCGGAGCTGCTGCTGCTGCGTCTGCTCTCTCTAATCACTCTGGAAGCTTTGATTAGCCGGAGCGCTCCAATAATGGGTGGCATTTTCTGAGGCCTGTCGGGCGGCGGAGGAAAATGATTTAACGGCCTCTCTGCTCCTTCCTCCTCCTCCTCCTCCTCCTCCTCCTCCTCCTCCTCCTCCTCCTCCCCTCCTCCTCCCAGTGGTTTTGATCTATTTTTTACTGCCTGTCTCATTTATCAAGAGCAGAATGGTACTAAAGTAATCTGACATTAGCACCCAGTGACTAATACCTCAGCAAAGAAGAAGAGGTTTGTCATTTGAATAAATCATCGAGCACGTCTCCATTAAACACACACACACATCCAACACACACACCTCCAACACACACACATCCAACACACACACATCCAACACACACACCTCCAACACACACATCCAACACACACACACATCCAACACACCCAACACCACACACCACATCCAACACACACATCCAACACAACACAACACACATCCACACACACACACCTCCAACACACACACCTCCAACACACACACACCTCCAACACACACACACACATCCACATACACATCCAACACACACACCTCCAACACACACCTCCAACACACACACACCTCCAACACACACACACACCTCCAACACACACACATCCAACACACACACCTCCAACACACACACACCTCCAACACACACACCTCCAACACACACACACTCCAACACACACACACATCCAACATACACACCTCCAACACACACACCTCCAACACACACACCTCCAACACACACACACCTCCAACACACACACACACCTCCAACACACACACATCCAACACACACACCTCCAGCTCCTCACAGAAACTCCACTTCCTGTTTACTTTGATAAAACATCAATTATTGAAGAAAAACGTTTAATTTGGTCAAAGAGACTTCCTGTGTGTCACGGAGGAGGCGCTGACGGAGGAGGGCTGACGGAGGAGGCGCTGACGGAGGAGGCGCTGACAAATCTGCCGAACTTTTAGGCGATCAGAGGAGACAGAAGCTAACGTAAAGGCTAACGTAAAGGCTAACGTAAAGGCTAACGTTGGCTGTTAGCCTGTGAACTAAAAGTCTCAGAGACTAAGTGAACGTTAGTCTTGGTCTTGTCTTGTCTTGTCTTGTCTTGTCTTGGTCTTATTCTTGTCTTGTCTTGTCTTGTCTTGTCTTGGTCTGGTCTTGTCTTGTCTTGGTCTTATTCTTGTCTTGTCTGGTCTTGTCTTGGTCTCGTCTCGTCTCGGTCTTTGTCTTGTCTCGTCTCGTCTCGTCTCGTCTCGTCTCGTCTTGTCTCGGTCTTGTCTTGTCTTGTCTTGGTCTTATTCTTGTCTTGTCTTGTCTTGGTCTTGTCTCGTCTCGTCTCGTCTCGTCTCGTCTCGTCTCGTCTCGTCTCGTCTTGTCTCGGTCTTGTCTTGTCTTGTCTTGTCTTGGTCTTATTCTTGTCTTGTCTTGTCTTGGTCTTGTCTTGTCTTGTCTTGTCTTGTCTTGTCTTGGTCTTGTTCTTGTCTTGGTCTTGTCTTGGTCTTGTTCTTGTCTTGGTCTTGTCTTGTTCTTGTCTTGGTCTTGTCTTGTCTTGTCTTGTCTTGGCTAACGTTGGCTGTTAGCCTGTGAACTAAAAGTCTCAGAGACTAAGTGAACGTTAGTCTTGGTCTTGTCTTGTCTTGTCTTGTCTTGTCTTGGTCTGGTCTGGTCTGGTCCTGGTCTTGGTCTTGTCTTGGTCTCGTCTCGTCTCGTCTCGTCTAGTCTCGGTCTTTGTCTTGTCTTGTCTTGGTCTTGTTCTTTGTCTTGGTCTTGTCTTGTCTTGTCTTGTCTTGTCTTGTCTTGTCTTGGTCTTGTTCTTGTCTTGGTCTTATTCTTGTCTTGTCTTGTCTTGGTCTTGTCTTGTCTTGTCTTGTCTTGGTCTTTGTCTGTCTTGTCTTGTCTTGTCTTGTCTTGTTTTGGTCTCGTCTCGTCTCGTCTCGGTCTTGTCTTGGTCTTGTCAGGCAGAGAACACAGACAGGCAGATAGACAGACAGACAGACAGACAGGCAGATAGACAGACAGACAGGCAGACAGACAGGCAGACAGACAGACAGGCAGATAGACAGACAGACAGGCAGACAGACAGACAGACAGACAGACAGACAGACAGGCAGATAGACAGACAGACAGACAGACAGGCAGACAGACAGACAGGCAGACAGACAGGCAGACAGACAGACAGGCAGACAGACAGACAGGCAGACAGACAGACAGACAGACAGACAGGCAGACAGACAGGCAGACAGACAGACAGACAGGCAGACAGACAGACAGATTTGAGGTTTCATCTCCAACAAATAAACTAAAACAGTCGATGTGAGCAGATCATCCTGCAGCACCTCAGCGCACCTGAATCGATCCACCTGTCTGTCTGTCTGCCTGTCTGTTGGGGTTTGGGGGTCCGGGTGGTCAGTCAGGCTGTAGGTGGACGGTTCACTGACCCCCCCACCACCACACACACACACACACACACACACACACACACACACACACACACACACACACACACACACACACACACACCTCGACCCCGAGACGGCCAATCAGCTGCAGGCCAGCGGTCAAACTGTGTGTCTGCATTATGCATGAAGCTTCGAGCCCTGAGAGGCCGACAGAGAGTCGACTGCTCTCATAATGTTTACACATTTACACAGTGTGTGTGTGTGTGTGTGTGTGTGTGTGTGTGTGTGTGGTGTGTGTGTGTGTGCTGCTTGGGGGTCTCGACATGAACCTTACCGAGGGAAACAAACGTCTTCCTCAGTCCAGCTCCTCATCATCCACAAGCTGCATCACAAGACAACAACACAGTACAGATCATATTAATATTAATAATCATGATGATTACATTAAATAATAAGTTCTGGCGGTCGGCGTCCTTCCCCACTGGACCATCTTCAGTACTGATGAAGCAGAAGAACCAGGATCAGACTGAGGGGAGGAATCATGCTGAAGATTCTCCTCCATCAGTCCTGATAGAGCTGCTGAAGAACATTTCTGTTCTTCACTTTGTCTGTCTCATCATGGAGAAGGAAAACCACGTCTCCATGTCCTTTTGGACCACATGGTCCACTGAAGCTGCTCCTCATGGCCTCCTGCAGCTTCAGGAGGAGGAGCAGGAGGAGCAGGAGGAGCAGGAGATCCCTGGAGCCTAGCACGACTCCAACTTAATAATGAAGGTGGAGGCGAGGTGGAGGTGTGTGATGACGTCAGTGCATTAAAGTCTCTGTGTCATCAGGTCGAGCCTGACAGACGACGCGGAGGGAGACAGCAACACACAGGCCGCCGCACAGGAAAGTCCAACAGACAACAGGAAGTAAGTGCAGCGTGCCCGGAGTGATCTGAAGCTCGACAGCAGTTGTTGTCTGTGAACGCGGCGTCGAGCTTTTTCTTCTCTGGTTTTTATTCACTTCCTGTCAGGCGGCGGCGGGGCTCTTCGGGGGCATGACATTTCAGCTCGCGGAGCCTTTTTTCGGCCCCTGTGATTTCCACATACAACTTCCCCGATGCCTCACTGCTCGCCAGCCCCCCTCACATGTCTCGTTTACCCCATGATCCCTTGCTTGCGCTCCAGTGCTCGGACGGCGCCGAGTTCTTGACGTCCGGGGGGCGCCGAGCCCGATTTATCATGTTTTAAGGTGACACCTCCCATTCATCACCGACAGACACTCAGACGCTTCGTTAGCCGACAGCAGACTGTGAGCAGGAAGCTAATTAAACTCACACACACACACACACAGAGTTATATAACACGCGGAGCATCCCAACATGCTAATATTTACACGTGTCTGAGCAACACCACAGAAGAAGAAACAGTGTTTGTCAGTCACATGACTTCCTGTCTGTTTGTTTATCTCTCCATCAGTCGTTGCCGTGGTAACAGCTTTACATAAACGACACACTTACAGAGGAAACCCGCCAAAATAAAATCACAGATATCATCTTATTTCACCTGTTCGAGCTCAGGACACGATTGGCTGACAGACGCTCACATGACCTGGCTCACCTGAGCTGATGCTGTTTGTAAAGACATCAACTTGACCTGAACACACCTGATGAGCTTCACAGCTCACGGACAGTCATCATCAGACAATGTGTCTGACTCCAGAGCGGACCGGACCGGACCGGACCGCAGGTCAGCGCTGACAAAGACGTCACAGATGGAAACAAACAAAGCAGGTCTGGAAAGAAAAGCCGTTTGAGTGTCGTTGAAGCGAACATGAAGGCCGACCCGGGAGCTGACGCGGGTCCAGAGCTCAGAGCGGGAGGAAGGAAGGAAGTGACGTCACGCTGAGGAGCTGTCGTTCCCCTCCACAGACTTTCTGCTCCATTAGATTCTTTACGGCCGCGGAGCAGCAGGTTTACTCCATCGCCATCACTACCCAGAAGCCCCGGCGTGTGTGTGTGTGTGTGTGTGTGTGTGGAGGACGGGTGGAGGTGGAAACGGATCATAAAGAAGGAAACTCCTGGAAAAACCCCAACACCTGGGAGACACAGAAACTCATGGACACACACTCTGAGAACACACACACACAATCTGGATCTGCCGTTAGCATGCTAACAGCGCAGCCGAACCGGACTGGACCGGACCGGACCGGGTTCTGAAATCCGTTTGGAGCTAGTGCTAATGTAGCTAACTGCTAATAGAGCTAACGTTCCACTAATGGAAACACTTATGTGTAAAGACACACATGTAAAGACACACACAGCTCAGAGACACGTGGACACACACACACACACACACACACACACACACACACACACACACACACACACACACACACACACCACACACACAGCTCCACAGCGCCCCCTGGGCCTCCGCTCACAGCTGTGAGGCTCCAACAGCAGATTAATCATTTCTGTTCAACCACAGTGATAAATGAGCCGCCACGACACACACTCTGCAGACCAACGGTCAGGAACCTCAACACACACACACACGGTACACACATATACACACGGTACACACACACATGGTACACACACACACGGTACACACACACTTTAATGTAAATCAAATAAAACGTTACAGGAAACTGAACAAGATCAAACAAAAGAAACGATACGATGCGTTCACTGCCCCCGTGAGCTGACGATACGATGCGTTCACTGCCCCCGTGAGCTGACGATACGATGCGTTCACTGCCCCCGTGAGCTGACGATACGATGCGTTCACTGCCCCCGTGAGCTGACGATACGATGCGTTCACTGCCTCTGTGAGCTGACGATACGATGCGTTCACTGCCCCTGTGAGCTGACGATACGATGCGTTCACTGCCTCTGTGAGCTGACGATACGATGCGTTCACTGCCTCTGTGAGCTGACGATACGATGCGTTCACTGCCTCTGTGAGCTGACGATACGATGCGTTCACTGCCTCTGTGAGCTGACGATACGATGCGTTCACTGCCCCTCTGAGCTGACGATACGATGCGTTCACTGCCCCCGTGAGCTGACGATACGATGCGTTCACTGCCCCTCTGAGCTGATATTTGTCCTCTCGTTGGACTCGATGATAATCGTTCACATTTGGCGGCAGACTTCGTCTCCAGATGGATTTCCTGACGCTCTGATCCGTGGCGTGTCTCTGCCGAGCCGCCTGCTGTGTGGTCCGGTCTGTCGGGGCCCTCGGGGCCTCAGCGGCGTCCTCCACAGGCCGTTTATGTTAATCACATCATAATGTTATTTAGATCAATCGATCGGCGCACTCGTCGGGTGCTGCCAGTCTGAGGTCAGGAGCCGCGGGGGTGACGGTTACATTTGCACAACACGGTGGTGCTGGGCGTCCCGTCGGACCGGGAGGCGAGCGCTCATCGTGGCGGGCGGCGTCCTCACGCCTGCGGCCCCACGTTGAGCCTCAGAGCTCTGGCCTTTTCCCCTCACCAGCCTGTCAGACGGAGGCAGACTGACAGCGAGTCCCAAACCCCCCGGCTGCCTTCAGACATCACTCCCCTCCTCGTCCACGCTGTCAGACGCTCAGATATCACTCCGACTTATTCTCCAAACCCCAACTCGCCAACACGCCGCTTAAAACGCCGCTGCAGTTCATCGAGTGAACCAGCCGCAGTGACCTTTACTGTAAAATCAGCATGAGGCGGTAAATAAATATTCAGACAGACGAAGCTTCAACACACGAGAATAAAGAGACACAGAGCTGTCCTCTTCACCACGGAGACAAACCAAAGTTTGAGTTCACTTTATTTAACTTCACACACAAACAGGAAGCGTTCAGTCAGGTGACGTCCACCGACCTGCAGACAGACAGACCGAAGAAGACGAGGACTCCATCAGGACATCAGACTCAGCCAAAGACAGAGACGGCTGTGTGTCTCAGTCTTTTATTGTGAAAGGCAGAAAACAGAAGTGGATCTGTGATGTGGACAGACGGATCAGTGTTCCCGTCGTGTGTTCTGGTCGGTGCTGCCAGAGGAAACACCGCCGAGCACGACTTCAGTTAAAGATGCATGTTCAAGAATCCAGAGACTATAGAGTCTGAGGGTGTCTTCAGGTGTCTTCATGGAGACAGAATAGAGTCTGAGGTGTCTTCAGGTGTCTTCATGGAGACAGAATAGAGTCTGAGGTGTCTTCAGGTGTCTTCATGGAGACAGAATAGAGTCTGAGGTGTCTTCAGGTGTCTTCATGGAGACAGAATAGAGTCTGAGGTGTCTTCAGGTGTCTTCATGGAGACAGAATAGAGTCTGAGGTGTCTTCAGGTGTCTTCATGGAGACAGAATAGAGTCTGAGGTGTCTTCAGGTGTCTTCATGGAGACAGAATAGAGTCTGAGGTGTCTTCAGGTGTCTTCATGGAGACAGAATAGAGTCTCAGGTAGTATCTTGTTGTGTTTTATTTTCTGTGTTCAAAAAGCAACATGTTGTGCACACACACACACACACACACACACACACACACACACACATACAACACAACACACACACACACACACACAGTAAACACTGCCCCCCCCCCCCCCCCCCCCCCCCCCCCCCCCCCCCCCCCACGTACTTAAAGACAATACTAACTCCCTCCCTCCTCGCTCCCTCCCTCCTCGCTCCCTCCCTCCTCGCTCTCAGAGCCCTCCCTCACTGTTTGGCCTCCCTCAGGACCCATAGGCGTTGTCGGAGCCCGGCGCTCTCCCCCGGCGCTGCGGTTCACCAGGTGTTGTCTGCAACATGGCAATTAGTAGATAAGGTGTAGCTGTCAATCAGCCGGCTGGAAGATTAGCTGCTTGGCCGTAATTAGCGGGTTAGAGGCTTCTTGGCCCAGAGGATAAAGGCTTTGCCAATAATGGGCCCTGGGGTATTAATTACTGAAGGTCGAAGCCTGCCGAAAAGGCCAGGATCTTAGCAGCAGCGCACGTAAGATGATTGTTTAAATTTCAAAAATAATACTGGTCTGACAGTTGTTGGAGTCCGCGAGGGCGACGGGTACAAGGTAGCCGAGGGTAATTAGTTTGAAGAGGGAAAGGGCATGGTTACAGGCGTGTTTGTGAAGAGCCAGGGAGGACGGGGGAGGACGGGGGAGGAAAATATAAATGTGAGGAGGGAGAGAGGAAATACAGAGAACTGTGAAAAAATAAAAAACATTATCGAGAGAGGGAGGAGGAGGAGAGGAGGAGGAGGAGGAAGAAGAAATGTGGAGGAAATAAAAACATAAGAGGGAGAGGAGGGGAGAGGAGAGGAGAGGAGAGGAGGGGAGAGGAGGGGAGGGGAGGGGAGAGGAGAGGAGGGGAGGGGAGAGGAGGGGAGGGGAGAGGAGAGGAGAGGAGGGGAGGGGAGGGGAGAGGAGAGGAGAGGAGAGGAGAGGAGAGGAGAGGAGAGAGAGGAGAGGAGAGGGGAGGGGAGGGGAGGGGAGGGGAGAGGAGAGGAGAGGAGGGGAGAGGAGAGGAGAGGAGAGGAGGGGAGAGGAGAGGAGAGGAGAGGAGAGGAGAGGGGAGGGGAGAGGAGGGGAGAGGAGGGGAGGGATTAGGAAAGAGAAATAAAATGTCAGGTGAGAAGGAGGAGGAGGAGGAAAGGAAAGAAGAAGAGGAGATACAGATAAATGTGAACAAATGTGAAACAGGAGGAGAAGGAGGGAGGGAGGGGAGGAGGATACTAGAGGAGTGTAAAAAACAGGAATGATTGAAGGGAGGAGAGAGAGGGATTAAGAAAGAGAAATCTAAGAGGGAGGAGGAGAGGGGAGGAAGAATGATGGTGAAGAGGATGGAGGAGAGACAGAGGGAGGAGGAGGATGAGGGAGATGAGGGAGGACGAATAACAGAGGTGTGAAGGTGGAGCAAATAAAGAGAGAACATGACAGAATGAAAGAGGGATGAAGAGGTGGAGGAACATTCAGGGAACATATAAATAACATAAATATATAAAATGTCTGATTAAACAGCCTTTGAAGACATGATGCAGTGTGGGATCATGGGAGTTGTAGTCTTCATACTGTGTTTCCTGTTTTATTTTGTAGTCTGTCTTTGTATTTCCACTTCCTGCCTTTGTTCTGTTTTCCCGCCAGTTTTTGAATCTGAAAATCAGGACGATCACACTCACCTGCACTCACCTGCACTCACCTGCACTCACCTGCACTCACCTGCACTCACCTGCACTCACCTGCACTCACCTGGTTTTCATTAGCTCAGTCACTCTTTGAGCTCAGAGCTCAGAGACTTACTGCGTTCATTCAGTTTACCTGAGAACCTGAACCTGTCTGTACACCTGAACCTGAACCTGAACCTGAACCTGAACCTGTCTGTACACCTGAACCTGAACCTGTCTGTACACCTGAACCTGAACCTGAACCTGTCTGTACACCTGAACCTGAACCTGTCTGTACACCTGAACCTGAACCTGAACCTGTCTGTACACCTGAACCTGAACCTGTCTATACACCTGAACCTGAACCTGTCTGTACACCTGAACCTGAACCTGAACCTGTCTGTACACCTGAACCTGTGCTGAGAATGAAATGTCTTCTGTCTGAGGTGAGTTCACATTACGTCTACAAGTCTGTAGTTAGACAGTCTGACAGTCTGCGGGACGTCTCAGAGACTACGTCCAGGTTTAGACAGTCTGCGGGGACGTCTCAGAGACTACGTCCAGGTTTTAGACAGTCTGCGGGACATCACAGAGACTACGTCCAGGGTTTTAGACAGTCTGCGGGACGTCTCGGAGACTACGTCCCGGGTTTAGACAGTCTGCGGGACGTCTCGGAGACTACGTCCAGGTTTCAGACAGTCTGCGGGACGTCTCGGAGACTACGTCCAGGTTTTAGACAGTCTGCGGGATGTCTCGGAGACTACGTCCAGGTTTTAGACAGTCTGCGGGACGTCTCGGAGACTACGTCCAGGTTTTAGACAGTCTGCAATGACGTCACAGAGACTACGTCCAGGTTTTAGACAGTCTGCGGGACGTTTTGGAGACTACGTCCAGGTTTTAGACAGTCTGCAATGACGTCACAGAGACTACGTCCAGGTTTTAGACAGTCTGCGGGACGTCTCGGAGACTACGTCCAGGTTTTAGACAGTCTGCGGGACGTCTCGGAGACTACGTCCAGGTTTTAGACAGTCTGCGGGACGTCTCGGAGACTACGTCCAGGTTTTAGACAGTCTGCGGGACGTCTCGGAAACTACGTCCAGGTTTTAGACAGTCTGCGGGACGTCTCGGAGACTACGTCCAGGTTTTAGACAGTCTGCGCGACGTCTCGGAGACTACGTCCAGTTTTAGACAGTCTGCGGGACATCTCGGAGACTACGTCCAGGTTTTAGACAGTCTGCGGGACGTCTCGGAGACTACGTCCAGGTTTTAGAGAGTCTGTGCGACATCTCAGAGACTACGTCCAGTTTTAGACAGTCTGCAATGACGTCACAGAGACTACGTCCAGGTTTTAGACAGTCTGCGCGACGTCTCAGAGACTACGTCTAGGTTTTAGACAGTCTGCGGGACGTCTCGGAGACTACGTCCAGGTTTTAGACAGTCTGCGGGACGTCTCGGAGACTACGTCCAGGTTTTAGACAGTCTGCGGGACGTCTCGGAGACTACGTCCAGTTTTAGACAGTCTGCGGGACGTCACAGAGACTACGTCCAGGTTTTAGACAGTCTGCGGGGACGTCTCAGAGACTACGTCCAGGTTTTAGACAGTCTGCGGGGACGTCTCAGAGACTACGTCCAGGTTTTAGACAGTCTGCGGGACATCACAGAGACTACGTCCAGGTTTTAGACAGTCTGCGTGACGTCTCGGAGACTACGTCCAGGTTTTAGACAGTCTGCGGGACGTCTCGGAGACTACGTCCAGGTTTTAGACAGTCTGCGGGACGTCTCGGAGACTACGTCCAGGTTTTAGACAGTCTGCGGGACGTCTCGGAGACTACGTCCAGGTTTTAGACAGTCTGCAATGACGTCACAGAGACTACGTCCAGGTTTTAGACAGTCTGCGCGACATCTCAGAGACTACGTCCAGTTTTAGACAGTCTGCGGGACATCTCGGAGACTATGTCCAGGTTTTAGACAGTCTGCGGGACGTCTCGGAGACTACGCCCAGGTTTTAGACAGTCTGCGGGACGTCTCGGAGACTACGTCCAGGTTTTAGACAGTCTGCGGGACGTCTCGGAGACTACGTCCAGGTTTTAGACAGTCTGCGCGACATCTCGGAGACTACGTCCAGTTTTAGACAGTCTGCGGGGCGTTGGTGTTGTGCCAGAACCTGAGCTGGGCGAGCAGGCGATGTAACGGCAGAGGAGAAGAAGACGCTGTTATTTGGATGTTTGTGTCATCGTGCAGTTGTTGTTAGTCATCAGATTATTCGTGCTGATGGTTTTTCCGTCCTCGGCGCTCTCAGATGTTCTGATGTGCTGAGTTTATCTTCCAGCTGCTCTTTCCATCGAGCTGAAAACAACCTGAGCTGCTGATGTAGTTAAGCAGGTGATGTTCTGGTTTCACAGCGACAAACTTCACAGGACAGAAGAAGAAATACCTCTGAGCTGTTTTATTGCTGCTGAGTCGCCTGGAGGGGAAAAAGACTCGCTCAGGTTCAAAGTTATGACAGGAAACAGACTGAGAGACGTCAGGTGACCGACAGGAGACGAGCATCAAATCAAACCTGCTCGTAAACACAGAAGAAGGAACTGTTCAAAATGTTTCAAATCATTTATTACAGCTTATATATTATTTTTTATTTTTTTTCTCTGCTGTAATTATCAGAAAAAGTCGTAAATTTGCATTAAATTCAGAACTTTATTTGTCGTGCTTGGGGAAATAATTTGTGCACACAGGAGCTACAACACTTAATTAAAAGTACAAAATGTAATTATTGATGCATGAATGAGTTCATCACTTTAAAGCTGCAGCAGGTGAACGTGGAGCTTGTGTAATCAATAATAATACATCATCAATTATTTAGTCTAAATAATCAAAAGTTCTCAAATAAAAAGTTAAAGTGCAGAAGCAGAGCAAACGTGTCACGTTAACCATCATCAGCTTCAGCACGTTTCTACGGGAGCCCAGAGCGGACAAACTGAGCGGAGCACGTACATTCTACATTTGACTGTTTCAACATAGAACAGAGGGTTAAGTGAGGGGACTGCAGTCAGACTGGATCCTGCAGACTGAATCCTGCAGACTGGATCCTGCAGACTGGATCCTGCAGACTGGATCCTGCAGACTGGATCCTGCAGACTGGATCCTGCAGACTGGATCCTGCAGACTGAATCCTGCAGACTGGATCCTGCAGACTGCACCTTTAAGTCGAAGCTCTGAGCTGAACAAGCTTTGAATATTGAGATGAACTGAAGACTACTCGCCTCACCTTCCACTTCCAAGCGTGAATGAAATGATGAAAGCCAAAAAACAGCTGACACTCTGATGACACACACACACACACACACACACACACATACATATATATGTATGTGTGTGTGTGTGTGTGTGTGTGTGTGTCATCATAATTTTCCTCTAAACAAAGTGAAGTAAAAACTTGCTGATGTTATAATATATAATATACAGATACTGACTGTAACTGAGCACAGTCCCTCGTCTCCCCTCTCGTCTCCCCTCTCGTCTCCCCTCTCGTCTCCCTCTCGTCTCCCCTCTCGTCTCCCCTCTCGTCTCCCCCGTCCTCCGCCTGACGCTCCCCTCTCCATGGCGACCATACAGTAAATCTCTCCTCATGTAAAACTCTGCACCTGTGGCCCCCGGCGGCTCCTGATCCGAGGGCCACAATAAACATGTCAGTCCGGCCCGCCTCCCCCACCGGCCCCCATAAATAAACATAAAACACAGCAGCAGTGCATGCTGGGAGGAGTGAGGGGTCATTACTGTGTGTGTGTGTGTGTGTGTGTGTGTGTGTGTGTTGTGGGACTTGAACCCACGGCTGAAATCACCGTCAGGAGACTGAAGCAGGTCGAGCTGACGAGCTGCAGACTTCATCATTTTTATCTCCTCTGCAGGTTTCAGCCGCCGTCACTGTTCAAAAAACTTTATTAGAAACACAAACGACGACGAAGAAACAATCCAAGTTACACAACACCGAAAATACACAAACACAACGAGTGACTGAAAATAAACATTTGTATAATTTAGTTTAATCACAGATCATTATTTTATTCATTTATGCTAAATTTAAATAATTGATTCATTATCGATGTTTTTATTTTACAGTGTGTTAAAAATGTTTTTAGTGACGTGACTCGTCAAAAATCTTCAAAAATCATAAAATGTAAAAATGAGTCAAATAAAACATTCAAACTATTTTTTTATTATTTCACAGAAAATAATTAAAATTTTGACTGTTTTGACTTTAAATTTGATGAATGAACTTAAAATGTACATTAATGTTTGATTTACAGCTCTGTAACTAAGTACTGAAGATGAGTTTGAGGTACTTGTACTGTAATATTTCCACTACTATACTTCAACATTAAAATATTTAAACATGAGCTCATAAATGATTCGTAAAGTTTCTCTTCTGACTTAAAGTAAAATAAATCATGAAATAAACAAACATCACGTGAACGCGATCAGAGAAAACGGATATTTATATAAATCCAGTGTCAGAGGAAAGATGAAGGTCATTAGTGAGTCAGCTGACTGCAGCTTGATGTCAAATGGATCAACTGAAGAAGTCGAAGTCCTCGTTAACCTTTGACCTCCAATTAAAAGAGAAAAAGACGTGAATGAAGTCGCCTGCTCGTGGAAATGAAATGTGAACACAGCAACAGAACCTCTGAACCGGCAGTGTCCAGTCTAACAGTGAACACAGCAACAGAACCTCTGAACCGGCAGTGTCCAGTCTAACAGTGAACACAGCAACAGAACCTCTGAACCGGCAGTGTCCAGTCTAACAGTGAACACAGCAACAGAACCTCTGAACCGGCAGTGTCCAGTCTAACAGTGGAGCAGCATACTCAGGTGGTTTTCTTGGTGGGCTTGGGTCCCGGGACTGAGTCAGTTAGTCGGTGGTGTAAGCACCAACTGTGGAGTAGGAACTAGGAGCAAAAAGTTCTGGTTCTGGTGCTGACCCGGCCTCCTGTTAAAGTCTACTAACAGCTGAAGTAAGTGCAGAACAAACTGATGAAATAAAGATGAAGTGGAGGAGGAGGGAGCGTTCAGAGTCCTCGGGCGGAGGCCGGTTGGAGGAGGAGGGAGCGTTCAGAGTCCTCAGGTGTAGGCCGGTTGGAGGAGCAGTTCGGGGACTTTGGATATTTGGAGTCGTCAATAATGAACACAGAAACCAAATCTGATCCACGAAAACACACGCAGAGTGTTTCCCCTCCGCCCAACGGCCTCGCCTCCGCCCGCACGCCGCACTCAGCCTCTAGCATCGACGCTGTAATGATTTCCTCCGAGCCTCCGCCTGCCCACGGTTCACAGAGGGATTGTGGGATACAGACCCTTACTTCCATCCTGAGCCGCCTCGGGTGGAGAGCTGAACATAACGTTAGCTAAGTGTAGCAGGTACAGAAACATGGTGGTGTTCAACCTCAGGTGTAGCGTCATCACAAACAGATGAAGATGCAGATCAACCTGCAGACATCAACTAGCATCATGGTTAGCTACTTGGTTAGCTTTGTTAGCTCCTTGGTTAGCTTTGTTAGCTCCTTGGTTAGCTTTGTTAGCTCCTTGTTTAGCTTTGTTAGCTCCATGGTTAGCTCCTTGGTTAGCTTTGTTAGCTCCATGGTTAGCTTGGTTAGCTTTGTTAGCTCCTTAGTTAGTTTTGTTAGCTCCATGGTTAGCTTTGTTAGCCCCTTGGTTAGCTTTGTTAGCTCCATGGTTAGCTCCATGATTAGCTTTGTTAGCTCCATGGTTAGCTCCTTGGTTAGCTTTGTTAGCTCCATGGTTAGCTTGGTTAGCTTTGTTAGCTCCTTGGTTAGCTTTGTTAGCTCCATGGTTAGCTTGGTTAGCTTTGTTAGCTCCTTGGTTAGCTCTTTTAGCCCTGTTAGCTGTGACTACCTGAGCGGTCCTTGTCAGTCCTGTTCAGGTCTTGGCTCCATGTTTCAGGGTGGAGCTGGTTGAAGCTGATGGAGACGTGAGTGTGGAGGACGAGGACAAACAATGAAACTTAAAGAAACAGAGGAGTTGTTGATTGTTATGCAGTATTTATGTAACATGTAATCTGTATATTTCTACTTTATATTTCCACTGATCATCATGAGCGTCGTCACATCATCAGACTGACTTTGATAGTTTCAACTGTGAAAGTCTCACAGAGACGTCAACGTATGAGCGCGATATCACAGCGATCACGTTACGGACACGGAACAGGCTGATGAACTCTGCACCCTGACTGTCAGAGGAGGAGAGGAGAGGACAGGAGGAGAGGAGAGGAGAGAGGAGGAGAGGAGGAGAGGAGCTCCATCAGAGGAGGAGAGGAGAGGAGAGGACAGGAGGAGAGGAGATGATGAGGAGGAGAGGAGCTCCATCAGAGGAGGAGGAGCTCCATCAGAGGAGGAGAGGAGAGGACAGGAGGAGAGGAGATGAGAGGAGGAGAGGAGCTCCATCAGAGGAGGAGAGGAGAGGAGAGGACAGGAGGAGAGGAGATGAGAGGAGGAGAGGAGGAGAGGAGCTCCATCAGAGGAGGAGAGGAGCTCCATCAGAGGAGGAGAGGAGAGGAGAGGACAGGAGGAGAGGAGATGAGAGGAGGAGAGGAGCTCCATCAGAGGAGGAGGAGCTCCATCAGAGGAGGAGAAGAGAGGAGAGGACAGGAGGAGAGGAGATGAGAGGAGGAGAGGAGCTCCATCAGAGGAGGAGGAGCTCCATCAGAGGAGGAGAGGAGAGGACAGGAGGAGAGGAGATGAGAGGAGGAGAGGAGCTCCATCAGAGGAGGAGAGGAGAGGAGAGGACAGGAGGAGAGGAGATGAGAGGAGGAGAGGAGCTCCATCAGAGGAGGAGGAGCTCCATCAGAGGAGGAGAGGAGAGGAGAGGACAGGAGGAGAGGAGATGAGAGGAGGAGAGGAGCTCCATCAGAGGAGGAGGAGCTCCATCAGAGGAGGAGAAGAGCTCCATTAGAGGAGGAGAGGAGCTTATCGGCCTTCAAAGCTCAGGCTTCACTGTTCCATACCTTTATTTTGAAAAGTCAGATATAAAACACATCCTGTAAGCAGATGTTTGCATCACATGATTCATTTAAACTACTTCCTGTTTGGAGCTGATGACTCGCGGCGTCCTGCGGGCGTCTGGAGACTTCTTGTCAGAGGTGCATGAATAAGAGACGTGGTCAGCCTTGGACTGTCAGACACCACAGAAGAAGAAGAGCAGGTGTCGTGAACGCCGCCCTCTGATTGGACGCCGCTCTCTGTGTGCAGCAGCAGGTCGTTGACTCGTTACCTCGCCCCGTCACACCTGCCGGGCTCCGATCCGTGACGCCTGATCTAAGAGTTTAATTTTAATTTGAAATGTAATTTTAATTTCTCTTCATTAAAACATGTTTTGATTTTCAGATTCTGAAATTAAAACGACTTCCTGCTCTGCTTCATTCTACTTATTTATTTATTTACTTATTTATTTTTGGAAGTGAGAATATTTTTGTGACATTTGAAAAAGTGAAACTGAAATTTTGATAAGTCTCAGTTAGTCACAATATGTTCCAACGTGTGGAACGTTTGGAATCTTTGGAACGTTTGGAGTCTTTGGAACGTTTGGAATCTTTGGAACGTTTGGAGTCTTTGGAACGTTTGGAGTCTTTGGAACGTTTGGAACGTTCGGAACGGGTGGAACGTTTGGAATCTTTGGAACGTGTGGAATGTGTGGAACGTGTGGAACGTGTGGAACGTTTGGAATCTTTGGAACGTTTGGAACGTTTGGAACGCGTGGAACGTTTGGAACGTTTGGAATCTTTGGAACGTTTGGAATCTTTGGAACGTCTGGAACGTGTGGAACGTTTGGAAAGTGTGGAACGTTTGGAAAGTGTGGAACGTGTGGAACGTTTGGAACGTTTGGAACGTTTGGAATCTTTGGAACGTTTGGAACGTTTGGAACGCGTGGAACGTTTGGAACGTTTGGAATCTTTGGAACGTTTGGAACGTGTGGAACGTTTGGAATCTTTGGAACGTGTGGAACGTTTGGAATGTTTGGAACGTTTGGAACGTTTGGAACGTTTGGAAAGTGTGGAACGTTCGGAACGTGTGGAACGTGTGGAACGTGTGGAACGTTTGGAATCTTTGGAACGTTTGGAAAGTGTGGAACGTTCGGAACGTGTGGAACGTTTGGAATCTTTGGAACGTGTGGAACGTTTGGAATCTTTGGAACGTTTGGAAAGTGTGGAACGTTCGGAACGTGTGGAACGTTTGGAATCTTTGGAACGTTTGGAACGTTTGGAATCTTTGGAACGTTTGGAACGTTTGGAACGTGTGGAACGTTTGGAATCTTTGGAACGTGTAGAACGTTTGGAATGTTTGGAACGTTTGGAACGTTTGGAACGTTTGGAAAGTGTGGAACGTTCGGAACGTGTGGAACGTTTGGAATCTTTGGAACGTGTGGAACGTTTGGAATCTTTGGAACGTTTGGAACGTGTGTGTTTTGTTCTGAGTGTTCTGATCCGGTCTGATACTGAAGCTCGGTGTTGCAGACATGAAACAGCCACAGAACACACAGAGTGGATCAGCACAGTGAACGTTAGATTGCGTCTGACCTGAAGCTCCGTGAGCAAACACGTGACCAAAGGCCGCTGTTTAATCTTGTGGACGCTGACCCGCAGTGCATGATGGGAAGGGCCGGGCAGGTAACGGACACTCTTCCACCTGTCAGTGCGTTGAAAGTATTGAAGTCACGTGATCATCATCAGACGGAAAGAGGCTGCTCCACCCGGGTCACGGAGACGCAACAGTTTGACTGTGTGTGTGTGTGTGTGTGTGTGTATCAGATTGTTGCTCTCGTCTCCACCTGCAGTTTACTCTTCATCCTCTTCATCAGTGTTTCCATCAGGTTCCTGAACGCAGCACGCCTCCACATGATGATGTCATGATGGCATCTAATCACGTCATGTGACCTCCTCCTCCTTGGGGGTGGTCGCCGTGACAATGGTGGTGGTGTGTTTCTGAACATCAACCAACCAGCGAGGCCGTCTGTTGTTATGGCGAGCAGCTGACTGTGTGTGTGTGTGTGTGTGTGTGTGTGTGTGTGTGTGTGTGGGGTTAATCCACATAAATGTTGACAGCCATATTGCTGACACAGGGAGTTAATAAGACTAACAGATTATTAGCTTCATAACATTCCTCCGTCATCACACCGCCGCCTGTCAATCATTGACACAATTAAATTGTTTAATGAATAAATTTGCATTGATAATGACGCGGCTGCGGGGGAACATCTGGCTGCGGCGGTTTAATGGCGAGCGTTGCATCAGACGCCCATATGGAGGCCGAGTGGAGAGGCTGTTTGATGCTAACTAAATGAAAAGTATCACTCAAATTAATTTGGCTCGTTTGACAGTCAGGAAATCACTTAGTAAGACTGATTCTGCCCAATTACAACCTCCACCGCTAATTACTATAGGAGGAGCCATCCATACCACACACACACACACACACACACACACACACCTTCCTCCGTCAGCAGCAGGAAGTAGCTACAACTCAACACAAACACTCGCTCAGCGCTCACAGTTTCAGCTCCGCCGTGAGAATCTGCCGACAGCCTCCAAATGAAATGCAAATCACCTCCTCGCTCGCTCGCTGCTCGCACGCCGCTCGCCAAGCTCCGCTCTCCTCCGTCACATCTGGGCCAGATGCTTCCTTAAAATCTTCCTGTGTGTTTCCTCACAATTAAAACCAACACGGCTCAGATATACATTTCAAAATAAGACGCAATTATCCTGCAGGAGGAACGAGGAACATCAGTGTCGTTATGTGAAGAGCGGCTCGGCCCAAATCGTTCCGGAGGACCGAACATGAATATTCATGACGACATGAAGTGAACGAAGAGTTTGAAAAGTTTGAGACGGTTTAACACTCGGACCGTTTGACTGTGTGAAGACGAGCAGGATGTGACATCGTCTGGATGAAAGAAGGAGGCCGACCATGAAAAACACAAAGTCCACGTGGCAGCAGATGTTCCTTCAAAGCCTGAAGGTACAGTTCAGCATCGATGGTCGGGTTACCCATCATGCATTGGTCTGTGTGCTGATGGTCACTTTCCTCTTTAGTCGAGCAGCAGCAGCTCTGCTGTCTGCAGGCCCTGAACATCACCGACACACATGATTGGTTTTCAGGTTTGTCTCTCGTTACAGAGCTTTCTTCTGATTGGCTGAAGCTCTGAACGATCCACAGATTCTTTGTCATTTTACATTTAAATTCTTGCTCCATTCTCCAGAGCAGTCTAAACACTCGGCCTCTCTGTCATGTGACTCACCTGTGGACAGGTAACCTTGTCACTGTGAGATGATCCACCAGCTGTTTGCTTTCAGTTGCTCACAATGTTCAGAGAAACAACAGAAATAAATAATAAAAGAAGGAAGTGAAGGACAGAGGAAATAAGGAGTGAAGGATGCAAACAAAGGATGTAAAGGACACGGAGTCAAACTGAACTTTCTTCTCTTCAACATCTAAACTTTGTTTTAATGCTCTGCAGAACAAACATGTTGATGAGTCCACGCTGGCGGAGGTTCCATGTTGGGAGAATTAGACGAGGCGAGGCCCGTCAGGTCTGACCAGAGGAACCGAAGAAGAAGAAGAAGATTACACATCTCTATTCTTTGTCATGTTTGAGGCCACAGCAGCTCTTTGTGCCGTCTGTTTGCTTTACATTTGAATTAAACTCGCCGTGGGACGAGGCCGCCTCGTATCTGCCAGACTCAGGGTGCGGCCGGGACTCTCCCGCTCCCTTCCTGCTCATCAGCTGTTGGGAATATTCGGGGAAGGTCTGGCGAGCGTCCATGTCGGCCCACTCAGCCTCTTCCCGACTGCTTTAAACACACTGTGCTGTATTGTCCACCGACCCAGGCGCGGTGATACGACGTGGGTGTTGGAGGAAATGCTCAGCCCGCAATCCCACCGACTGAGGTCCTCGGAGACTTCCTTACAGAGCTGATCATCGAACTCTTCAAGGTCTGAGTCAACTTCACCAACGAACTGTGACATTCAGAGTCCAGTTCATCCGTTCGAAACCGGACAGCGTTCAGAGTCCAGTTCATCCGTTCGAAACCGGACAGCGTTCAGAGTCCAGTTCATCCGTTCGAAACCGGACAGCGTTCAGAGTCTACTTCAGTCTGTGTGCTAAGCTAGGCTAAATATCTTTATTTCACTGTTTAGCCACAAACAGCTAGCATACCCAATATGGTAACAAGAGCATGAGTATGATATTATGCTATTATTTTGCTAGCTATTTGTGGATAGACTTGCGTCCAGTTTTGATGCTAAGCTAGGCTAAACACAACTTAGGTAACTCAGTCATGTTAGCCCAATCTTGGACATGCTAATTGATCACCCACAATCACATAACAAAGTGTTGATATGTTAGCTTGAGAGCAGCTAAGTCATGTTAGCTCTCTAGTAATGTTGGCTAAGCTAAGCTACACACACTGCATGTCCTGTAGCTTTCAGTACAATATGTAGTATATGTAGCACATATGCTAACTAACCACTGACACTCGTCTGTCCTGATGTTATTACAGACAGTGAACTCACCGCAGGTCCCGCCTCTGCGTTGATTGACAGGCGTGTTCACGTGCTCACATTCGTTCTCGCCATCAGCAGCAGAATGCCGGCTCGCTGCCCGTTAATCTGTTTGCCACGATGGCGGCGCTAACAATGTGATGGCAACACGCTGACATCACGCAGATGTCAGAGGCCCACGACCGACTAATCACAGCTCCTCCTGCTGCTCTGCAACATACACACGTTAAGAAGACTGTCTAAAACCTGGACGTAGTCTCTGTGACGTCCCCGCAGACTGTCTAAAACCTGGACCTAGTCTCTGTGACGTCCCCGCAGACTGTCTAAAACCCGGACGTAGTCTCTGTGACGTCCCCGCAGACTGTCTAAAACCTGGACGTAGTCTCTGTGACGTCCCCGCAGACTGTCTAAAACCCGGACGTAGTCTCTCCCCCTCTGTGACGTCCCGCAGACTGTCTAAAACCGGACGTAGTCTCTGTGACGTCCCCGCAGACTGTCTAAAACCTGGACGTAGTCTTCTGTGACGTCCCCGCAGACTGTCTAAAAACCTGGACGTAGTCTCTGTACTGAACACACACGCCTCACTCTAACAGATAAAACATTGAATGAAATGAAATGAAATGAAACTTCCTTTCGTCGTCCAATCAGAGCACTCGTATCCTCGTTGATCTCTCTTAATGAAGGTGTTCGCTCGTCGTTGAGGGCGTCCCTGTAATTAATGTGGGAACGAGGCCGGAGCTAATCCGTGTTTAATGTTGGTCTCTGCTAATGAAGCTGAGACTCTCGTCTGGTTTGAGCTCCTTGTTTCTTCAGTCTGACGTCGGTCCGCAATCCAGACGACCTGAACACGTTTAATATTCAGATCAGAGAGGCGGGAAATCCTCCGTCTGAGACGCTCACTAGAATCCTGAAATTAGGATTTACACTTCCTGTCTGAGTGAGTCTGTGCCATCAAGAGATTACACAAAGAGCTGCAACTGGGTAGTGTAGTTTTTACAGACTCCATGCCAAGTCTTTGAAGCACGTGGAAACAGAACTGACTCAGCACGGGATACCAGGAGCCAAACCCGGCAAGAAGACCAGCTCGATAGGCTGCTGTGTTCACTGTTAGACTGGACACTGCCGGTTCAGAGGTTCTGTCGCTGTGTTCACTGTTAGACTGGACGCTGCCGGTTCAGAGGTTCTGTTGCTGTGTTCACTGTTAGACTGGGACTGCCGGTTCAGAGGTTCTGTGCTGTGTGTTCACTGTTAGACGGGACGCTGCCGGTTCAGAGGTTCTGTTGCCGTGTTCACTGTTAGACTGGACACTGCGGTTCAGAGGTTCTGTGTTGTGTATTCACTGTTAGACTGGACACTGCCGGTTCAGAGGTTCTGTTGCTGTGTTCACTGTTAGACTGGACACTGCCGGTTCAGAGGTTCTGTTGCTGTGTTCATGTTAGACTGGACACTGCCGGTTCAGAGGTTCTGTTGTGATGTCATGGTTGTTGGTTCATGGTTCGTGGTGTCAGTGTTTTGTGTTTATGAACTTCAGCTCTACACTGAAGCTGTGAGACTAATGTGATGGAGGAGAAACGTTCCTGAAATGTTGTGTGAACGTTTTCAGACTGCAGTTATCGTCATATTAATGAAATATTTTGTCTGTGCAGCAGTTTGTGTCCCGTCAGCTGTTGGCTGGACGTGTCAGCAGATCGGATGTTTACAGGTGAGAAAAATCACACGGTGAGTGTTGATGATGTTTGAACGTGTTTTTAACGTGTTTGCGTGTCGTTAACAGTCAGACGAGCTCCGACATGCTGATCAAACATGTCGTCACAGACTTCATTAACAGGACGAGACACCTGAGCAGCAGGTACGCTTCAACACCTCAGGTGAAAACTCAGCTTTATGTAAACATACGTAACATTTAAAGAACATTCACCCAGCGCTGCACACGTCTGCATTTATTCATTATTATAATTATCTCAGTCTGTTTGTGAACGACTCTCCATGGTGTTTGGACGAGGAGGGGAAAGTTCCGGAGCTTTCAACCATCTTCCTCCTTCTCTTCTTCACGGACGGTCGATAACGTGTCTGTGACCTTTATTTAGAAAATATTTTAATAATTCAATGTTGAAGATAAATCATGAAACTTCTGCAGCAGCGACACAAACTGACAGCAGACTCAGTTCATGTTGCCCGTCCACTGGAGGGCACTCATTACCAGAATTACAGTGCAATGCATTCTGGGTAGTGGTCACCATATTTTAGGACACACTTCGTCACCGCTTCCTGACATTCACCAGTCTGTTCAACCGACCCTCGCTGTTAGCGTGTTACGTGTTAGTGAAATAGCAAGTGGAGCGCTAAGTGTTAGCTCTGTTAGCTTCTTTATGGTATTTTACTGTGTTTCTTTTCTGTTTTAATCTGTCGTCATCTCCTCGTGTTTGTGTGAAAGTTATTTCGATCTCCACCCTTCGATCATCCTCCACTCAGATTGTCTCTCCATCCTCTGTCATGAACTCCCTCCTGTCTCTCAGTGAATATTAACCCTGCGACTCGCTAAAGAGGTGTCACCTCTCCATGCCGGCGGCGTTGCTTCATAAAAACTCCGGTCTCTGGTTAGACACAGCAGAGGACTAATTAACCCCTGATTACTCCAATTAACCCAAACACATTAGAGCTCATCACAGCTGAGTGACAAGTTTCCTCCAGACGTGTCAGAGAGTCTCTGAAGGACGCTCAGGCAGCAGGAAG
>CM024791.1:26530521-26592482 GCA_014281875.1 Nibea albiflora | reverse complement strand
TGATCTGCAGAGCCGCTGGCACATCAGTCAGGACGTTTACATGCAGCAAGAAATTCAAATTTTCTGATTGTATCAGATAATGACCTGCAGACCGGATCACTGAGTATACATGCTGTTAATCGGATAACTGGCTGACTCCGTCACACTAGGTGGCGCTGAAGCTCTCAACAAAGAGCCACTTTGGGTCGACCTCTACTGATCGGCAACAACAAACTATCTGACGGCGTTCAAACAAAGATCACACACGAGGAGATGGACGACGCTACAGCTGCGCACTTTTCCTGCATTATTTTCGTCCTAATAATAAATATAAAAGAACAACGGATTTTTGGCTTCCGGGTCAAAAGCCCGGAGGAAAATGTCGCGTATGATCCGATTGCTGAGTATACATGACGTTAAATATCCGACTGTGAACGATTATCTAGGTGTTCTTATCCGATTCTGAGATGTCCGATGTGTGAAGTAGATCGGACTAAAGTGTTTACAAGCAAAAGTCCAAACTGAGTCAGATACGATCAGAAGTCTGAATCACTTGCTGCATGGAAACGTACTGACAGTGTTGGCAGTGTTAATGTTGGGGGGTTCCGCAGTTTATGAGGTCTTAATCAGGGCTGCAGAGCCCCCCACACTTGCTTCCTTGTCTTCCACAATTGGCATGAAATTCTTGATGTCCACGCAGCTCACTGCAGAGTCAACCAGAGGGCGAGCACCCCCACCCAGCTCCAAACCTTCACCTCCACCCCCCACAGAGAGTTTTAGGGTTCAGCTCAGCCCAGCGTGTCCCGGGTGAACCTCTGACCTCGGCGCTCCAAAAAGACTGAAGCAATTTCCAGAGCAATAAACTGTTTCTAAGGCAACAACCAACAACGCCTCCACAATGTGACGTGGATTTATGGTCATGTGACGTGTTTCAGAGAGTTTCTAAACGTCAGGAAAATAAAAGGAAATTCATTTTTTATAAAAAAAAAAAGATTCTTTAAACTTCCTGTTCCTGCTCAGACGCCGCTCGCCATCATCGCTCTCTTCACGCGTTCCTGTGGCTCGTCCCGGCTGCTGCTGCCTGAATAATGAGCTCCATCTATTTTCTGACCTGTATAATAATAAAGCTTTCAGCTGGATTTCTCTTTTAGCTCCTCAAGAAAAAAACTCAAATCAGCATGGAGAAAAGTATAAATCAGACATTTAAGTCGGCTTGGCTCGGACGACAGGCCACAATAGTGGCGAGGAGGGCGAGGACGAGGGGAGCGCCATAATGTAAAATAGTTAAAAGCTTATTAGAAGCGCTGAAAGGCAGAGTGATTTCCACTTTGTTTCGGAACACCCTGAGCTCATCCTTTCAAGTGATTGTGAAGGGGGCAATTCAAATCTCTTTGGGCCCGGATGAATGAAGCCCCTCTTAAAGCTCCCCACAGGCGTATGCCCTTTAGCTCCATTACTGATTTACCCCGAGCATTCATCTGCAGCCTTCTGCTGCCATTGTTCTGCAGCAGCCACCCCTGCACCTGACAACACCAGCTAGAACTGCAGCGCCGACACACTCTGACTGCACCCCCACTACACCCGACACCACCCGCTTCTAAAAGGAGGAAAAATCTTCTTTTTTTATTTGAGAAAAAGTTGAGGAGCTACAGACGAAGTAAATCAGAGTGATTGATTCCAGCAGGGGGGTGATGGGTGGATGTGGGGGTGGGGTGGGGTAGGTGCTGTTAAACATGGAGGGGCTGAATGAGGCGGGTCCCTGGATAGAAAAGGTGGAGGCCTGATCCCCTCTCTCTTTTCTTTCTTTTTCTTTTTCTTTATTTTGTCCTTCTAACCTCCCCCTCCTCCTCCTCCTCCTCCCCCCTCCTCCTCCCTCCTCCTCTGCCCTCCCATTCAGATAAAGGGGTGAAAAAAATTCCAAGTGGGCCTATTGGAGCTGTACTTAGATTAATTAGGCTCTCCTTTAGAGCCCATTCAGCTCCTCTCTCAAACGGGGGTCCTGCTCCCTCTGTGGAAACTTTTCAGAGCCATTTGCATTTGTTTGTGTGGTTTGGTGCTGCAGGAGGAATGAAGGAGAAGAGGAGGAGAGGTGGAGGAGGAGGTGGAGGAGAAATGGAGGAGAGGTGGCACAAAAGGAGAGCAGAGAAAATATTCTTTTAATGGCTTTTTCACGGCATTACGCTGTTTTCTTTTCCGTCTTTTCAAAACTAACACGAGCGTGTGTGTGTGTGTGTGTGTGTGTGTGTGTGTGTGTGTGTGTGTGTGCGCGCGCACTGAAGCGTTAATATCATTTCAGCAGCTCTGAATGAATGTGAAGAAATGTTTTTGTTTGTGACGAGAGAGAGCGCAACAATGAGCACACACACACTGAACATGTGAACATGTTTGATACACACAGCAGGATGTTTTTATTGATTTACACAGGACAAACGAACAAAAAACATTTTCATAAACAGAAAATATAAAACTTAAATTCATAAAGAGTAGTAAAAATGTACTTCATGTCACATGCAAACACGAGCAGCTCTAATCTAGCTGTTGGTGAAGGTGGAGGGTGTGAACATTATGTGTACGTTTTCAATGTGTATGTTTATGTTTTCAATGTGTATGTTTGTTTTCAATGCATATGTTTATGTTTTCAATGCATATGTTTATGTTTTTAATGCATATGTTTATGTTTTCAATGCATATGTTTATGTTTTCAATGCGTATGTTTGTTTTCAATGCATATGTTTATGTTTTCAATGCATATGTTTATGTTTTCAATGCATATGTTTATGTTTTCAATGCATATGTTTATGTTTTCAATGTGTATGTTTGTTTTCAATGCATATGTTTATGTTTTCAATGCATATGTTTATGTTTTCAATGCATATGTTTATGTTTTCAATGCATATGTTTATGTTTTCAATGTGTATGTTTGTTTTCAATGCATATGTTTATGTTTTCAATGCATATGTTTATGTTTTCAATGCATATGTTTATGTTTTCAATGCGTATGTTTGTTTTCAATGCATATGTTTATGTTTTCAATGCGTATGTTTATGTTTTCAATGTGTATGTTTATGTTTTCAATGTGTATGTTTGTTTTCAATGCGTATGTTTATGTTTTCAATGTGTATGTTTATGTTTTCAATGCGTATGTTTGTTTTCAATGCATATGTTTATGTTTTCAATGCATATGTTTATGTTTTCAATGCGTATGTTTATGTTTTCAATGCGTACGTTTATGTTTCAATGTGTTTCAGGACAGCAAACTCTGATTCAAACCTCTCTGAACTCTGAGTCAGTCTGCTGCAGTCTTATTGGTTGATCAACTGGTTGCACATTAAAAGAAGATGATGGTGAGGCCTCTCTCTCACACACACACAGAGGTGTGTTCGAGGCAGGTGAGGCAGGAAACACATCCATCACTTCCTGTCGCTGCTCTGAGGTCAGCTGATTTATTCACACAGAGATAAAAGTCTGCAGCACCTGCTGATACCTGCAGCATCAATCACACGTGTGTGTGTGTGTGTGTGTGTGTGTGTGTGTGTCTGTGTTTGTGTGGTCAAACATTATTACTTCAATCAGCACCATGTGACAGGAAGTGACCGACCTGCAAAATAAAATGTCACCAAATAAATCAATTAATAAAGAGAGTGTAGACCAAGCCGGACTCTTCATGTCTGAACCAGAACTTCTGACCCAGCCCGTCTCTTTATGAACATCAGGGTGCAGCAGGTGGAGTTCCACACTGAACACTTTAACTGACTCAGGTTTGATCCTCGGTCAGTCATTCAGTGTCTGTAGTTCGTCTGTGCATCTCCTACACTGACTCTATTCTTCTTCTTTGCAATAAAAGGCAGCAGCCGGGAGGTTGGGGTGAGTGGGGGAGGAGGAGAATAGAAACAGTGTACGAGAGGAACGAGAAAACAGAGGTCACCTGTGGACACCCTGTCCTCCACGCTCTGTCCTCCAAGCTGTCCTCCACCTTCTGTCCTCCACCTTCTGTCCTCCACCCCTGTCCTCCTCAGGGAGCTGGCGGTCATGTCACTTCCTCTTGTGTGGGTCATGCTGGAGGTCAGAGGTCAGAGCTGCAGGTGCCTGAAGGCATGGCAGAGTGACACACCTGAGGGTGGGTTACCTGTCATCAGATGATTTAAATTTAAACTGTGATTCTTTATGTTGTAGATAGTTTACGTTACATTGATATCTAGGATTTTATTTTGTTGGGGTTTACACCCAGTTTCCTGTGTGTTGACCAATCAGTGAACAGAGATTGAACAGCTGTTGGTCTGAACTGTATGTGGTTCTCCTACAAAAGACCCCCCTCCTCCCCTCCTCCTCCTCCTCCTCCCTCCTCCAGAGGTCAGAGGTCAACTCAACAACTGGCAGCAGTCACACTTCTCTGACCTCCAGCTCCCTGTTCAGGAGATCCTGTTACTCTGAGGCAGAGTTGAACTGAGATCAGATTTATTCACTGTTCTGTCAGAGGATCCAGATCCACTGGAGTTCCCTTCAGGAGAAGTTTTGGAACCTCTTCACAAGAACCTGGTCTGGGTGGGGTTGGGGGGGTAAGTGGGTCTTGTGGGGTGGGGGTGGGGGTGGGGGTGGGGGGGTGCTGAGGCCAACAGGGTGCCGAAGTGTGCCGCCTGGCAGCCAAAAGACCAACCCCTGAATGAGCAGGCAGGAGATCTGGCAAAGCTCCTTGGAAAATCCCATTAGGTCCCCCAAAACCCCCATAAGACACTTGTTGCCTCGGCTGAGACCTCGAGCCCCCCTTTAGCCCCCAGCTACATCTCTGTCTCTTTGTCCATCAGGTCTGTGTCTCTGACTTTATCACATTAGTTCAACTGAGACCAGAAAAATGAGGAAGAGAGGGGGAGACGGAGAGGAGATGGAGGGCAGAACAGAGGGGAGGACAAAGGGGAGGACAGAGTGTGTCTGATTTAGAGACTTTATGATGGACAGATTGATAAGTAGTGTTTGGGTCATGGGGTCGTACAGATCAAAAATACACTTCTAGACTGAGTTTGCAGATGGTCTTGAACATCAGGTCAGTTCATGGACTCTGGTGATGTAATATACCCACAAAAAGAAGAGCTGTGCTGGGGATAAACTGAAAGTTAAAGTGCAGAGTAGACCTCATGAGCTGTCCGATGGCTGGGGACCAAAACATGCTCATACAACATTACAGTGACAATGTGGACCAACTCACAATTTGTTTGGCTTCAACATCTGTCTGTAAACCAGTCAGGAAATATCTCTTCTATTACATATGCTACTTCGATAGCAGCATGCCTCTTCAACCCTTTATCCGATGGTGATGATGTTGATGATGATGGTGTTGAAGGTGTTGATGATGTTGATGATGTTGATGAAGTTGATGGTGTTGAAGGTGTTGATGATGTTGATGAAGTTGATGGTGTTGAAGGTGTTGATGTTGAAGGTGTTGATGATGTCGATGGTGTTGATGATGATGATGGTGTTGATGGTGTTGATGATGATGATGGTGTTGATGGTGTTGATGATGATGATGGTGTTGATGATGTTGAAGGTGTTGATGGTGTTGATGAAGTTGATGGTGTTGAAGGTGTTGATGTTGAAGGTGTTGATGATGTCGATGGTGTTGATGATGATGATGGTGTTGATGATGTTGAATGTGTTGAAGGTGTTGATGATGTTGATGATGTTGATGAAGTTGATGGTGTTGAAGGTGTTGATGATGTTGATGAAGTTGATGGTGTTGAAGGTGTTGATGTTGAAGGTGTTGATGATGTCGATGGTGTTGATGATGATGATGGTGTTGATGGTGTTGATGATGATGATGGTGTTGATGGTGTTGATGATGATGATGGTGTTGATGATGTTGAAGGTGTTGAAGGTGTTGATGATGTTGAAGGTGTTGATGTTGATAATGTTGATGATGTCGATGATGTTTATGGTGTTGATGTTGATGATGTTGAAGGTGTTGATGTTGATGATGTTGAAGGTGTTGGTGATGATGATGTTGAAGGTGTTGATGGTGTTGATGATGTTGACAGTGTTGACAATGTTGATGGTGTTGGTGTTGATGGTGTTGACAGTGTTGATGATGTTGACGATGTTGATGGTGTTGAAGGTGCTGATGGTGTTGAAGGTGTTGGTGATGTTAAAGGTGTTGAAGGTGTTGATGATGTTGAAGGTGTTGATCATGTTGATGATATTGAAGGTGTTGATGATGATGATGTTGATGGTGTTGAAGGTGTTGATGATGATGATGTTGATGGTGTTGAAGGTGTTGATGTTGATAATGTTGATGATGTTGATAATGTTGATGATGTTGAAGGTGTTGACAATGTTGATGATGTTGAAGGTGTTGACAATGTTGATGATGTTGAAGGTGTTGATGGTGTTGATGATGTTGATGGTGTTGAAGGTGTTGATGTTGATAATGTTGATGATGTTGATGATATTGAAGGTGTTGAAGGTGTTGATGGTGTTGACAATGTTGAAGGTGTTGATGGTGTTGAAGGTGTTGATGGTGTTGATGATGTTGATGGTGTTGAAGGTGCTGATGGTGTTGACAGTGTTGACGATGTTGATGATGTTGATAATGTTGAATGTGTTGATGATGCTGAAGGTATTGATGGTGTTGATGATGTTGAAGGTGTTGAAGATGTTGATGATGTTGATGGTGTTGAAGGTGTTGATGATGTTGAAGGTGTTGAAGATGTTGATGTTGATAATGTTGATGATGTTGAAGGTGTTGAAGATGTTGAAGATGTTGATGGTGTTGAAGGTGTTGATGATGTTGATGGTGTTGAAGGTGTTGATGTTGATAATGTTGATGATGTTGATGATGTTGATGATGTTGATGATATTGAAGGTGTTGATGGTGTTGACAATGTTGAAGGTGTTGATGATGTTGAAGGTGTTGATGATGTTGATGGTGGTGAAGGTGCTGATGGTGTTGACAGTGTTGAAGGTGTTGATGATGTTGAAGGTGTTGATGGTGTTGATGATGTTGATGGTGGTGAAGGTGCTGATGGTGTTGACAGTGTTGACGATGTTGATGATGTTGATAATGTTGAATGTGTTGATGATGCTGAAGGTATTGATGGTGTTGATGATGTTGAAGGTGTTGAAGATGTTGATGATGTTGATGGTGTTGAAGGTGTTGATGATGTTGATGGTGTTGAAGGTGTTGATGTTGATAATGTTGAAGGTGTTGATGATGTTGAAGGTGTTGACAGTGTTGATGGTGTTGATGGTGTTGAAGGAGCTGATGGTGTTGATGGTGTTGAAGGTGCTGATGGTGTTGACAGTGTTGACGATGTTGATGGTGTTGACAGTGTTGATGGTGTTGAAGGTGCTGACGGTGTTGAAGGTGTTGGTGATGTTAAAGGTGTCAAAGGTGTTGATGATGTTGAAGGTGTTGATGGTGTTGATGATGTTGACGATGTTGAAGGTGTTAATGATGATGATGTTGAAGGTGTTGATGATGTTGAAGGAGTTGATGGTGTTGACCAATGTTGATAATGTTGATGATTGTTGAAGGTGTTGATGGTGTTGATGATGTTGAAGTGTGTTGATGGTGTTGATTGATGTTGACGATGTTGAAGGTGTTAATGATGATGAGTTGAAAGGTGTTGATGATGTTGAAGGAGTTGATGGTGTGACAATGTTGATAATGTTGATGATGTTAGGAAGGTGTTGATGGTGTTGATGATGTTGATAATGTTGAATGTGTTGATGATGCTGAAGGTATTGATGGTGTGATGGTGTTGAAGGTGTGAAGATGTGATGGTGTTGAAGGTGTTGATGATGTTGCTGGTGTTGAAGGTGTTGAAGATGTTGATGGTGTTGAAGGTGTTGATGATGTTGATGGTGTTGAAGGTGTTGAAGATGTTGATGGTGTTGAAGGTGTTGATGATGTTGATGGTGTTGAAGGTGTTGATGATGTTGATGGTGTTGAAGGTGTTGAAGGAGTGATGGTGGTTGAAGGTGTTGATGAGTTGATGGTGTTGAAGGTGTGAAGATGTTGATGGTGTTGAAGGTGTTGATGATGTTGATGGTGTTGAAGGTGTTGATGATGTTGATGGTGTTGAAGGTGTTGATGATGTTGATGGTGTTGAAGGTGTTGATGTGTGATGGTGTTGAAGGTGTGTTGATGATGTGATGGTGTTGAAGGTGGATGATGATGATGTTGATATTGAAGGTGTTGATGGTGATGGTGTTGAAGGTGTTGATGATGTTGATGGTGTTGAAGGTGTTGATGATGATGATGTTGATATTGAAGGTGTTGATGGTGATGATGTTGAAGGTGTTGATGGTGTTGAAGGTGTTGATGGTGTTGATGATGTTGATGGTGCTGAAGGTGTTGATGATGTTGATGGTGCTGAAGGTGTTGATGATGTTGATGATGATGATGTTGATGTTGAAGGTGTTGATGATCTTGATGGTGCAGGAAGTCCTGAGCTAAACTCTGTCGCCCTCTTCCTGTAAAGTTAAGATTTCTTCTCCTCCATCAACATGATTAACGCCTCAGACTCGTCACACTTGGAATCAAACATCCGTCTTTTCCTGTCTGTCTCGTTCTTATGAAGGACAACTGGACAAGTTCTGATCCGGGTCAAATAAGACTTGAGGTCTGAGCTCGGAGAGGACATGGCTGAGTTCAGGAGAAGCTTTGGAACCTCTGAAACTTTGGACTGAAGGAAGATGAATCGTTTCAACTAAAGACTGAAGACTCATTCACAGATGTCAGTGATCATGCTGTGACCTGATGTGTGTGTTTTGGTTCCAGACTTCCTCAGCTGATGATTTAGACTAACAGACAACAGGTCAGTCAATATCTGATGTTTGGACTCAAAGCTGCTCAGTCATGATGAAAAGACAAAATCTGGTCCAGATTCTGTAGTCACATACAGAATCTGTTTCAGAGATCAGTGTCACATTAAATGTTGTTCTGAAGAGTTTAATACAAAGTAAATGCATTATCTAAATTCAAACATTTACAGGATGTTGAATGTGATTGTTTTTCATTTGCAGGTCTGTCCTCCATGTCGTGTCTCTAATTGGTCCTACAGAAATAAAAAGGACTCCTGCGACCCCATTCAGCCCAGATATGTAACCCGAGCCTGCTGTATTATTATTAGACCTGCTAGTTAGAGCCCGGCCTCTGCGGTGCCACCTTCAAACCAGCTCCATTGTGTGGACACTCCAAGGCTGAGATTATGTGGTCGGGTTTTAAAAAAAGAGAAAGACCCTGACCCAGCCCCCCGCCCCCCTGCTCTCTGGGAACCTGCTTTAAATGAGCTCTATACAACAACGGGAGATGGTTTTACACATTAGGAAGCAGTTCAGTGAGCTGGTCAGGTTGCTGTGGTCACCTGGAGCCGGTGCCACCCAGCAGGACTTGCTCTTTCATCCTTTGTACCACAGAACAGGAAGGGGAGGGGCTTTTATTTTGCCATGCAGCTGGTAGAGATGGTGAAGTCCCAAATACCCCCCAACTCAGGAGTACACCGTACAAATCCAGGACACACCTTCAGGTCTTCACTCTGTCCTGGACTTCACCTCACTTCACCTCCATCTGATCTCATGATCATCATCATTATCATCACCATCGTCATCACCATCATCATTGTCCAGGATGCAGAAATCTGTTTGTCTCAGTGACGTCATATATTTTAAAGTAATATCACACTTGAGGTTGTGCTGTTATTCTGAATAAGAGAACAACTGTGATTCAGTCAGAGGCTGCAGATATTCAGAATGATTATAGTGACGCTGAACTGACAGACTGTCGACATACGACGTCCTTTCTCTTGTGTTTCTAGAGTCATGTGTTTTATGGATACGTAATGAATTGTCATATTTCTTAAGGGGAGTTTCCTGAGTGACGCCTGGGTGTTTAAATAAGCCATCTGTAATGTGTGAAATAAACCTGTCACAATCTCTGAGCAACAGTACAGAGTTAACAGTCCAGAGCAGTGGTCCCCAACCCCTTGGGCCATGGACCGGTACTGGTCCGTCGATCAATTGGTACCGGGCCGCGCAAGAAATAATTAACTATTTCCGTGTTATGTATTATCTGAGTCTGGACGAGCTTTTATTTTGAAAAACCTTTTATCATTATAATGATTCTCTCGGTGACGTCTGGGTCACTTGTGCGGCGTAACAGTAACGATAGTGACCACTCACGAGTCAGAGCGCTCTGAGGCCAACACCCCCCCACCCCCCTCCAGGCCGCAGTAAAATTGTCAAGTGTTGACCAGTGATAAAAAGGTTCGGGACCACTGGTCCAGAGTACAGAGGTGAGCTCAGTCAGGCAGTTAAGTATGTAGATCTTCAGACTGGAGGTTTGGACCGGTTGCCGCTCCAGTCGTGGTCCTGCAGGTCTCTGGGAAGTGGAGACGGAGGAGGCCAAGCTCCTCAGTTGGGGCCAATCAAAGCAGGGAACCACACCTAGATTTGCACACACTCTAAAGACACAGTGCTATACCCGAGGCGTGTTGGCCATAGCCATAACACAGCCACAAGCTCCTGCTTGAGTAATTACACTTTTGAGCACTTAATTTCTCAGCCACGGAGGTTGGTGCTTGGTTCTTCTTCTTCTTCTTTTTCTCTTTCTGTTTTAGTTTGGTTTTAAAAACACTTGAAGTGTCTCAGTGTCCTCAGTGAGGAGTTAACAAGCGTCCCCCCCTCCCCCCTGTGGTCTGAATGGGTGAGGGTCTGTCGGTTGGAGTGCCCCTCTTTATCCTCCGTCCTTCCACTGATCACTGAAGTGTGATGTCAGCAGGACGCCGCCCGCTCTCATTGTGTCCTGCACTTTTTTTTATTGGATAAGTGGAGCAGCTTCCTTTGTGCCTTTGAGCATGAGGTGGCCTGTTGGGCTCTTAATCACCGGCCCTCTGAGTGCTGCGTTCAGGGGGCAGCGGATAAAGGAGTGCCGCCTCATTCAGACCGAGCTGTTGATCTACCAGCTCATTGTCCCTCTCCTCTGCACCTCGGCCGAGCAAGGTAAACCAATGGCAAACAAAAGGCGGAGCTTCAGAGCCAGGCCGCCGCCTTGTGGGGGTGCTGCTCCTGAAACGTGACCGCTGTCCCCCAAAGGCTCCCCTAAAAACCTTCACCAAACTCCACGTTATACCATCCTGTTGTAAAAAGAATGAACTTGGGCCCACAGAAGCAGTGGCAACGTTTCTTTCTCACTCTGGTTTCTATATGGTCTCCTCCTTTTGTGGCAGAGTCGTGGTGGAGTCATGATGGTGAAGTGGTGGTGGTGGAAATGATGGTGGAAGAGTTGTGGTGGAGTGGTAGTGCAGTCATGGTGGTGCAGTCATGGTGGTGCAGTCGTGGTTGCGCAGTCGTGGTGGTGGTGGAGTCGTGGTGGTGGAGTCGTAGTGGTGCAGTCATGGTAGTGCAGTTTTGGTTGTGCAGTAGTGGTGCAGTGGTGGTGGTGCAGTCGTGGTGGTGGTGGAGTCGTGGTGGTGCAGTTATGGTAGTGCAGTTTTGGTTGTGCAGTAGTGGTGCAGTGGTGGTGGTGCAGTGGTGGTGGAGTCGTGGTGGTGGTGCAGGTGGTGGTGGAGTCGTGTGGTGGTGCAGTCATGGTGGTGCAGTCTGAGCTGTCAGTGGAAGTCAGAGATGAAGTGGCTGATGGTTGTTGAAGTGGTTCCTCAGCCATGCAGTGATGTCCTGTCCTGTGTGTGATGCTCTGCTGTCTGCAGGGCCTGAACATCACCAACACACATGATTGGTTTTTCAGCCTTGTCTCTCGTTACAGAGATTTCTTCTGATTGCTGAATCGTTGAATGATATTATGAAGTGTAGACGATGAAATCCAGATTTTCTTTGTCATTTTACTGACAGACATGATTCTTAAATTGTTGCTCAGAGTGGGGAACCCCTCCATATCTTTACTTCAGACTTTGTTCACACTGAACACTTGTTGATTCATTTTTAGTTTCAGGTTTGTTTGGTGTGTTTATCCCTTTAATCTCACGTGACCTCGGATTTTATGTTTGGACCTCTTGGGTGGGTCTGGATCCAGAGGTCTGGACCACTAAGGCTCTTAGAGGATTTTTCTCACTGACTCTCTCTCTCCTTTTCTTTCTTTCTGAAGAAATACAATACAAAGCTCAACACTCTTTCTCATCACAAGAACTTTTTACTTGATTATATTTCAGTGAAACTGTAGTAAACTTCTGATGTGTACTTGTACTCATACTACTCATACTCATATTCGTAGAGAGCTTCTTTTTTGTGTATTTCTACTTTTTCTTTCAGGTTTTGTTCCAGTGTTTCCCAGACGTCTAATTTCTTTCTCATTCTAAATTTAAAACCAGATCCCCCGCCCCGCCCTCACCCCCCCAGTCTCACCCCAACATGGCCCTAATCCTCGGTCTTTAGATGCCCCCCCCCCCCTTCACCTCTATTCTTTGTGGGCCTCGCTCGCTCTCAGGGGATCAGATCTGATGTAGTCGTGTGACCGAACTGCAGCTTTAGTGCTGGATGTGGTTTTTACTATTCAGCTGATCCTCTGTGTGTTCACAAGGATCACAACGCTGAAAGGCCACGGCACCCGGCTCAACAAGTCCCAGATCTACCTGTTGGTCTTGGATCCACGTACTGGAGCTTCACTTTGAGATGAGCTAGTTCAAAGGTTCAGATCATGTCAGGACGCTCGAGAGAGAAAAAAAGATTTACTCTGATATAAAAAAAATGTAGTTAATGTTTAAACAATTTTATTAACAGATATTTATGAGACAGATATGAATCTGTTTTGTAATCTGGACTTTATCTCTTTTCATGTGCATGTAAATATATTATCTGCATAAAAATGTTATTATAAGTCTGTAATAATACTTTGTGTATATTTTAAAGGACCTGGTGTGACTGACTAAACAGGTTGTTTTTATGAGATACTTTCACAATTAGATAAACTTTTTTCACATCTTTTATAAAGATGTTGGAAATGTCTGATGAAGACAACTATTTGAACCATCTGTTGTTCAAAGTGTGGTCTAAGGGCTGTAGGAGGCCTTGCTGAGTCCTGCCAGGGTCCATAACAGAACACAGAACTTTAAGCAGCAGTACTAATACCAGTACAAGAACGGATCAATGGCTGGCTTTTCAGCATTTTGTTGTTTTGACTTCCTGTTCTCTTTATAATATTTGTTACAGACTCAACAGTTCATATCATGAACAACACTTAGCGACGCCAACAGGGAAACTTTCTTTATATTTTACTCATGTAACATAAAGTGACATTAAACACACATTATCAAATCTGATTATTATTCGCTGATCTTGTTGGTGTAACAGTGAACAAAGTTTGAATTGAAGTTTTGCAGCAGCGACTCCATCAGCACATTCCTGACTGTCTGAAGGCGTCTCAATGAGATTTAGATATCGAGGAAGTTTTAAAAAGCTAGTTAAGTGCTATTCAGCCGCGCTGAAAGGCAAAGCATTGAAGAAGCCAAAATGAGAGTATAAAGAGTGTCGCGACGGGGGTCCATGAAGAGGCGAAACATCGGCATTATGGCACGGATGGCATCTCCTCACCCGAACAGAAAGCCCTCCCCAGATGGCAGCGCAGAGTTTGTCGGCTGAAGCTTTCAGTCAGGGACAAAGGAAATCTAATTGAGAACAAACTGTCAGTGAAAGAGACGAGACCGTGACCGGAGAGGGGGCCGCTCCGGGCCGATGGCCAGCACCGGGGCCCACGGACCCAGCCTATCGCCACCCTCCTCGGTCCCCTCGGCCCCTCCCGGGCACCTCAGACCTCCTCAGACCTCTTGTGACTGACACAGGAGGCCACGGAGGATAACACGCGCAGCAGCCCTCGACACAAAGGGCTTTTCACATTCACCGCAGACACATCCGAATCAGCCGACTGTCAAGTGTGAATGAGAGGACAAGAGACTGAATGGACAGAGAGACAGATAAGTGTGAGGTCTGAGGGGGAGGCCAGGGGACAGAGCACTGCTGCAGGCTGATTTGAGGACAGGCCGAGTCCTGAAACCAGATCCCAAATGATCCCGGTCTCGTTAAACAGAAGAGAGAGACTGAAACTGTGAATACACATTGAGTCATCATTTGAGAGAAATCAACTTAAAATCTGAATAAACCCAAACTCATCAGACAGACAGGCACCTGTCTCACTGCTCCGATCTGTTTGTCTTCAGTCTAAAATGTCTGCTCTGTGTGTTTGGACCTGTCCTTTTCTGGATCTGGACTCTTTAGGACTCTGGATCTCCTCGGGCCTCGAGTCCTGCAGTGTGTCGGGTGTTTTGGAGTGTTTGAGATGAAAAGCAGCTCCACCACCAACAGAGCTGAATGCTCATTGTGAGCTTCACAAAGACTCACTCGTCTCAATGGTTCACTTTAGAGCTCAGACAAAGGCGTAAAAACACAGATAGAGGCTCCAAAAGAGAAGCAGCCACTTGAGTCTGAGAGACTCATCTGGGATTGTATTCTCTGTTAAAGATGCCATCAATCACTCCGTCAGTCCTGCTCCAGATGAGCTGAATCTACATGTTCACACAGGAGAGCATCCATCATTTGAGAGGAATGTTTACTGAGGCGAGCCATCAACATGAAACTAATGCTGAACTAACCTCACTTTGAAACTAAAATTGAATCTGATCCAGTGATCTGGTTCTTTTTGATCTGAGCATCATGTGATGTAAACAAGGAAATGACCAATGATCAGATGGTTTTCTTCATGAAATGAGGGGAGGGTTGGGTTTTGATGGGTTTTGATGGGTTTTGATTAGTTTTGATGGGTTTTGATTAGTTTTGGTCGGTTTTGATGGGTTTTGAATAGTTTTGATTTGTTTTGAATAGTTTTGATGGGTTTTGATGAGTTTTGATTAGTTTTGATGGGTTTTGATTAGTTTTGATGGGTTTTGATTAGTTTTGATGGGTTTTGATTAGTTTTGGTCGGTTTTGATGGGTTTTGATTAGTTTTGATGGGTTTTGATTAGTTTTGATGGGTTTTGATTAGTTTTGATTAGTTTTGATGGGTTTTGATTAGTTTTGATGGGTTTTGATTAGCTTTGGTCGGGTTTTGATGGGTTTTGATTAGTTTTGATGGGTTTTGATTAGTTTTGATGGGTTTTGATTAGTTTTGGTCGGTTTTGATGGGTTTTGATTAGTTTTGATGGGTTTTGATTAGCTTTGGTCGGGTTTTGATGGGTTTTGATTAGTTTTGGTCGGTTTTGATGGATTTTGAATAGTTTTGGTCGGTTTTGATGGGTTTTGATTAGTTTTGATTTGTTTTGAATAGTTTTGATTTGTTTTGAATAGTTTTGATTTGTTTTGAATAGTTTTGATGAGTTTTGATTAGTTTTGGTCGGTTTTGATGGGTTTTGATGGGTTTTGATTAGTTTTGGTCGGTTTTGATGGGTTTTGATGGGTTTTGATTAGTTTTGGTCGGTTTTGATGGGTTTTGATTAGTTTTGGTCGGTTTTGATGGGTTTTGATTAGCTTTGGTCGGGTTTTGATGGGTTTTGATTAGTTTTAGTCGGTTTTGATGGGTTTTGAATAGTTTTGGTCGGTTTTGATGGGTTTTGATTAGTTTTGGTCGGTTTTGATGGGTTTTGATTAGTTTTGGTCGGTTTTGATGGGTTTTGAATAGTTTTGATGGGTTTTGTTGGGGTAGGGCAGGTCAGCAGTGAATCCTTTACGACAGAGAAAGCTGGTGATTAAGACTTTTGCTGCATTCAGGGCAACTCGGAATAAAATATCTCTTACTGTGAGGGAATTGTCACATATGTGGTTATAGTTAGTAACATAGAAATCTCGATGGAGTCAGAGAGGACAATTTCTTCAGAGTTGAGGCAGCGTCATGTCATGACATATCAACCTATCTGCCTTCTCACTGACCAAGCTTCAATAAACCTTGATGAATAAAAGTCTGACATCGTAAAAGATGCTCTTCTGCCAAAGAAACTCTTGTTTGTTATGGTCAGCCATGTTTATTCTTCACCTGGAATGTTTGAAGTCCAGCAGGGACCGACTGCTGGTGCCAGGTCCACATTGTGAGATGGTGCTGGCTCACATGGCAAGGCTTTCACGTCCATCAGCTTGTTGAGTTCACTCCTCAATTAATGCAACAATTAATGTGACATCTGGTGACAATTAAAGTTTGTGTATTCAGACAGCAGGTGAAGTTCAGATGTGATTTGATGCATCAAGAAATGAAGCTGATGCAAAGTGACATGACAAATATTATTCATCTCTATGTGACTTCTCTATGACATTGTCAGCCTCGTCCAATCAGAAGACAAACATGATGAATCAGCTTCCTGTCACTGTGGACGGACGGACGACGATGCAGTGATTATTCCTCCCCTCTATGTCGTCCCATCTGTCCCGGTTTCTGCTGGTCTGAGCCTCTTTCACAGCGGCTGACAGGAGCCTGCAGCCCCCAAACACAGAGCTGGTAGGGGGGGGCCCACCTCAGAGCCCCACTGGCCCTAACCGGCCCCCACCGGCCTCCACCAACACCCACCAACACCCCGATTGTGTCCCTGCACACCAAAGCACTTCTCTATAGCTTTTTGATTGGCTTTCAATCCCCACGCCAGCGACAAGTGTGTGTGTGTGTGTGTGTGTGTGGTGGGCTTAGTAAGGAGATTTAGTGGAGGGTGGGTGGGGTTTGTGGAGGGGGGGCAGAGGTGATTTTTCAGGGGGAGGAGAAGGAAAGTGAAAACTGGGACAGATGGGACTGATTGTTGTTCTACACAAATTAAAAAGAGCGAGAGACATCTGCAGAGAGAGAGACAGACAGACAGACAGACAGGAAACTACCAAAATAAAAGTTTTTTACATTTTGCTGTTTGAGGAGAGAAAAAGTCAGACAGTCAGAGGTCACTTCTCCCTTCATGCCCACACTCCTCTTCCACTGATGATGATGATGATGATGGCGATGATGATGATGATGGTGATGATGATGATGATGATGGTGATGAAGATGGTGATGATGGTGATGATGATGGTGATGATGGTGATGGTGATGATGATGATGATGATGATGGTGATGGTGATGATGATGATGATGATGATGGTGATGATGATGATGATGATGATGGTGATGATGATGATGATGGCGATGATGATGATGATGATGATGATGATGATGGTGATGATGATGATGATGGTGATGGTGATGATGATGATGATGGCGATGATGATGATGATGGTGATGATGATGGTGATGGTGATGATGATGGTGATGATGATGATGATGATGATGATGATGGTGATGATGATGATGATGATGATGATGATGGTGATGATGGTGATGGTGATGAAGATGGTGATGATGATGATGGTGATGGTGATGATGATGATGGTGATGATGATGATGGTGATGATGATGGTGATGATGGTGATGGTGATGATGATGATGATGATGATGATGATGATGGTGATGATGATGATGGTGATGGTGATGATGATGATGATGGTGATGATGATGATGATGATGATGGTGATGGTGATGATGATGATGGTGATGGTGATGATGATGATGGTGATGATGATGATGGTGATGATGATGATGGTGATGGTGATGATGATGGTGATGATGATGGTGATGATGGTGATGGTGATGATGGTGATGGTGATGATGATGATGGTGATGGTGATGATGATGATGATGATGATGATGATGGTGATGATGATGGTGATGATGGTGATGATGATGATGATGATGATGATGATGGTGATGATGATGATGATGATGATGATGGTGATGATGATGATGGTGATGATGATGATGGTGATGATGATGATGATGATGGTGGTAATAATGAAAAAATGAGGAGACAAATTTCTTTCAAAGGTCTAAATTTCTGTTTCTGTGACTCACTTGTCTGTTTGTAGATTTCATTAAAATAAAAGTTACATAATGCCTCATTTGCATATTTAAACATTTAAGAACATTTTTATTATCTATTTATGTTATATTTACATTATATTTATGTTATATTTACATTATATTTACATTATATTTATGTTATATTTACAATTATACTTTACATTATATTTAAGTTATATTTTACATTATATTTATGTTATATTTACATATATATTTATGTTTATTTACTACCTACCATTATTCACATCCGTGATCGATTACAAATCATTGATGATCTGTGGTCCATGTTTGTGTTTTTCAGGGAATCATCTGCTGGACGTTCCTCTCATTGTGTCAGGCTGATGTTTGAAGTGTTCAGAGTGCTTTTATTCTGAAAATAACACACAGTAAAAGTCACCCTGAAGCTTTGCAGATGGTTCTGGTTCTGGTTCTATTTGTGGTCCTGACAGAACATGAAGGTAAAGGTTGTAACAGACATTCACACCAGCCTCTGTTCATTCAAAGATGGACTTCCTGCTGTTCCTATGTGGACCATGATCTGGATCGTGATCTCCCCTAATCCGGTGGTTTGTGCAACTCATCTGACACATCTTTTCCCAGCGGGTCAGTCACCTCTGAGTGTGAGGCAGAAAACACAAAGCCTGCAGTCAAAGGAAAGGGCAGAATCCCCTCTTCAGTCCAGAGATAAGAGCTCTTTGTTGTGACGCCGCACAGAAACCCTTCAGTCTTGCTGGGACCGCTTTGAACCCCCAAACTTTATTAATCCACTCAGAGAAACAGAAAGACACCAGAGGGAAACTTTCTGCTGTTGAGAGACACAAAGAAACTTACAGAATATAAGGAACTTTAAAAATTTAAATAAACTTTTAAAATAACTTAAAGAAAATAAAGAAAGTCATTTGATTTGAGACCTGCTGTGGATTCAGGTTCGTTTTCTGCTCATCAGTAACGTCAGCTCGACTTTATTTGTCATGACATCAAACCGAAGTTAAATAAAGTTTAAATGATGAACATTTGTCATGAACAGGAAATGATGTCATAATGATTGAGTTTATTCAATAAAGCTTAAGTCAGGTCAGTTATGGTAAATGAATGAACAGCTGATGGATGAGTCTTTGAGCTCAGCTGTTTATTGCAGATTTAAAATCACGTCCTCGACTTGTTGGACTCACATGAAGTGTCTGACACTCATCAGCAGCTTTAATGAATCATGGTGGGATCAGAGATACTGAGAGCAAATGAAGAGCCACTAATGAGATGAAGGAGCCACGACATCCCACACAAACACATCTGTGTGAACAATCATCAATTAATCAACCTCATCAACATCAATCAATCAATTAAATACATTAAATACAGTCTGGTTTGTAAAAGTCCAAATCCTGACTGTCAGAGCAGGTACAGAATGGACTATTAGTAATATTAGTTAGGAATATAGTTAGGAACTAGGAATATTAGTCACAGTTCACACCAGGAGCAAGAATATATAAATATAAATATAATATTTTTCCATCACGTCTCTGTATATTTGTTCCTTAGCCTGTTTCTCTGCTTCAGTCTTTGTTCTGGACTCTTCTGGTCTTGGACTTGTGTTGAACTCAAACAAAGTGGTCTGTGCAGCTGTGTGTGTGTGTGTGTGTGTGTGTGTGTGTGTGTGTGTGTGTGACACCTCAGGGCATTTTGTCACTTAAGGATGAACATTTGGCCGATCAGTTTTCCTTCATGCTTCAAAGGCCGGATGAGCAGCTTAGAGGTCAGGATGGTCTCAGGACTAACTGATTTAGGAAGGGTTAGTCTTACTCTGAAAGTTATCCTCTTTGTTGGGCCTCGTCGGCCCGCCGGCTCCGATCCGTTTAATTCTTTTTGCTCTGCTTCACTGAGCTCCAGAGGCTCAGAGGACAAAACAGGTTTTACAGACGAGCTGGGTTTGCTTCTTTGCAGACGATCCTGCCGTATGTTTGTAAATGCGGCGTACACGATGATGTTCATGAACATGTTTGTGATCAGTGTTCACCTGACAGGTGTGAAAACAGCAGGATGTGACACAGACTGGCAAAATTAAATCTGCACTTTGATTGTGAAAAACACGTTTTTATATATTTTATATTTTATTCTTTAAATATAAATAAAATCTGCTCCAACTTGAATTTCTGTTTTGTTGAAAAATAATATACATGTGAATATAATGAATACATTCATTAATTAATAAAAGAGGGAGGCTGAACTGATGTTAATGATTTAATGTTTACATCAAATGTTTTACAGTAAAAAAATAAACACATTTATTTATATTACATCATTATTGTTGTTGTAATTGAATGAAGTGTGACACAGTAGTTATTATTATTATTATTATTCATTATCGTCAGCTGGAGTTAGAGATCACTGTTGAAACTTGTTGAGTTCAGGTGAGACGTTTAAATATGGACACACAAAGAATCACTGCGTGGTGGTTGTGATGTCAAAGCGTCCTGATTTTTTTAGAACTAAAGTTCAACTGATGTAATGAGATCAGCACTTATTTTGAAATCAAAGTCTCAGAAACTAAGTCTGTCTCAGTCTCAGTCTGTCTCAGTCTCAGTTGGTGTTGTCCTGCAGTTTGAATGTGTGAAGCTCTCTGACATAAAGCTGCTGCTGCCACCTGCTGTTCACTCTGAGCATCACATCCTGTCACACTTTAAAATACTACAAAATAAAAGTCACAGAAGTTTAACTTGAAATGGATCAGAACTGTGCCGTCCCTTCAGGGACCTGAGCTCACAGAGGAAGAAGCTGCACAGGTGAACTGAGACAGGTGAGCTTGCTAACGATGCAGTGACTAAGGTTGAACTTCATTTGAACCCATCCAGCTAGCACCTGCAGGAACACATGCACAGGACCACACACAGTGTGTATATACACGCTGGGCAGCCACATGCAGCGTGAGCGGATGTGGGGGGGTGTACGGTGTCTTGCTCAAGAGCGCCTCGGCCGTGGAGCAGGGAGAGCGGGAATTGAACTGCCAACTCTCAGGTTATTGCATCGCCCACTCTTCATGGAACAGTTCACTTCCTGTCTGTCAGAGCAGACCTGGGCTGTGCCTCAATTCAGGGGCTGCCTCCTTCGAGGGCTGTCCCAATTCGAAGGCTCCTTCAAATGCGTCCTTCTTTTTCGAGGATGCACCGCAACTATCCTTCACAGCCTCACATATCCCAAGATCCTTTGCGCACCGCTGTTCAGTGCCGGGAAACATACAACAATGGCGACACCAAGCAGCATCAAGCGGCGAGGAATTCACATTTAAATGTAAATATTGGGTTTTTTTATATTTAATTACTAATTACTTATATTTTATCACGTTTTTTCAACGGCTACATTAAAAGTACCAACTGACAGCAGGTGCGGAGCTGGTGACGCAACCAAGGCTGCAAAGGCTGCATCCTTTGAAGACTGCATCCTTCGAAGGATGCAGCCCCTGAATTGAGACACAGCAATGTTGTCATGTGGTCAGATCATGTGGTTGTTGTTCCTGAGTTGAGCAGCAGAGGGCACTGTTCTGTTTTCTTATAGATCCTTCACTTCCTGCCTCACACTGTCGCCTCACAGCACCAAAGTTCTGGATCCAAACCCAACCGCCGGCTCCAGACCCTCCAGAGGATAAACTAACTAACTAAAGTAATGTACTGGATGTGATAAATATTATTATATTTTAATACATGCTGAATATTTGAATGACTTCCTGTCTGAGGTTTGTGTTAAATAAAGTATATATAAAGTACAATAATTATAATAATCAAGTGTAATCAGTTCTTCCTTCATCAGCACGTCTTCAGTTTAACAGGAAGCCTTCGCGCCATCTCAGACATCTCAGACGTCCTCACGCCGTCTCAGACGTCCTCGCGCCATCTCAGACATCTCAGACGTCCTCAAGCCGTCTCAGATGTCCTCACGCTATCACAGATGTCTCACACTGACTGGACTTGGTCAGCATGGTGATCTTTGACCTCTGGCCCGTTGTTGATGAACAGTACGACACTTTGTTACTCGGAGACGATGATGTGTCCTCTGAGTTGCTGCAGCAGCAGAGGACGCCGCAGGCCTTGTCCCTGAACTCCATCGACACGAAGTAGAAGATGAACGGGTCGATGCAGCTGTTGAAGGTGCTAACTGCTAAGCTAACCATGTAGGGGACGTACAAGTCCTCGCCATCTCCGTCCAGCGAGCTGTCGATGTAGGTGAGGAGGAGGAGGATGTTGCTGGGAAGCAGACACACGATGAAGACCACCAGGACCAACACCGTCACCCAGACTGCGTGACTGTAGCGCTTCCCTTCGGCCAGCAGAGTGCGCAGCACGGCGCCATGACAGAAGAGCACGATGGCGAGCGGCAGTAGGAAGCAGATGGTGAACAAGGTGGCGAAGTACGGCAGGAAGTAGTTCTCCTGCTCCTCCTCGGGCAGCGCGTCATGGCAGGTGGTGATCTGCAGTTCGTCCAGGAAGTAGGTCTGCTGTGACACCAGCAGCGGTATCATGGCGATCAGAACCACGGTCCACACCGCCGCTGTCATGTACAGAGAGATCCTCCGGCTGCGCAGGGTCTTGGCACTGAATGGGTGAACCAAAGCGATGTACCGGTCCAGAGCCACCAGTGCCAGACACAGCATAGACCCGTACATGTTCCCGTAAAACACTGCCATGATGACGCGACAGAAAGGCTCGCCCAGCTCCCAGTGATTCCCTCTGAAGTGGTACACGATCCGGAACGGCAGAGCCAGCAGCAGCAGGCAGTCCGCGGCTGTGAGGTTGATGAGCAGCGTGGTGGATGGCAGCTGTTTGGTTCTGAACACCAGGACCCACAAAGCCAGCAGGTTGGAGGGCAGACCCACAATGAAGGCCACCAGGTACAGGACTGGCAGGTACAGGTTGGTGGTCGGTGCCTGGATCTCTTTCAGCTGCTTCTCCTTCAGAACCGTGAAGTTACAGCTGGTCTTCAGCTTGAATGCCCGCAGACCTGCAGAGACCAGAACACACACGAGTCTGTAGACCTCACCCACCTATAGTCTAACCCATGCAGACACCAGAGCACTTCATATTCTGGTGCTGAAGCATGGATGGATCGGGACTGAGGTCCTGATCTGATGACTGAAGACTTTAGGAGTCATCAGTCTGTCTTCTCTTTCATCAGCTGACTGTAGGAGTTTCCTTTGTTTAAACAAACCTGCAGTTTACTGATCTTATGGCACTATTCGGGGTGACCCGGAGGATACCCCTTTTCAGATGGTGTGAAATCAGCATAATGACCTTCTGCACGCTCCTGGCCAGGAGATTAATGTTGTTTAAATGGAAAGATCCTATTCCACTGATGTGTAGTCATTGGATCAGAGAAGTCATGTGCCATCTTAAATTAGAAAAGATGAGATATACTGTCGGAGAGCGACTAAGAAATTTTACAGAATTTGGCAAACTTCTTTGACCTTTGTTGAAGATATAGATGCTGACAGCATTGCAATGTAAGTATTATCTGAAATTCTTTTTATTTTATGATGGACTGTCTGTACAATGTGTAATGTGCATGTTCTCTGTCTGGTACTGGTTGGGGGGTGTATTTGTTCTTTTAGTCTTATTATGTTTGTTTGTATGTTTTGTCTGTTAGGCCGCTCTGGAGCACTGTCTGCTATTCTAAAAATGTCTTCACTTTGTCTAAATGTCTTCACTTTGTCTAAATGTCTTCACTTTGTTAAAATGTCTTCACTTTGTCTAAATGTCTTCACTTTGTTAAAATGTCTTCACTTTGTCTAAATGTCTTCACTTTGTTTAAATGTCTTCACTTTGTTAAAATGTCTTCACTTTGTCTAAATGTCTTCACTTTGTTTAAATGTCTTCACTTTGTTAAAATGTCTTCACTTTGTCTAAATGTCTTCACTTTGTCTAAATGTCTTCACTTTGTCAAAATGTCTTCACTTTGTTAAAATGTCTTCACTTTGTTAAAATGTCTTCACTTTGTCTAAATGTCTTCACTTTGTCTAAATGTCTTCACTTTGTTAAAATGTCTTCACTTTGTCTAAATGTCTTCACTTTGTCTAAATGTCTTCACTTTGTTAAAATGTCTTCACTTTGTCTAAATGTCTTCACTTTGTCTAAATGTCTTCACTTTGTTAAAATGTCTTCACTTTGTCTAAATGTCTTCACTTTGTTAAAATGTCTTCACTTTGTCTAAATGTCTTCACTTTGTTTAAATGTCTTCACTTTGTTAAAATGTCTTCACTTTGTTAAAATGTCTTCACTTTGTCTAAATGTCTTCACTTTGTTTAAATGTCTTCACTTTGTTAAAATGTCTTCACTTTGTCTAAATGTCTTCACTTTGTTAAAATGTCTTCACTTTGTTAAAATGTCTTCACTTTGTCTAAATGTCTTCACTTTGTTAAAATGTCTTCACTTTGTTAAAATGTCTTCACTTTGTCTAAATGTCTTCACTTTGTCTAAATGTCTTCACTTTGTTAAAGTGTCTTCACTTTGTTAAAGTGTCTTCACTTTGTCTAAATGTCTTCACTTTGTTAAAATGTCTTCACTTTGTCTAAATGTCTTCACTTTGTCTAAATGTCTTCACTTTGTTAAAATGTCTCACTGTCTAATGTCTACTTTGTCTAAATGTCTTCACTTTGTCTAAAATGTCTTCACTTTGTCTAAATGTCTTCACTTTGTCTAAATGTCTTCACTTTGTCTAAATGTCTTCACTTTGTTAAAATGTCTTCACTTTGTTAAAATGTCTTCACTTTGTTTAAATGTCTTCACTTTGTTTAAATGTCTTAACTTTGTCTAAATGTCTTCACTTTGTTAAAATGTCTTCACTTTGTCTAAATGTCTTCACTTTGTCTAAATGTCTTCACTTTGTTAAAATGTCTTCACTTTGTTAAAATGTCTTCACTTTGTCTAAATGTCTTCACTTTGTTAAAATGTCTTCACTTTGTCTAAATGTCTTCACTTTGTCTAAATGTCTTCACTTTGTTAAAATGTCTTCACTTTGTCTAAATGTCTTCACTTTGTCTAAATGTCTTCACTTTGTTAAAATGTCTTCACTTTGTTAAAATGTCTTCACTTTGTCTAAATGTCTTCACTTTGTTAAAATGTCTTCACTTTGTCTAAATGTCTTCACTTTGTCTAAATGTCTTCACTTTGTCTAAATGTCTTCACTTTGTTAAAATGTCTTCACTTTGTCTAAATGTCTTCACTTTGTTAAAATGTCTTCACTTTGTTAAAATGTCTTCACTTTGTCCTCACTTTGTTAAAATGTCTTCACTTTGTTAAAATGTCTTCACTTTGTCTAAATGTCTTCACTTTGTCTAAATGTCTTCACTTTGTTAAAATGTCTTCACTTTGTCTAAATGTCTTCACTTTGTCTAAATGTCTTCACTTTGTTAAAATGTCTTCACTTTGTCTAAATGTCTTCACTTTGTCTAAATGTCTTCACTTTGTCTAAATGTCTTCACTTTGTTTAAATGTCTTCACTTTGTTTAAATGTCTTCACTTTGTTTAAATGTCTTCACTTTGTCTAAATGTCTTCACTTTGTCTAAATGTCTTCACTTTGTTAAAATGTCTTCACTTTGTCTAAATGTCTTCACTTTGTCTAAATGTCTTCACTTTGTTAAAATGTCTTCACTTTGTCTAAATGTCTTCACTTTGTCTAAATGTCTTCACTTTGTTAAAATGTCTTCACTTTGTCTAAATGTCTTCACTTTGTCTAAATGTCTTCACTTTGTCTAAATGTCTTCACTTTGTTAAAATGTCTTCACTTTGTCTAAATGTCTTCACTTTGTCTAAATGTCTTCACTTTGTTAAAATGTCTTCACTTTGTCTAAATGTCTTCACTTTGTTAAAATGTCTTCACTTTGTCTAAATGTCTTCACTTTGTTAAAATGTCTTCACTTTGTCTAAATGTCTTCACTTTGTCTAAATGTCTTCACTTTGTCTAAATGTCTTCACTTTGTTAAAATGTCTTCACTTTGTTAAAATGTCTTCACTTTGTCTAAATGTCTTCACTTTGTTAAAATGTCTTCACTTTGTTAAAATGTCTTCACTTTGTCTAAATGTCTTCACTTTGTTAAAATGTCTTCACTTTGTCTAAATGTCTTCACTTTGTTTAAATGTCTTCACTTTGTTAAAATGTCTTCACTTTGTTAAAATGTCTTCACTTTGTCTAAATGTCTTCACTTTGTTTAAATGTCTTCACTTTGTTAAAATGTCTTCACTTTGTCTAAATGTCTTTACTTTGTCAGCACTTTGTAAAATGTCCTCTCTTTCAGGGACCTAAAAGTGCTTTTGGTCCTCACATAAATAGGACTACAAGGACAGATGTAACATTTCATTTTGAGGTGTGTCTCTGAGAAAAGACAACATGTCCTGGTGAGAATGCAGCCTGTCTCAACCTGTACGTGTTCAGAGGAGGAAGAAGAGGACTTACGGAGAGACATGCCGGAGCATTCGTCTGCAGGACGAGAAGCTGGAGAGAGGCTGCAGACAGACGACAGCAGACAAACGAAGACCAGAGTCCCAGAAAAAATCTTCATCGTCTTCATCATCATCACCTTCACTTCTTCTCCTTCCACCAGCTCTTACACCTTGTGTCCTCGTCTCTCTCTTTCAGAGTGTAGTTTCTGCAGTACACTCAGTACACTCAGTACACTCAGTACACTCAGTACACTCGCAGTACAGCTGCTGTAGCTGTAGTACTGTCAGTAGACTCAGTCTGGCTGTTATATGATCTCAGAGCTGCCGGTGTTGACGCGCTTCCTCCAATGATGGGAACCACATGTGTGTGTGTGTGTGTGTGTGTGTGTGTGTGTGTGTGAGAGAGAGAGAGAGACAGAGAGACAGAGAGAGAGAGTCTTGTATGTCTATCTTTATGAGGACCAGTGTTGTTGGGGTTGGACCTGTCTTCTCGTCATGTTTGAGAGTTCAGGTTTAAACCTGAGTTTATGTTCAGTTCAGGGTTCCATGTCTGCATTTGATCAGAGTTCAGTGCTCAGGAATGCATCAGGTCCTCACAAGTATAGCATTTGTGTGTGTGTGTGTGTGTGTGTGTGTGTGTTCCTCTGTGATTCAAGCGATAATGGAGAGTTTAAAGTGTCAGCTTCCTTCATCAAACAGGAAATGTGTCAAAGAAGGTCTCACTTTGATTCCTACACATGTGCAGACATGGACAGACACAGAGATTAATGCCCGGGGCAGAGACGAGGCCCCCACCTCCCCTCAGAGACACAGAGACTTAAAGAGACACAACACCACCACAGAGAGACACGACAGAGAGACACAAAGAGACACAACACCACCACAGAGAGACACAACACCATCACAGAGAGACACAACACCATCACAGAGAGACACAGAGAGACACAACACCATCACAGAGAGACACAGAGAGACACAACACCATCACAGAGAGACACAGAGAGACACAACACCACCACAGAGAGACACGACAGAGAGACACAACACCACCACAGAGAGACACAGAGAGACACAGAGAGACACAACACCATCACAGAGAGACACAACACCACCACAGAGAGACACAGAGAGACACAACACCATCACAGAGAGACACAGAGAGACACAACACCACCACAGAGAGACACAACACCACCACAGAGAGACACAGAGAGACACAGAGAGACACAACACCATCACAGAGAGACACAGAGAGACACAACACCACCACAGAGAGACACGACAGAGAGACACAACACCACCACAGAGAGACACAGAGAGACACAACACCATCACAGAGAGACACAGAGAGACACAACACTATCACAGAGAGACACGACAGAGAGACACAAAGAGACACAACACCACCACAGAGAGACACAACACCATCACAGAGAGACACAGAGAGACACAACACCATCACAGAGAGACACAGAGAGACACAACACCATCACAGAGAGACACGACAGAGAGACACAAAGAGACACAACACCACCACAGAGAGACACAACACCACCACAGAGAGACACAGAGAGACACAACACCATCACAGAGAGACACAGAGAGACACAACACCATCACAGAGAGACACAGAGAGACACAACACCATCACAGAGAGACACGACAGAGAGACACAACACCACCACAGAGAGACACAGAGAGACACAACACCATCACAGAGAGACACGACAGAGAGACACAACACCACCACAGAGAGACACAAAGAGACACAACACCATCACAGAGAGACACAACACCATCACAGAGAGACACGACAGAGAGACACAACACCACCACAGAGAGACACAAAGAGACACAACACCATCACAGAGAGACACAACACCACCACAGAGAGACACAACACCACCACAGAGAGACACAGAGACACACAACACCATCACTGAGAGACAGAGAGACACAACACCACCACAGAGAGACACAGAGAGACACAACACCACCACAGAGAGACACAGAGAGACTCTGAATGTCCACAGAGGGACAGAGTGTGTTGCAGTCAGTTGTCAGTTTGTTTTCCGTCGCTCTCTTCCTGTCTCTATCATTTGTGTTTCCAACAGCTGATAAGCAGCTTTCCTGTTATTGTGCAGTCAGCATGTCGACAGTTACCACAGACTGTTCTAGCTGCTGCTGTTGCCATGACAACGGGAATAGACAGGGATGTGTTAAAATAAAATTTGAAAAACTGCTTAAAATGACGAACTGAGAGACTGACGTGGTTCAGTATACAGGTTACACTGCTGAGACATTCATTTTACACAGGTTTAATTGATTTATTTACACCATCACCATCATCATCATCACCATCACCATCATCACCATCATCATCATCATCATCACCATCACCATCATCACCATCATCATCATCATCATCATCATCATCACCATCACCATCATCACCATCATCATCATCATCATCACCATCACCATCATCACCATCATCATCATCATCATCACCATCACCATCATCACCATCATCATCATCATCATCACCATCACCATCATCATCATCACCATCATCATCATCATCATCATCATCATCATCATCACCATCACCATCATCATCATCATCATCACCATCATCATCATCATCATCATCATCATCATCATCATCATCATCACCATCATCATCATCATCATCACCATCACCATCATCATCATCATCATCACCATCATCATCATCATCATCACCATCATCACCATCATCATCATCACCATCACCATCACCATCATCATCATCACCATCACCATCACCATCATCATCATCACCATCATCATCATCATCACCATCACCATCATCACCATCACCATCATCACCATCATCACCATCATCATCACCATCATCACCATCATCATCATCACCATCACCATCATCACCATCATCACCATCATCATCACCATCATCACCATCATCATCATCACCATCATCATCATCATCACCATCATCACCATCATCATCATCATCACCATCACCATCATCACCATCACCATCATCACCATCATCATCATCACCATGTGTGTATTTGTACCTTTGCTGATATCCGGTCAGACACCATCTAATCTTCAAGAATCTTAAAGATTCACAGTTCCCCACATAACACGCCCTCTCAGACTCCCTGTCTGGGTTCTGGGAGGCAGACCCGCTCCACTCACTGAGTCCTGACCATCCCTGAGTTATACTGCTATAGGACTGGACTGCTGGGGGAAGTTCTTCTGTTCACAGACAGACAGATAGACAGACAGGTTAACAGACAGACAGATAGACAGACAGGTTAACAGACAGACAGATAGACAGGTTAACAGACAGACAGATAGACAGGTTAACAGACAGACAGATAGACAGACAGGTTAACAGACAGACAGATAGACAGGTTAACAGACAGTCAGATAGACAGACAGGTTAACAGACAGACAGATAGACAGGTTAACAGACAGACAGATAGACAGACAGGTTAACAGACAGACAGATAGACAGACAGGTTAACAGACAGACAGATAGACAGGTTAACAGACAGACAGATAGACAGACAGGTTAACAGACAGACAGATAGACAGACAGGTTAACAGACAGACAGATAGACAGGTTAACAGACAGTCAGATAGACAGACAGGTTAACAGACAGACAGATAGGTTAACAGACAGACAGATAGACAGACAGGTTAACAGACAGACAGATAGACAGGTTAACAGACAGACAGACAGACAGACAGATAGACAGACAGGTTAACAGACAGACAGATAGACAGACAGGTTTACAGACAGACAAGTTAACAAACAGACAGATAGACAGACAGGTTAACAGACAGACAGACAGGTTAACAGGCAGATAGACAGACAGGTTAACAGGCAGACAGACAGACAGGTTAACAGACAGACAAGTTAACAAACAGACACATAGACAGACAGGTTAACAGACAGACAGACAGGTTAACAGGCAGATAGACAGACAGGTTAACAGGCAGACAGACAGACAGGTTAACAGACAGACAAGTTAACAAACAGACACATAGACAGACAGGTTAACTGACAGACAGACAGGTTAACAGACAGACAGATGAACAGTGAGACAGGTGGGCTGTCTCTGTAGGTCTCGCGACATCTCGTCAGGTATCTAAACATGAAGGTGTCGCACACGCGCCCTGTCTGCCGCCTCCCCGTGCCGTGGCTCTGCGCATGCGCAGTGCGCCCCAGGCTGAGACGGAGAGACGGGGCTCGAGCCTCCGCACCGCGCACCGAGCACCGGGAATCAAACGGGATAAAACACCGAACAACAGCAACACACGACGGCCGCGAACACACCGAGCTCCGCCGGACCTTCACCGGGAGATCAGCGGGAGGAGAGAGGAGGCGGGCGCGGGTCGGTCGACCGGGAGCCTGCCTGTCTGTCCGCCTGCAGACGGTGAGACAAAGCGGAATGAAGCGGCTGCCAGCGCCGCTATAAACGGTCCAAACACTGAGTCATGGTGCCGAGCACCGCCGAGCCTCCACACCGTGTTCACCTCTCAGTGTAACGGGTCCAAACGAGCGCGATCCGGACCGGATACACCGAGCCGTGAAGGTCCAGATGTTGGCCTGTGATGATGCTCCATGACAGACAGCAGTCAGACCTGACAGCCTGAACCCAGGGCAGCACTGACCCACAGGAGACAGGAAACACATGCTGGGACAGACACAAGGACTGCAGAGGACAACCGGAGACATTCAGAGACATCAGGGACAATAAGACCAGCGACAGCAACGAGTCCACAAAGTCCAGAGACTTGAAGTCCAGGAAGTCTGGAGACACCAAGAAGACTTGTAGAGACAAGAGAACAATTTGTGGTGGGAAGAAATGCAGAATATTGAGGACAGGAACTGATTATATGAGGACAAAGACACAATTAAAAGACAATAGGAGGAGGCAGAGACATGCAGGGACATGCAGAGACATCAGGACTAATAACTAACTGTGAGGTGGACTGTAGTATACCTGATGTTAGAGGACATCAGCTGACTTCATGAGTTTGAGGACAAATAGTCCCTGAAATATTGGAGGACAAAGAGACAGGTTACAGGAGTATGTTATATAAATGTCAATCTAACGTTTCATAGATGAATGAAATCAGATTTTTAGAGACGTGTTAAAGATCTGTGGTGGTCAGACAGAGAGACGGACAAACACTGACAGGAAATGAAGTTTAGAAAAACAAAGAGACAAACTGTAGAGACACAGAGAAGACATGGGGAGGACATGAACTGAAGCTGGACATATTCAGAGACATGAGACATTCTGGGCGACATCAGTGACATAAATAAAATATGTCACGAACATAAAGTGATGAGATGTGACTTGACAAGGTGAAGAGACATAAAGACAACCTCTGGAGGACAAGAAGACACATGGACGTGTCCTCCTGAGGGCAAACTGACATTAAGATGTTTTCAGGACATTTTGGTAGACATTAACAAACCAGAGGACAATAAAAACACAAGACATCATAAAGAAGATAAAGACGTAAGACATGTTGAGGACACACAGACAGTTGGAAGGCATAGACTAAAGACAAAGATGTCCTTTGGAGGACATAAACTGACACTAAAGCAGTACTAAAGCAGTACAAACGTCGACACAGAAGACATTAAGACATAATGGGACTAAAGGACAAATAGATGTAAAGACATGTTGAGGACAGGATGTAGCTGGACTAGTGCTGGTCTGAAGGTCTCTCTGTTTGTCTCCTAACAGTTTGGATGTAACAAGGCCTGAGAGGACGACATGACGTCCCCGAGGTGGACCCGGTTCCCCGTCCTGTCTGTCCTGGTCCAGGTCCTGATCCTGGTCGTGTCCCGCTCTGTGTCGGCGGCCCGTGCCGACAGAAACATGGTGTCTGAGGAGAACGTGGGCGCCACGGTGAACGCCACGGTGCTGGACGGACGAGGAAACACTGTCCATGTGATGAGCAGCGACGAGGGGACGTACGGACAGAACTCACCCAAGATTGACACCCGCGGCGTGGTCATCGCTCCAGCGCCACATCATGGAGGTAGTGACATCACAGCACACCTGAGGTCACTCATAGCCTGTATCAGCGTCAGAAGAGAGAAAGCATTTAACTGGATGTAGACACCTCCACCTTCATCTCCACCTGTACCTGTACATGTCATTTGTCCCTGTGGTACACAGGCCGACCTGTCCGCCCAGTGTGGTTTGAAGTTCAGTTGGGGATCGAACCTGTGATCCTGTCCCCTCATGCCACCCAGGCGTATGTTTAAGAAAACATCACTGAGTTTGGTTAAAGAATAAATTTCAACTTTGTGTTGTTGTTGATCTTTTCTGGTGGCGTCATCTTCGACCTGCGGGCTCATTACTGCCCCCTCAGGCTGGAGGTCGACAAGTTCGCTCCACCCTCGAAAACAAACTTCAGCAACACAAACGTGACATTCGTGACAGTCTTTGTCGTCCATTGGGTTTTTTATTAAAAGTGCATTTAATTTCTTTCTTTCTTTAAAGGACGTCAACGCTCTGAGATGATCGATCCCTCGTTCAGATAAATACTGTATTTACATATATCAGATCATCACGTGATGTCCTCCGTTAAACTGCTTCCTTCATGAATGTGCAGCAGGTTCAGCTCACGTTCATTCACGATAACTGAATCAAACGTGACTCAGTGTCTGCACTGTCATTTGTTACGTGTTATGATTATTAATATTAGCTCCCTGTGAAGACTTTGGAGTCTCCTTGTAGTCACTTTACATCTCTGTGTTTCAGATGAAATGTTGCACTGCTGATATCGACATGATTCAAGTTCAGTATAAAATCACATGAAACATATTTGGTGACTAGGAAACTAGATGTTGGTGTAGTAGCTGTTGGTGTAGTACACGCTGGTGTAGTACACGCTGGTGTAGTACACGTTGGTGTAGTAGACCTAGGTGAGTAGATGTTGATGTAGTAGATGTTGATGTAGTAGATGTTGATGTAGTACACGTTGGTGTAGTACACGTTGGTGTAGTATATATTGGTGTTGTAGATGTTGGTGTAGTACACGTTGGTGTAGTATATATTGGTATTGTAGATGTTGGTGTAGTACACGTTGGTGTAGTACACGTTGGTGTAGTACACGTTGGTGTAGTATATATTGGTGTTGTAGATGTTGGTGTAGTACACGTTGGTGTAGTACACGTTGGTGTACTAGTTGTAGTCTGACTGTCCAGTGTTGGTTGATGGTCAGAACAGTTCTACAGTTTTTCCCTCAGAGTGTCAGAAGTCTGTTTGTCTAGATAAAGGTTCTCTTCATGTCTGACTTGGTTCTGTTCATGTTCTGACCCAACAGCAGAGAACCACGAGCAGCTTTGTACAGAGCATGTGGTTTAACAGAGAGCAGTACTGGAATGTAACTAAGTACTTTTACTCAGACACAGATCAGTAATCTGTCAGTGTTTCCTGGCCTCTACCTGTGGGTGAAGCAGGTGCAGTGGTTGTTGTTGTTGTTGTAGCAGGTGTAGTAAAGGCAGGTGGAGCAGATGCAGTTGGAGGCACTGCGGAGGTTTGCAGGCTGCGTTCAGGTCGCAGCGTCTCTGCTTCAGGTGTCAGATTACAGTCAGACGTCCAAGGACACTGCAGCTGCTGGACGGAGCGCAGAGGACACAACAGAACCGGGCTGAAGACAATAGAACAGAACCAAACCGGGTGAAACACAACAGAACCATACAGGACAGAACAGAACCGGGTGAAACACAACAGAACAGAACCAGACAGAATGGGCTGAACCAGGCTTTAATGTCCAAACAAACACACACTTTATATAAAAATTCTACTGAATCAGAACCGTTGGGTCCAGTGACACCCTAACCTGCTCTGATCAAACAGAACCTTCATGTGAGGAGGACAGGGTGAGGCGAGGGGTTGTAGTCAGAACCAACTCTGTCATGTCACTCCACACTGGACCTTTAACACGTTTGTGCTGTTTCTTCCCTCAGCTCAGACTTGCAGGTTGTTTGGTGACAGAGCAAAGCATGCAGGTAGGACTCTGTGCAGTAACCATGGTAACACTGTGTCTCCTCAGTGGTGGACCGGCAGGGCTGCGACCCCGCCACTCGCTGTTGTGGTCCCTCCTCGGACCGGCCACTGGGGTGGGCGCTGCTGCAGAGAGGAAACTGTACGTTTAAGAGAAGATCCTGAAGGCCGCCCGCCCACAACGCCACGGCGGTGCTCATCTACAACAACTCCACCGAGAAGACGGTCAAGATGGGACACGAAGGTCAGTCTGCACGTCTCACTTCCTGTCTGTCTCACTTCCTGTCTGTCACACTTCCTGTCTGTAAACAAGGGGAAAGAGCTAGCTTAGCTTACGATGAAGACTGTAAAAGTGAGAAAGTGCTAGGTAAGTGTCTAAAACCTGGACGTAGTCTCTGTGACGTCCCCCCAGACTGTCTAAAACCTGGACGTAGTCTCTGTGACGTCCCCGCAGACTGTCTAAAACCTGGACGTAGTCTCTGTGACGTCCCCGCAGACTGTCTAAAACCTGGACGTAGTCTCTGTGACGTCTCCCTCGTTTGTCAAAAAAACGAAATGTTATAGTCTAGAGGGCGAAATCATGGGAAAACACCGTCCAATCACATTGATGGGGCTGCTTATTATGATTGGATCCTGACATGTCCATCAAACTTCATGCAGGCTAACATACTGCTAACATGCAGGCTAACATACTGCTAACATGCAGGCTAACATACTGCTAACATGCAGGCTAACATACTGCTAACATACAGGCTAACAGGCTAACAAACTGCTAACATGCAGGCTAACATACTGCTAACATGCAGGCTAACAGGCTAACAAACTGCTAACATGCAAGGTAATAGACTTATATACTGCTAACAAAGCTAACATGCTAACATACTTCTAACATACTGCTAACCTGCCAGGCAACAGGCTAACATCAGGGGCGATTCTAGGGTCAGAGCTTTAGGGGTGCTGAGCACTCAATGGGCCCCACTGCCACCACACACCCACACACTTCAATATGTTTATTGAAAAATACTTTTGGATAATGACTCTGTCATTTGTGAGAGAAGAGCATCATATTTTGGGGGGGAAACTGACTGGAAACACACACGCAAAACTTACTTTAATGCCATCCATCACTTCATCATGTTGTTTTGGAGAGCTTTCTGGAACACCAGCTTTATTGTGACAGTTCACACAAAACAAAGCAGCATTTAGCTGAGTATTCCAGCCATCTGAAACTTTGGAAGCGCTGCTCTTGAACGGCTCTTTTTGTGTGCCAAAGATGAAAATGAGAGTATTGAGGCAGCTTTAACTTTTTAGGACCAGTGTCCTTATCCCCAAAGTCTGAACAGATCTCCTCTGTATGTTGCACTCCCTCTGTCTCTTCATTTCTTTCACTGTCGATTCCCTCTCGCCCTTTAGGCCCTCTCCCTGTTCTCCTCCTCCTATAATATGAAAAAATGTGGTTTAAAATAATATGTTACAAAAGGTAAATGTAATAAAGGCAGCAGCGTAATGCCAGTATGTTAGCATAGGAGTATGAGTAGTTACTGTTTTGCTTGCCACTGTATGTAAATGTCTTGTTGTTTTCTCACCTGGTTCTTCCTGCATGCTCTCCCTTTCTCCATCTTCCTCTCTTTGACAGGCACTGACAGTGTGTGTGTGTGTGTGTGTGTGTGTGTGTGTGTGTGTGTGTGTGTGTGTGTGTGTGTGTGAGTGTGTGAGACGAGGGCCTTCCTGTGGATCGATGTCGAGGTCTAAATATAGACACAAACGTGTCATTAATTGATGAGGTCACTGTGACCTCACACTGTGTGTGTGTGCAGAAATATAAAACTTTGTTTCTGTCAAACTGGAGTCTGTTGCATCATGGGAGCTGTAGTCCTGTGGTCCTGGTTCTGATTGTGGTTCTTCGTGCAGGTACTGGTGAGACGGTTGCGGTGATGATCACAGAGGCATACGGTAAAGAGATCCTGGCTCACCTGGAGAGGAACCTGACAGTGCAGGTGTCGGTGGTCGTGGGTCAACGTGGAGCCACAAAGAACATCAACCGAGGCTCGCTGGTGTTTGTCTCCATCTCTTTCATCGTGCTCATGATCATCTCCTCTGCCTGGCTCATCTTCTACTTCATCCAGAAGATACGCTACACCAGTGCCCGTGACCGCAGCCAGGTAATAGGCTAACATACTGCTAACATGCAAGCTAACAGGCTGGCTAACATACTGCTAACATGCAGGCTAACATACTGCTAACATGCAGGCTAACAGGCTAACAAACTGCTAACATGCAAGGTAATAGACTTATATACTGCTAACAAAGCTAACATGCTAACATACTTCTAACATACTGCTAACCTGCCAGGCAACAGGCTAACATCAGGGGCGATTCTAGGGTCAGAGCTTTAGGGGTGCTGAGCACTCAATGGGCCCCACTGCCACCACACACCCACACACTTCAATATGTTTATTGAAAAATACTTTTGGATAATGACTCTGTCATTTGTGAGAGAAGAGCATCATATTTTGGGGGGGAAACTGACTGGAAACACACACGCAAAACTCACCTTAATGCCATCCATCACTTCATCATGTTGTTTTGGAGAGCTTTCTGGAACACCAGCTTTATTGTGACAGTTCACACAAAACAAAGCAGCATTTAGCTGAGTATTCCAGCCATCTGAAACTTTGGAAGCGCTGCTCTTGAACGGCTCTTTTTGTGTGCCAAAGATGAAAATGAGAGTATTGAGGCAGCTTTAACTTTTTAGGACCAGTGTCCTTATCCCCAAAGTCTGAACAGATCTCCTCTGTATGTTGCACTCCCTCTGTCTCTTCATTTCTTTCACTGTCGATTCCCTCTCGGCCTTTAGGCCCTCTCCCTGTTCTCCTCCTCCTATAATATGAAAAAATGTGGTTTAAAATAATATGTTACAAAAGGTAAATGTAATAAAGGCAGCAGCGTAATGCCAGTATGTTAGCATAGGAGTATGAGTAGTTACTGTTTTGCTTGCCACTGTATGTAAATGTCTTGTTGTTTTCTCACCTGGTTCTTCCTGCATGCTCTCCCTTTCTCCATCTTCCTCTCTTTGACAGACACTGACAGTCATATACAAATATGTTGTAGGCAGGAGGGTTGAGGTCAGTTTGTCATGTCACAAAATGTTATGGCTAGCCTTGCCCATGGCTAACATACTGCTAACATTCAAGCTAACAAGCTAACATACTGCTAACATACAGGCTAACATGCTAACATGCTAACTCTGAGTCCACAGCCAGACAGCGTCATCCATGCTAAGTCACTTTTCATTCTCTCCCCTCGTCTCCTCCCCCCGTCTCCTTCCCTCGTCTCCTCCCCTCGTCTCCTCTCCTCCTCATGAATATTTAATGAAGTGAATCTCTGCTGAAACTTTAATGGAAGGTGGTCTCCTCCCCTCTCAGTGTAATCTACACCTCCTGTCAGGACTCTGTCCTCCCCTCGCCTCCTCTCCTCCTCCTCCCCTCCTCCTCCCCCCTCCATCTGCTGCAGAGCAACCTTCACTTCACCTCCTGCAGTCACACTCTGAGTAAACACAGCCGGGGCTGATGGGAGATTTTCATTAAGAACCACAGACCGTCAGGAGAGTACTACAACAGAGTACTACAACAGAGTACTACCACTGAGTACTACAACAGAGTACTACAACAGAGTACTACAACAGAGTACTACCACTGAGTACTACCACTGAGTACTACAACAGAGTACTACCACTGAGTACTACAACAGAGTACTACAACAGAGTACTACAACAGAGTACTACCACTGAGTACTACAACAGAGTACTACCACTGAGTACTACAACAGAGTACTACAACAGAGTACTACAACAGAGTACTACCACTGAGTACTACCACAGAGTACTACCACAGAGTACTACCACTGAGTACTACAACAGAGTACTACAACAGAGTACTACCACTGAGTACTACAACAGAGTACTACCACTGAGTACTACAACAGAGTACTACCACTGAGTACTACAACAGAGTACTACCACTGAGTACTACTACAGGCCTCACACAGACAGTTGTAGTAATCAGAGTACTACTTAAGAAGGGTGTTCCTTTTACATCAGTGTTACATGAACATTGAGTTGTCTCAGGTGTGGAGATGTAACCCTCTGTCCTCTGTCCGTCCTCTCTCTGTCTTCTCTCTGTGCTCTCTGTCCGTCCTCTCTCTGTCCTCTGTCCGTCCTCTCTCTGTCTTCTCTCTGTGCTCTCTGTCCGTCCTCTCTCTGTCCTCTGTCCGTCCTCTCTCTGTCTTCTCTCTGTGCTCTCTGTCCGTCCTCTCTCTGTCCTCTGTCTGTCCCCTCTGTCCTCTCTCTGTCCTCCCTGTACTCTCTGTCCTCTATCCATCCTCTCTCTGTCCTTTGTCTGTCCCCTCTATCCTCTCTCTGTCCTCTCTGTCCTCTCTCTCTCCTCTCTCTGTCCTTTGTCTGTCCCCTCTATCCTCTCTCTGTCCTCTCTGTCCTCTCTCTCTCCTCTCTCTGTCCTTTCTGTCTCAGCGTCGTCTCGGTGACGCAGCGAAGAAAGCGATTGGGAAGTTGACGACGAGGACAGTGAAGAAAGGAGACAAGGTGAGCTGATACATGGAGGGCAGCAGGACCCTGAGCTGCACTTATTTATGTGCTCGACCTTCAGGCTGTGATGGACAACCAATCAGAGAGGTTCAGAGGTCACATGACGAGGCTGATGACTTGTCCTGTCCTCTCTGATGACTTGTGTCTCTCTCTGTGATGACCTGTCTGTCTGTCTGGCGGCCAAAGATAAACATGACAAACAGCTGACTGGAATCATAACAGAACCAGAACCTGACCAGTGAACAATAAAAGGTTCTGACCCGGTTCTCATTCGTGTCCCTGTTTCAGGAAACCGACCCGGACTTTAACCACTGTGCCGTCTGTATCGAGGCGTACCAGCTGAACGACGTGGTCCGAATCCTGCCCTGCAAGTGAGCCTGAACCTGTCTGTCTGATGACCTGTCTGTCTGATGACCTGTCTGTCTGAGTGTCTGATGACCTGTCTGTCTGTCTGATGACCTGTCTGTCTGATGATCTGTCTGTCTGTCTGATGACCTGTCTGTCTGTCTGATGACCTGTCTGTCTGATGACCTGTCTGTCTGTCTGATGACCTGTCTGTCTGATGACCTGTCTGTCTGTCTGATGACCTGTCTGTCTGTCTGTCTGGTGATCTGTCTGTCTGTCTGATGATCTGTCTGTCTGATGACCTCTCTGTCTGTCTGATAATCTGTCTGTCTGTCTGATAATCTGTCTGTCTGTCTGATGACCTGTCTGTCTGTCTGATGACCTGTCTGTCTGATGACCTGTCTGTCTGAGTGTCTGATGACCTGTCTGTCTGTCTGATGACCTGTCTGTCTGATGATCTGTCTGTCTGTCTGATGACCTGTCTGTCTGTCTGATGACCTGTCTGTCTGATGACCTGTCTGTCTGATGACCTGTCTGTCTGTCTGATGACCTGTCTGTCTGTCTGTCTGGTGATCTGTCTGTCTGTCTGATGATCTGTCTGTCTGATGACCTCTCTGTCTGTCTGATAATCTGTCTGTCTGTCTGATAATCTGTCTGTCTGTCTGATGACCTCGCTGTCTGTCTGTCTGATGACCTATCTGTCTGATGATCTGTCTGTCTGTCTGATGACCTCGCTGTCTGTCTGATGACCTGTCTGTCTGATGACCTGTCTGTCTGATGATCTGTCTGTCTGTCTGTCTGATGACCTGTCTGTCTGTCTGTCTGATGACCTGTCTGATGACCTGTCTGTCTGATGACCTGTCTGTCTGTCTGATGACCTGTCTGATGACCTGTCTGTCTGTCTGATGACCTGTCTGTCTGTCTGATGACCTCGCTGTCTGTCTGATAATCTGTCTGTCTGTCTGACCTGTCTGTCTGTCTGACGATCTGTCTGTCCGTCTGATGACCTGTCTGCCTGTCTGATGACCTGTCTGTCTGATGACCTGTCTGTCTGATAATCTGTCTGTCTGATGACCTGTCTGTCTGTCTGATGACCCGTCTGTCTGATGACCTGTCTGTCTGATGACTTGTCTGTCTCTCTGATGACCTGTCTGTCTGTCTGATGACCTGTCTGTCTGATGACCTCTCTGTCTGTCTGATAATCTGTCTGTCTGTCTGACCTGTCTGTCTGTCTGATGATCTGTCTGTCTGTCTGATGACCTGTCTGTCTGTCTGATGACCTCTCTGTCTGCCTGTCTGACCTGTCTGATGACCTCTCTGTCTGCCTGTCTGACCTGTCTGTCTGTCTGATGATCTGTCTGTCTGTCTGATGACCTGTCTGTCTGTCTGATGACCTGTGTGTCTGTCTGACCTGTCTGATGACCTGTCTGATGACCTGTCTGTCTGATGATCTGTCTGTCTGTTTGATGACCTCTCTCTCTCTCTTTCTCTCTCTCTCGCCGATGACCTGTCTGTCATTCTGATGACCTGTCTGTCTGTCTGATGATCTGTCTGTCTGTCTGATGATCTACCTGTCTGTCTGATGACCTGTCTGATGACCTGCCTCGCTGTCTGATGACTTGTCTGTCTGATGACCTGTCTGTCTGATGATCTGTCTGTCTGTCTGGTGACCTGTCTCTCTGTCTGATGACCTGTCTCTCTAATGACCTCTCTCTCTCTTTCTCTCTGACAACCTGTCTCTTTCTCTGATGACCTGTCTCTGATGACCTGTCTCTCTCTCTCTGTTGATCTGTCTGTCTGTGTGATGACCTGTCTGATGACCTGCCTCACTGTCTGATGACCTGTCTGTCGCTCTGATGACCTGTCTCTCTCCCTCTCTCTGATGACTTGTCTATCTGTCTCTGATGACCTGTCTCTCTCTCTCTGATGACCTCTCTGTCTCTCTCTGATGACCTGTCTCTCTCTGACAACCTGTCTCTTTCTCTGATGACCTGTTTCTGATTCCTGTCCGTCTGTCTGATTACTTGTCTGTCTCTCTGATAACCTGTCTGTCTGTCTGTCTCTCTGATGACTTCTCTCTCTCTCTCTGATGACCCGTCTTTCTCTCTCTGTAATGACCTGTCTCTCTCTCTCTCTCTCTGTAATGACCTGTCTGTCTCTCTGATGACATGTCTGTCTCTCTGATTACTTGTCTTTCTCTCTCTCTGTAATGACCTGTCTGTCTCTCTGATGACCTCTCTCTCTGTCCGATGACCCGTCTCTCTCTCTGCAGACATGTCTTCCATAAGGTGTGTGTGGACCCGTGGCTGAATGAGCACTGCACCTGTCCAATGTGTAAACTGAACATCCTGAAGGCGCTTGGCATCATGGTGAGTCATCACAGACACTGACGTGTCACAGAGGACGACAGCTGATGGACAGAAGTAGAAGTAGAACCGCTGCAGCACAGCATGTTAAATAAACACTGTCTCCTCCCCTCTGTCTCCTCCTCTGTCTCCTGTGTCCTCTTATCTGTCTCCTGTGTGTCCTCTCCTCTGCCTCCTGTCTCCTCTTTGCTGTCTCTCCTTTGTCTCCTGTCTCTTCCCCTGTCTCCTCTCCTCTGTCTCCTGTCCCATCTGTCCTCAGACCAGTCTTCCCTGCGTGGACAGTGTGGTGTTGGACGTTGAGCGTCTGGGTGTCAATCAGGCATCCAGCAGCCAGAGGGCGACACTGGGTGACAGTGGACAGCCGTCCATCAGTCTGGAGCCACTTAGCCCCCCCCACTCTGAGGCCACGCCCAGAACACCTGCTGACATCACCATCGCCGTGACCAGTAAGAGCACAGCACCACACAATAGACGGTGCCTTGACAGGACACCTGAGATCGTCACACGACCAGCATGGGGCAGCTTTACGTTCTTAGAGCAACGTTACACTGTTATTTTTATTTAAAGAATGTTATAAGAGTTCAGGATGTTTTCTTTCTTTTGTTTTTGTGGGATTGCTTCAGTTTCTCAAATTGTCCACTTGATGGTGACAAAGACAGCTAGCAGAGCATATCCTGGTCTAATTAGATTTCATTTGTGTGTTTTCGTGTCTCTCAGGTGGCGGCGGACATTTCTTTAACAGGAACTCAATGTCTCCTCGCAGTGTCGTCTGTGAGATGGAGCTGCCGGACATCCAGGCCTCGCTCGACCTGTATGACGAAAACAAGTCCTGAGGCCTGTTGTCATGGTTACAACCCCCCACTCCCCCCACCCACCCACTACCACCTCCACCTGCTGATGGACAGATGACCTTTTATGGATGCAGGAAGTGTTCACAGTGTTTCTTGTCTGGGGGGGGAGTCGGATTCAAAAACTTTTAAACATCATTTATTCCACTGGACTTTGAACACAGACGGTCTGGATCCTGGATCCAGATTGTGGTCCTGACCCGTTAACTCAACATGTTTTTATTTTGCCCAGAAGAGAAAGAAGAAGAAACTTCAAAGGACTCAGAGCGACCACTTTTAAGTCATCCAGCGAACTGAACTCCAGATCTAAGCCCTGGCCAGGAACCTGAAGCCGAAACCAGCCTCCTCTGGTAAAACTGATGTTGTTGAGTACCTGGAAATGTCCCTTAGCATGTTCCTGGAAAAGGTTTCTTGGGATAGTTCCTTGCGTTTTTGAATTTCTTAAACTGTTCTTGGGAAGGTCCTGAGTTCTCACAAAGGTTCCTGAGTTTCCTGAAAGTTCCAGTTCTCTTTAAAGGGATCCAGGAAACAGAAAAAAGTTTTTACAATGTTCCTCTAAAACATTTCTGGGCTCTTAAAGAAGTTTGTTGGTACCTAAAAGGGTCCATATAAAGGTTCCAGGTTCCTGGAAAAACCTCAGAGACCTTAAAGAGTTTCTTCCCAGTCTCCATAAAAAGGTTCCCTGAAACATTTATTGGATTTTAAAATTACTCTCAGAAGGTTCCTGGGTTTTGAAAAGTTTCAAAAATACTTCTTAGCCTCTTCAAGGGTCCCTGGCTTCCTGGAACAGGTTTTTGGTTTCCTAAAAAGGGTCCTGGGTATCCTGAGATCCTAAAAATGTTCTGGAAACATTTCTGAGGTATTAAAACTGTTCTTGGGTTCTCATGATCCTTCCTCGTCCTAAAGGTAGTTCTGGGGAAAGTTCCTAAGTGTTTAAAGATTCTTAAAAGGATGCCCATCTTCCTGGAAATGCTCCTCAAGAGGTTCCACAGTTTCCTGGAAGTGGCCTTTAAAAGCGCTGGCAAATATTTCTTCCTGCAAAGGTTCCTGAAATGGTTCTGGAGGCTTGAAAAGGGTTCAGGTCTGAACCTGAATGGACCTCTAGCTTCAGGACTAAATCCAAAACTAACCCAGAGAACCTGAACCCAGAAAAAGTTCCTTTCAGTGTTTCCTGATGTGTTCGGTCAGTCGCAACTCTGGACAGCATTAACCTGAACCTCTGATTGGCTGACTGAAGATGACATCATTAACATACTCTTCTGGACTGTCTGTAGACCTGGACCAGAACACCTGACTGAGCAGGTTTTTCCTGTCCTGACCAGAACCAGGACCAGGACCAGAGGTAGACCTGGACCTGGATCCTCTGCAGAGACTTTGGAGGAAACAATCTGGTGTGTTAGTGTTAAGTCCCCTGTAGCAGAAAAACTGTTTCTCTGTAGAACCAAGAGACATTTAGATTTAAAGGAACAGTCCGACACTTCAGGAAACCTCCACAGGGTGGCGCCCTCTGATATATACACATACAGGGACACATCAACATTAGCAACATCCAACAACCTCGAGTCCGTCTGGTTTTTATCTTGTTACCTTAGCAGCTATTTAGCAGTCCATCCTGTAATCAGCTGTTAGTCAACAGTGCAAACATCTGGGGTGTCCAGGTCTGTGAGCCAATCAGACGACAGTCTTCTGGAGTCAGGTGACTCACTGTCTGTACTACCACAGGTGTAATGTGTCTTTAATCAGACATAAAGTTTCCAAACGAAGCCCAAAAACCATCAAATGAAAACATGACTGAACGTTTATTTGTTGTCCCAGTAACATGAACACATCCACCAACCTGTTGTCACCATGGCAACCCTGCTTACTGTTAACTAGCATAGCTAACAGTCAGTTTAAATGAATGTGAATATTTCGGCAGTTCAAACTTCCTGTCACAGTCAAAAAGTCTTTGTTGACGTTGTGGATGATGAACAGCAGTCAGCTGCGTGTCGACATCAGCACTCAGCTGTCACCTGACTTCCCTTCTCTCTTCCTATTGGCTCACAGAGGTGTGTCCTCAGGTCTTTCTTGCGTTCATGGTTGCATGTTCCTGAAGTGACGGACTGATCCTTTAATGTGTATTAAACAGCTTCTGAACTACTCAGCGTGTAATAATCAGCCTCTGTGACGAGGCTCAATATTTAAACAGCATTATACAATCTATAACCTGACTGATCGATCAATATCTATCTCTGAAGTGACCTGATGGAGACCTGTCTGCCTGTCTGTCTGTCTGTCTCTCTGGGTCACATGGTACAGATGATGATGGTGATGAAGGAGGATGTGTGTGATGCTTTCAGTTCACTGTGTCTCTTACTGCCTCAGCATTAAAGTGTCATTATTGCCTTTAAGACGCAGATGTTTGCTTTATTCAACTTTACAATGTCATAGAGCAACTTTATGATGCAATAGAGCAACTTAACATCAGAGCAACTTTATGTCACAGAGCAACTTCACAATGTTGTAAAACAACTTCGTGGTGCAAATTTCCAGCTCTGAAGCAACTTTACACAAATACAGCAACGTTTCAGTTCTGTTATTGATAAACTAAAGATAAAATGAAATCGCTCAGTCGGTAGTGTGGCCGCCCCGTATGCGAAGGCTCGCTGCGGCTGGCCTCGGTTCGTCCCGACCTGTGGCCCTTTCCCACATTTCCCATCTCTCTCTGTCTCCCCACATTTCCTGTCACTCTTCAGCTGTCTCTATCAAAGCTTGGAAAGGCCAAAAAAATTCTCTTAAAAAAAACTAAAAACATGGAATCAGAGACAGGAAAGGTTGAACCAGGCTCCGTAAGATACAGGTTAAACTACAATCCTCTATTCCCAGCATGCAACACTTCACCAAACACACCTGTCAGCATGCAGCACAGGTGTTAGGGGTTGCAGACCAGTCTTAAATAGTGATGCTGTTTTGGATCAGAGGTGGGTCCAGGTACAGGTACGGGACCTCCAGCTGTGAATTTCTGGTTGTAATTTGCTCACTGAGGATGGACAGCTCTTCCTTAAACTGTTCAATCATCTGTTTGGGGACCAGCTCATCGAAGCGCTCTTCAGGGTACGAACCCAACGGAACCTGAGAGAACCAAACAGGAAGTCAGACCAGGATTTAATGAGATTACTTCATGTGTTGATCATCATCAGACTTACCATGTCAGGGTCCTTCTCTGAAAGCACCCAACCTGTCACTGCGAACATGGCCGTCTCTCCCACATTTGGGAGGGTCTCCAGAATGGTCGTCATGCTGGACCGGCCTTTTGTGTTTGGAGGACGTCCGTGCAGCAGCAGTGAGCCATTGAGCACCCAGTAATAGTAATCAAACTAAATGAAGAGAGGAGCTTCAATGTGACAGTTCTCAGTCATCCAGGTAAGCGTTCTTCAAGAAGGCTTCAATCTGGGGCGACTGGACTGTCCTGTAGGTCCATGAAGATGGTTCTTCACAGAGCCATCTTCAGGTTTGACTGACTGTTGGGGAGATTGGGGTCTTCAGTCTTGGTGCGACTGTATACACCTCAATCTTCTCAACAGTCAGTCGGGCCTGAAGAAGGCTGTGGGGTAAACTGTCTACAGCCAAGTCCAGTCGTCCAGACTGAACTCTGCTTAAACTCTTCTTTATGTTTGATTTTGTTTCATATTTTGGGTCCAAACATGTAAAGATGAAGAAAAACAAACTGAATATTTGATCAAACATCAGGATGAACTTTTTATTATTGCCTTATCTCTTCATGACAGACTGCAGGAAGATGAATTGAAGAAGTGACCTGACAACCAACACAAACCCCTCGGTCGGGTCCAGTCATAATTACTACAGCCACCAGCAGTTGTAAGTGAGTTGTTCTGTTGTTTTTAGATGACCCAACCATGTCCGCCATGAGCAAGCACTGACCTCGAGCAGAACCCAGTCATGGTGCTTGATCACAGAATGGGCCAGTGTTGGTTCTGACAGGCCACTCGCTCCCTGTTTGATCAGCTCTCCAGTTTGTTTAAAGGTCAACAAGTTTCTGTTAACTCACTTGTCCATTGTTGACAGCAGCGTGTTGAGCCGTCGCTGTGAAGATCACCATGGTGATAAACTTGATCAATTCCTCTACAGTGTTAAAACCTGCTGGAAATCCTGCATCAACACACCGCCACCCACCACACCGTATTTGGATCATTACCTCATAGAACCACACGAAGAGAACATGATGTAAATGTTAATGTTGAATGCGACAGAACGTACCGGAGTCTTTGTTTCCTAAGAAGCCGTGTGTGAAGATCTCACTGATCCAGTCCTGCAGCTCGCTGTCTTTAAGGACTTCACAGTCTGACCCGTAATGATATTCCACGACCGCCTTCACGAAGCTGCAGAACAGTTTGTCACACCCCCACCGCGATGTATTACAGAACCTCTGAACCCAGCGGTGTCTAGTCTAACAGGGAATACAGCAGCCTACCGAGATGCTTTTAAATCACCTTGGTACTGTAACGTTGGTCCCTGTTGGTCTCAGACCCGGTCTGGTCTGGCTGCTGTGCCTGGTTCTGTTTACTATGTACTAATTACTATTACTTTAGCATGTGGTTAGACTAAAGCTCTTTTCAGAGGGAAAAGCAGCAAATATATTGTGTATAAAATCGGATCCAGTTTTAATAAAGTTCTAGAGTTGTGCTTTTGTACTGTAATCAGTGAGGCCTGGACATAGTTGACTGTAGCAGTGCTCACAATCACTCATAGACTCTGGCGGCATCAGAAGAGAGAAGGCGTTTGATTGGATGCCACATTACCTGTTGATGATGGTCCACAGCTTCAGACCATCGTCTCTGTAGTAGAAGTTGGGGATAGACTGCAGTCCCCGTGCAGTGATATTCTCCGGCAGACAGAGGGCGCTGTAGGTCAGGTCAGACAGAGACCTTCTCATGAGCTCTGTCAGCCCGTCATATCCGAGAGAACTCTGCTCATCAATAACAAACATTCACCATCAGTTACATCTTTTGAACTTTTGTTGCGGAATGTGTGAACATGTTGAAGGACTCACAATGCTTAGAGGTCCATTGGGTCCTAAAACAGTCTGGCGGCCGACAATGTTTGTGTGCAGAGTGTCCCTGAAGTGTGGAAACAGCAGCTGCACACACAGAAGTTCAGCATGTTCTAACAGTTTGTGCAGAAACGTTCAGAGTCTGCAGGAAATTCATTTCTTTTAAATGTATTGATCTTTACAAGGTTATTAAATGTTTACAATGATGTCACATGACAGGTCACCACCTCACCTCTGATCAATAAACTGATTCTGGTCTTTGGTTGTATTTGCACTTAATGTTCTCTAACACTCAAGCAACATGCATGAATCCATCAGCAATCTGTGCAGACGCTCTGACCAGCAGACAGCAGATTCACGTAAAGATGAGCAAGGTCAGTAATGGACAAGTAGAACAGGAAATACACTATTATTTAGATTTAACACACTAGGGGGAGTTTTGTTATGGACACCAAATGTTTTATTCGATCATGCTAGGTTAGTTCCACACAACGATACAAGACAAGAAATGCAATGAGGGTCAGGACATGTGATCTCTGATACCTTGTAGATGGGATGGATCTCAGGGAAGCAGCGCAGAGCAGCGACACAGAAGACTTCAATCAGGAAGTGAGTGTTCATGAAGTGATGGACCGCTCCATGATCAATGGCATCTGCATTTTTAATGAACATCTTGGCAAGCAGCCAGTCTGTCTCCGAGTCGCTGGGCAGGAAGATGGGGTTCTCCTCTGATGGTTGTTGATGAAGCTGTAAAGTGACAGACACTCGTTATCGATGTTCGTTGAAGATGATGTGACGACAGCCGTGACTTCAGGTTACCTGAACTGCGATTGGCATCAGTTTGTTTTCTGAGTTCAGGTAGAACAAACAGAGTCCAGCCGCCACGTGAAGACGTTCACCATCATAGACGCGAGCTGCTATTCCATCCATCTTCTTCTGGTCGTATAGGAAAACGTTACCTTTCTGTTTGGAACCAACATCAAGAAGTGTTACACATCCAAATCCAAACTTTAACTAAACCCTAAACTGAAGTCCTGAAGTCCTCTATACCTCCATTTCCTGCTCCAGAGAACTTCCTTTTTCCAGGAATGGCTTCACCATACCAGTCTGTGACGGGAAAGTTTGGGGGAAGCTCTGAGCAGCGAGCGATCACGTTGGGGTTTCCTCCGTTCAGAACTGGAATCCATTAAAAGTCGTCGTCCTTCCAGTGTTCTTTAACGTAATCTGCAAGAACAGCAACTGATGAACATCAACCGTCTTTAACCATCTTAAACCGTCTTTGACAGTCTTTAACAGTCTTTAACTGTCTTTAACCGTCTTAACCGTCTTGACCGTCTTTAACAGTCTTTAACTGTCTTTAACCGTCTTAACCGTCTTTGACCGTCTTTAACCGTCTTTAACAGTCTTTAACCATCTTTAACCGTCTTAAACCGTCTTTGACAGTCTTTAACAGTCTTTAACTGTCTTTAACCGTCTTAACCGTCTTTGACCGTCTTTAACCGTCTTTAACAGTCTTTAACCATCTTTAACCGTCTTAAACCGTCTTTGACAGTCTTTAACCGTCTTTAACTGTCTTTAACAGTTTTTGACCATCTTTAACAGTCTTTAACAGTCTTTAACTGTCTTTAACCATCTTTACTGTCTTAAACTGTCTTTGACAGTCTTTAACCGTCTTTAACCGTCTTTAACAGTCTTTAACCGTCTTTAACCGTCTTTAACCATCTTTAACAGTCTTTAACCATCTTTAACTGTCTTTAACAGTCTTTAACCGTCTTTAACCATCTTTGACCGTCTTTAACCGTCTTTAACAGTCTTTAACCATCTTTAACCGTCTTAAACCGTCTTTGACAGTCTTTAACAGTCTTTAACTGTCTTTAACCGTCTTAACCGTCTTTGACCGTCTTTAACCGTCTTTAACAGTCTTTAACCATCTTTAACCGTCTTAAACCGTCTTTGACAGTCTTTAACCGTCTTTAACAGTTTTTGACCATCTTTAACAGTCTTTAACAGTCTTTAACTGTCTTTAACCGTCTTAACCGTCTTTGACCGTCTTTAACCGTCTTTAACAGTCTTTAACTGTCTTTAACCGTCTTAACCGTCTTTGACCGTCTTTAACCGTCTTTAACAGTCTTTAACCATCTTTAACCGTCTTAAACCGTCTTTGACCGTCTTTAACAGTCTTTAACTGTCTTTAACCGTCTTAACCGTCTTTGACCGTCTTTAACCGTCTTTAACAGTCTTTAACCATCTTTAACCGTCTTAAACCGTCTTTGACAGTCTTTAACCGTCTTTAACTGTCTTTAACAGTTTTTGACCATCTTTAACAGTCTTTAACAGTCTTTAACTGTCTTTAACCATCTTTACTGTCTTAAACTGTCTTTGACAGTCTTTAACCGTCTTTAACCGTGTTTAACAGTCTTTAACAGTCTTTAACCATCTTTAACCGTCTTTAACAGTCTTTAACAGTCTTTAACCATCTTTAACCGTCTTTAACAGTCTTTAACAGTCTTTAACCGTCTTTAACCGTGTTTAACAGTCTTTAACAGTCTTTAACCATCTTTAACAGTCTTTAACAGTCTTTAACCATCTTTAACAGTCTTTAACAGTCTTTAACAGTCTTTAACAGTCTTTAACCGTCTTTAACCGTGTTTAACAGTCTTTAACAGTCTTTAACAGTCTTTAACAGTCTTTAACAGTCTTTAACCGTCTTTAACCGTGTTTAACAGTCTTTAACAGTCTTTAACCATCTTTAACAGTCTTTAACAGTCTTTAACTGTCTTAACCATCTTCAAAATGTGGTTTCTTTTCAACACAAACAAGTTAGCACGTAGCATGTCCAAACATATTAATGTTCACATGCAGCCACCTGAAACTATGAAAATGATGCTGTCGTGTTGAAATAATTCAAATCTACCTGATATTGTCGTTTTGTACCAGAATATTTCTCTCAGGTCTTCAATGTTTTCCCATTTTTCAGCAGATTTGAGCTGCTCGACGAGCTTCAGTTCAACAGCACTGAAGTGAAAACACACAACAACAGATGGAACACATCCTGATGTTCAAACACAAACTGTAAATATATATAAATATATATACATGTATATAATTATATATCAATATATATCAATATAGACCCACGCGTTGCTTCTTGTTGTTGGTTTGGTAACACAGACTTCAGCTGGGAGATCAGACACGTCACTGAAGCTGCAGATGTGAGGAAGTCCTTCAGCCATGATCTTCCATCTAAAACACAAAAGAACCAGATCAAACCAGGACTGAGCTCTGGGTTTATGGGTTCTGTAGGTTCTGTAGGTTCTGAACTGAACAGGAGAACTTACTGGTAAAGGTTCTTTCTGGCAGTCATCTCTTTGTTGCGGTGGTCGATCAGCAGATGTTGGTCCTCCTCAAAGACCTTCATGGCTGCAGCATGAAAAAGACGTCAGAGCATTTAAATCATGAAAGATATAAATCATGATCGATAATCAATGATCAACGTGTTTGAAGCAGACCTTTGCCTCCTCTCATTGCCACCACATCTCCTCTGGTGATCCATCTGTAACAGGGGAAAAGAACAACTTCTCCTTCTGGACTCCACACCACTATTTTAGAGCAGTACCACTTATCATCTGACAGAACCAAGTCCGGATCTTTCCCCAACTGGACCAGCAGGAGTTTCCCCAGAGATGAACTGGTTTTCACCAAGTACGCAGTCTGGAAAAAAATCTTTATTTAATATAGATAATTAACCCTGGTGCCCTCCTCAGATTTCCCCTTTGGACAACATCGTGATAAAAATGTCTCATTTATTAATTTCATTGTCATTACACAAACCATTCAGTGATGTCAGCGTTTCATTTGAACTGAAGTCACATTTGACATTTTTACTGGATTCACACATCAAACATTCAAAGCCTGGATATTTCTTAAAAGCCCTTTTAGACCTTTAATGTGATTCATGTTGTATGTTTTATATTTGTGTCTTTGAAAACAAAATCATTGCTAGTAGTATTAGTAGTAGTAGTTGTAGTAGTAGTAACATTAACTTACTGTTCCTTCATCGGTTCTGGTCAGCTCTGTTGGCTCGGTCTGTCCTGTAGATCCAAATAAAGTGACATAAACGTGGTCAGGTATTCCTGACTCACCTGCTGTCACCTGGAGTTTGTACTCAGCCATGATCGCTGTTTGTTTGGAGAAAGAGAAGAAGTCCGAGACTCCTCATTTGTTTCCTCACTCTGGACCTAGAAACCTCCTCCGCCCGGATTTCAACATTTTGGACACTCCCTGTCCTCCCCCGCCCTGTCCTCCCCCGCCCCGTCCTCCACTGCATTGTCTGTCCTCCTGCTTACTGCACAGCGTTAACTCTTTCCATTAAATCAGATCAGAGATCAGATTTTGAGAGCTCCATCAGCCAGTCAAACGTTAAATGCTGCAGTCAGCTGATCCAAAGTCTGTTTCAGAGCTTGTCTTCTTTAATGTCCTCCAGGGTCCTCCAGGGTTCTCCAGAGTTCTCCAGGGTCCTCCAGGGTCCTACAGAGTTATCTAGGGTCCTCCAGGGTCCTCCAGAGTTCTCCAGGGTCCTCCAGGGTCCTACAGAGTTATCTAGGGTTCTCCAGGGTCCTCCAGAGTTCTCCAGGGTCCTCCAGGGTCCTACAGAGTTCTCCAGGGTCCTCCAGGGTCCTCCAGAGTTCTCCAGGGTCCTCCAGGGTTCTCCATCTTTGCTGGTGGGTTTGACACTGTAAGTGGTCCTGTTTGAGGTTGGATATCAGAGCTCTGCTAACCTTTGAGGTGAAACTATGTTGATTTTGCTTGCAGTGAATCATCACGCATTCTTCTATGTACTGTGGTGTGAATGGTCGAGCTTCAGCTGGAGTCGACAGTTCAGTTCAGTCAGTTCAGTGTTCAGTGTCCTTCTGTCTGCTGTCAGTAAAACATAACCATGGATCAGAACCTCATACAACCTGGGATACCAACTGTGGCTCCTCGTGCTGGTTCACATATTCATGGCGTGCTCAGTCTCAGGTGTAGCTGGAGGACGAGCAGCATGTGGAGGCTCGTCATGCTGCAGTCGGGTCCAGATGGCTCGGTGCCACTTTGTGTTCTGTCGTGTTCCGGCTTGTGAGCGACCTTGAAAGACATTTAATGTTTATTTTGTTGCTCGGCTGGTCTGGGAACAGCATCATGTGTCGGGGTGTCTGCGTTCATGTTCATGCGTGTCCCTGTGAATGTTGGTTTGTTGTTTGTTCCCATGAGGTGAGCTCGTGGTCTAACGTGTTTAGAACCTGACCTGAAGTCACCTTTTCCTTCGGAACACAGACACGAGTGAATTGAACTGACCTGAGATCAGTCCTCATTCTTTGGTATGAAACTCAAAGTGGTCCAAGCAAGATATTTCATTTTTGATTTTGGTGAGAAGCTGATCATATTTTACGGAGAAAATGTTTCTGGTCCAGGTCCAGGTCCTGGTCTAGAATCAGATTACTTGATGTGTGTTGATCACTGTTGTCACTGTGCTTCACTGCCCCCTGGTGGTTGGATCATATGGTTTCTGATCTGAGCTGCTGTTCATGTGATGAACTTCTTCTGTCTTCTTTCCTGGGCCGTCCTCTTGAGAGACACTTTCATCAGAGTGTGTGATGGTTTCTGGGACTCTCTAATGTCAGAAGAAGGTCATGTTTGTACTTGAGTACAGTGAAGTACTCAAGTAAACTGCTGTTGTGTTTTTACTGCTTTCCTTGAAAGCATCACAGTGGGGCTCAGCTGAAGTCAAACTTTCTGGAAGCTTCCAGGTGGAAACAAAAAGCTGCTGATACCTGATCTGTTGACCATCACAGTGACTCCACCCACTGCTGCACCTGAACAAGAGGTATCAGTTACTGGTGCATTCAGGGGCCGCCTGAAATCCCAGAACAAACTGACGTCTTTCACCAAAATCTTTGTCGCCTTTGAGATGTTTGAAAAATAAAAACATAAATCCAACACGTAGAGACGATTTCATGAAGACAGAAGCAGTTTGATTGTCTCAGGTGAGGACACACCTGCTGTGACGCTTATATTTACAGGAAACACTTGAAGGCAGCGTTCCCTGTGAGTAGAGATGGTGTATTGAGGAGAGGAGTCACTCTGTTGACGTTTACAGACAGGCAAAAATGTCATCACAACCTGCACTAACAGGTGACACACATGACCCAGGTGACAGTGGCGGCCATGTTGGATTTGATCGTCCATCTTTGTTCTGGTCGGTTTCTGACTGAGAGTGAGGCCTCTTTCTTTTCTCACTCATCTCTGCAGTCATCAGAGACCTCCAGCTGTCGGACAGACCTGAGACCAGATCAGACTGAACCTGGAGCCGGCAGCATCCCTCACCTGTCCTGAATGACTGACTCATTTATTGTTTGACGGACTGATTATTTACAGACAATCTCTGGATGTCACAGTGAGTCCAGCTCCTCTTCTTTCAGTCTCTTCTGTTCTTTGTTGAACCATTAACGGGCAGAGATGCCAGTCCAGATCCCGGACGACACAGACTTCTGTTCGTTTAAGGATCAGTGCCTGACTCAGGAAGGATGGATCAGCCGCTACAACAAGGGTGGAGTGACGGTGTGGTGCCGTGAGGAGGAGAGCCAGGGAGTCCAGAAACTCAAGGTGAGCACCTGGGCCAGATGGACAGATCCAACCAGATTATGTCAGATCCAGGACGACCTGATCCCAGACAAGACCCAGCAGCAGCTAATCTTACTGACTAGTCCAGCAGCAGTCAGCCAGCTCGGCGTCTGTCTTTCCAGCCTTTTATTTCACCAAGCTCTCACCAACCACTAAAAGTCAGTCCCAGATTTACTCTTGTCCGGCGGCTTCTTGCTCGCTCACTCTCTCCTTTTCTCTTCTTAGCTTCCTCCGTCAGCGTCCTCTTCACTCTCTGCTCCTCTGCCATCATGTCCATAGAAGCTGCTGACTGCTGGACCTGAACACCTCCTGTTGTTCTTCTTCTTCCCGGTGGTCCAAAACGCCAGTAGTGCAAACACTAACACTCAGCCTGGCTAATAAACATTAACTAACAGCAGCTAACAAACTGAGCTAACATTAACTAACAACAGCTAACAAACTGAGCTAACATTAACTAACAGCAGCTAACAAACTGAGCTAACATTAACTAACAGCAGCTAACAAACTGAGCTAACATTAACTGACAGTAGCTAACAAACTGAGCTAACATTAACTGACAGTAGCTAACAAACTGAGCTAACCCTAACTGACAGTAGCTAACAAACTGAGCTAACATTAACTGACAGTAGCTACAGTTGGCAGCAGTTTACTTCTTGTCATGATGTTTTTGCTCCGAGTGCTTTAACAGTGAGCAACACAAGCTAACATTAGCTTAGTCCCTGTCATCTTGTGGTTTTACTGGGCTAACATTAGCTTGCTAGCTAATGAATTAAAATCCTGTCCTGTGTGGATAATGGTCAGCTTATTCATCCTCTGGACTAATCGGTCTTCATTGTTTGTGGTTTACTTTGTCGGCTGGTTAATGTTAGTTTGATGCTCTCTCATGTAAACACTCAGAGTGTTTATGTTATTTATATATTTAAATGGGTTTATCACGTAACATGATCAAGGATGCTAACTCATGTCTGTAATGTACAAAGCGGAGGGGCGCTAACATACTAACTGTAAATGAAGCTAAGCTAAGGGTTAGCCTGCTGGCTGTGGCTTTGTGATCTGTTGTTGGTTGCTGATGGTTTGTGATTTGTAAATGCCAAGCGGTTAGCATGGAGCTAATGGTCCAAATAATACACAGACAGAACAGATAGTACTTTTACGTTAACGTTACTGTAACATTATTCTGAATATGATTGTTTATTGTCCATAGTTCAGCCTCATGTTGTTGCAGAGAAACATGAAGAATTAATTTAATTTAATATTAATGATTAATGAATGAATCCACCTCAGACACACTGACAAGTTTCACAGAACAAATTCAGCAGTTTAATGATGATCAGAGGTCAGAACAGCTGATCAGAAGTTGTAAACAAGTTGGACATGTTGGACCCGGTGGACTCGTGTGGCCCAGCGGCCTCCCGCAGAGGAAAGACAAACCGGTGTTCAGCGTCAGCGTGCTGAAAAATTCAGAGCGGAAAGGAAAACGTAACGGCTGGAAACCCGAGGACGGAGGTGGAGAGGCATTCAAGCGACATCAGAACTGGGCCATGCTCCAGCAGAAACAAACCAGTTCAATTCAAGTTCACTTTGCTGGTTCTGTTTCTTTACTGGACTGGTTCCAGTCTGGAGAGGTTTGCTCCTCTTCAACCTCAAACTCCAGACCAGCAGAGAGCAGGGTGGCCTGGTTGGGGTGGTGTTACCTGAAGCGTTCACACCATCAGACTCCACTGAGGTGTTTATAAACGGGCACACTTTGTCATTTAACCTCACAGAACACGGGTCTGTTTCCAAACCACTGTCTGCTGTCAGTAACACACTGACTCTGGATCAGAACCTCACAGAACCACATAAAGAAAACATTAACTTTAATGTCCTGCTGCTGCTCACTTCCTGTCTGGTTCAGGGTCTGTTAACAGCTAAAGAGACATTCAATCGGGTCTAGTACCTCCAGAGACCATCGGACCACAGCTGCCTCTGGTTCAGAGGATGTTGGAGTCCAAAGGTCCACAGTGACCACACATGTATCATCAGCTTGACACGCAGTACTTAAACCACTGACTTTAAATAAACATGGACATGATGACATCATGACTGACCCCTGGTGACTGGCTGCAGTATTGATGATATAAAGAGATGATTGACAGCTGAGCTCTGCTCATGATGATGTTAGCATTGCTAAATGTGTCACTCTTTGATAAGTTAGAGCATTTCTTAATCTGTGTGAACTTTGATATCACACTTCATATCATATTATATATCATAAATTGTACTTGACACTGTTGTGGGTTATCAAGAGTCTTGCTGGATATAGAAAGCTGCGCTCTGTTTTGTGACAGTTGGTGGGTAGTTGAAGGATTAGTCTTTTTTTTATTGAATGACTTCCAGGGCATGATACTGATGCAGGCGCAGTATGAAGGGCTGTGGCATTCATGTCGCTGCCGGATGACTTCCTGTGTTCTTTTGACAATGGAAATGCTTTCTGCAGTACCTGGACTTACCTTCTCAGGTATCCCAGTCATTCTGATGCCATGTCGTCTTGAACGGCCTCACAGGTCTTCACATTTCTGAGTTGAGATGAGTTCATGTGTGCCAACACTGTCTGAGTGAACAGTGGCTGATTTTTTTTTTGATGGTGTTGGTATGAGAGGTTCAGGTCTGGTCAGATATCAGAGTCTTTTTTGGCCGTGGCTCTTTCTTATTCGCAGGAGCTTCTGGTGGGTTTCAAACATTGACTACAACGTCAGTGGTGCACATGGAACACATCGCATCGTGCGTTAGATGCAGTTTTAGCTGCAGTTCTAACTCTGCTCACACAGAAAAGAGGCGGACTGACTGACACCTGCTGAGTGATAGACAGACACAAACATGAAGCTCACGACTTTATGAATCATTAACTTCGTGCTGATTGAGTTACGCGGAGCATTTTACGGTGTGGACCGTCACAATATCTGATGACTGCAGCTCAGCCAAGCTTGACGGTCCTGTAAGATTACAGCAGTGGAAAAAAGTGACGTCCTACAGTAAGCAGCCGTCTCACATGTCAGCAACACCTCCAGAAAAGATCATCTGGTTCAAATCTGTAGAAGTCTCCTGAATGTGTGAGCAGCAACATGATAAAAAGATACATTTTAAGTTCTCTGGAAAAACTTTAAATCATCTGTTCTAGAAGATACATGAAACAGACACAGTCCTACAATCATTTTCTGCATCGTAATGAAATAAAATACAATACATTAAAATACAACGACAGCTGAGAATAGTTTAGATTCAGAAACTAGAAGATTAGAGTAGAAACATAACTTCCTGTTTGTTTGCTCCTCCATATGTGGGCTTCAAACTACGTCACAAGACTTCGACGTGTCCACACATGAACCTACAGCATCGTAGTTTGGACCAATCAGCAGCTGACCGTACAGGATGATGTACTTCAGAAACAGATGTTGGTTCAGGTCAGACTGAACCAGACTGGGGCAGTACCAGAGATACTGACCCACATCCCAAGATTCATGGGATATGTGATCACAGTGTTCAGTGTGCAGGCTCTCTGCTGACCTGGAGGTTGAACGCTGAAATCCCAGACCGCCTGATAAGATCTGAGCAGGGAAAGTGAAGCTTTGCTGTCCTGTTAGCTGATGATGGGCCTTTGAGCAAGGCCTCAACAAGGAAGTCTAAAAGAACTGAACAGTCAGATCAGTCCAGAAGAAACCAGCTGTAATCAGAGATACAAACATGACAGGTGAACAGGTGTGTTGGGAGGAACAGGGTCAGGTGACCTCTGGTGGAACCTGTGAGGCATGCAAGGATATCAGAACATATGTATCATGTCAATCCATCATACATGCAGCTAAAAGGCCTGAATGTGTGTGTGTTTCAGATGAGGATTGTGTGTAAAGATGTGACAGCTGAGACACTGTACGACGTCCTCCATGACACAAGCTACCGCAAGAAGTGGGATACCAACATGATCGACACGTATGACATCGGCAGACTGACCGCCAACGCAGACATCGGATATTACTCCTGTTAGTTCACCAAACTCACATTTTATTGCTGCAGCTCATCTTTTAACACTTTGTGGACTTTTACACATTTTAACACGACCTTTACATATTTTAACATGATTTTTACATATTTTAACACGACCTTTACATATTTTAACACGACCTTTACATATTTTAACACGACCTTTACATATTTTAAGATGAATTTTACATATTTTAACATGAATTTTACAAGTTTTAACATGACCTTTACATGTGATAACATGACCTTTACATGTGTTAACATGACTTTTACACATTTTAACACGACCTTTACATATTTTAACATTAATTTTACATATTTTAACATGCCTTTTTACATATTTTAACATGACCTTTACATAATTTAACATGACTTTCACACATTTTAACATGACTTTTACATATTTTAACATGAATTTTACATATTTTAACATGAATTTTACATATTTTAACATGCCTTTTTACATATTTTGACATGAATTTTACACATTTTAACATGAATTTTACATATTTTAACATGAATTTTACACATTTTAACATGAATTTTACAAGTTTTAACATGACCTTTACATGTGTTAACATGACTTTTACACATTTTAACATGAATTTTACATATTTTAACATGCCTTTTACATATTTTAACACGACCTTTACATATTTTAACATGACTTTTACATATTTTAACATGAATTTTACATATTTTAACACGACCTTTACATATTTTAACATGATTTTTACACATTTTAACACGACCTTTACACATTTTAACACAACCTTTACACATTTTAACATGAATTTTACATATTTTAACACGACCTTTACATATTTTAACATGAATTTTACATATTTTAACATGAATTTTACATATTTTAACATGACTTTTACACATTTTAACACGACCTTTACACATTTTAACACGACCTTTACACATTTTAACATGAATTTTACATATTTTAACATGAATTTTACATATTTTAACATGAATTTTACACATTTTAACATGAATTTTACATATTTTAACATGAATTTTACATATTTTAACATGACTTTCACACATTTTAACATGACTTTTACATATTTTAACATGAATTTTACATATTTTAACATGAATTTTACATATTTTAACATGAATTTTACATATTTTAACACGACCTTTACATAATTTAACATGACTTTCACACATTTTAACATGACTTTTTACATATTTTAACATGAATTTTACATATTTTAACATGAATTTTACATATTTTAACACGCCTTTTTACATATTTTAACATGAATTTTACACATTTTAACATGAATTTTACATATTTTAACATGAATTTTACACATTTTAACATGAATTTTACAAGTTTTAACATGACCCTTACATGTGTTAACATGACTTTTACACATTTTAACATGAATTTTACACATTTTAACATGAATTTTACAAGTTTTAACATGACCTTTACATGTGTTAACATGACTTTTACACATTTTAACATGAATTTTACATATTTTAACATGCCTTTTACATATTTTAACACGACCTTTACATATTTTAACATGACTTTTACATATTTTAACATGAATTTTACATATTTTAACACGACCTTTACATATTTTAACATGATTTTTACACATTTTAACACGACCTTTACACATTTTAACACAACCTTTACACATTTTAACATGAATTTTACATATTTTAACATGCCTTTTTACATATTTTAACATGAATTTTACACATTTTAACATGAATTTTACAAGTTTTAACATGACCTTTACATGTGTTAACATGACTTTTACACATTTTAACATGAATTTTACATATTTTAACATGCCTTTTACATATTTTAACACGACCTTTACATATTTTAACATGACTTTTACATATTTTAACATGAATTTTACATATTTTAACACGACCTTTACATATTTTAACATGATTTTTACACATTTTAACACGACCTTTACACATTTTAACACAACCTTTACACATTTTAACATGAATTTTACATATTTTAACATGAATTTTACATATTTTAACATGACTTTTACACATTTTAACACGACCTTTACACATTTTAACACGACCTTTACACATTTTAACATGAATTTTACATATTTTAACATGAATTTTACATATTTTAACATGAATTTTACATATTTTAACATGAATTTTACACATTTTAACATGAATTTTACAAGTTTTAACATGACCTTTACATATTTTTCTTCATTTTCTTCAACTTCATGTGTTAACATGAGCTTTACATGTTGTTTGAAGGGAAATGTCCGACTCCTCTAAAGAACAGAGACTTTGTGACCATGAGATCTTGGCTTCCTCTCGGTAATGACTACCTGATCATCAACTACTCAGTCAAACATCCGGTGAGGTTAAGCACCATAAACATCAATAACATCCTCACTTTGCAGCATTCTGTCTGTCCGTCTCACAGTCTGTCTTCCTCTCCTCAGCAACACCCTCCTAAGAAGGACTATGTCCGAGCCGTGTCCCTGCTGACTGGATACCTGATCCAGTCCAACGGAGCCAACAGTTCAACCCTTTACTACCTGACCCAGGTGGACCCGCGAGGTAATCCAGAACATCACTTTATGAACATGTCTTCACTTTGTAAACGTGTCTGGGACATGTTTGTTTTATCAACACGTCCTGTCTTGTCTTGTCTGTCTGTAGGTTCGTTACCAAAGTGGGTGGTGAACCGAGCATCTCAGTTTGTGGCTCCAAAGGTGAAATTTTTCTCCTGGACATGGAAGTCAAACATCTGTCTCACACTCACACACACTCACATTTAATAAAGTCTCTCTGTGTCTTCGTCCCTCAGGCGATGAGGAAGATCTACAAGGCATCCCAGAAGTATCCCGAGTGGAAGAGGAAGCACAACCCAAACCTGAAGCCGTGGATGTTTCCGGAGCAGAACTCTCTGCCGTGCATCAGTGTGGCGGAGCTGACGGTGCAGCGTGCCGACTCTCTGGAGAACATCGATGAGAGTGGCCTGAGTGAGGAGAAGACGCACCACAGCGACGATGAAGAGACTTAATCGTCCGTGCAGAGATGCGACGCTTCCTTCTGTCTGTTTCTGTTTGTTGGTTTGTTTGTTTGTCAGACCGAGCAGAGCTGCACCAAACTCCATTATGATTCTGACTGATCTTAATGAGATGATTCATGTTCATTTCACTTCACAAAGTTCAGGCTCAGGTGTGTTCTGCTCAGGTTCAAGTCATCCACTAATGTTTAATTATTATACTTTAGAACAAACAAACACTCTGAGGAACATCTGGTGTATTTTATAACTTTGTATTTCTGTAGACTGATTCTTGGTGTGTTCATGTGTGAACTGTAGTGTATGATCAGGTAAACACCTGTGGGGGCGGAGCTCAGGTGTGTTGTCAGGACTCATATTTAATGTACTCTGTAACTCTGTAACCTGAGAACCTTTTTCTGTGATTCATTCATGACCCAAACGGTCCGTTTGTTCTAACAAAGACTGAAATGTTCAAGTCCTCAGATATGTATGTTGTCAAGTAACTGAGTACTCACAATGTAATCTGAAGAGAATATTAGAGTTGTACTTCCTTTCTGCAGGGATCTGTCCACATTAAGAAAAACAACAAACACAGAGCAAAAAAATAAAATTATGATGTCATAATTCAACATTTTGTGTCATGTCAGAAAGTTCAACAATTTATTTAAGCCAATGACAACATGCAACACATTACCCACATGTTACTGACCTAACATGTTTTAAACTG
>CM024791.1:26423021-26525521 GCA_014281875.1 Nibea albiflora | reverse complement strand
GTGTGTGTGTGTGTGTGTGTGTGTTTCCTGTATCCTGTGTTTTGTTCTGTAGATCTACAGCTGATTACAACAACAGGACAGAGATAAGAGAGGCTGAGAAAATGTTCAGGTCTGCTCACAGTCCAGGTCCAGAAGTTAGCATTGTTAGCATTGTTAGCAGTACTAGTGCTGTTAGCCTGTCACACAGTGATATGCAGTGTTAGCACTGTTAGCCCCTCTCTTCTTCTGTATTTAGTGTTGTAAAGTGGAAGTGGGATGGAAGCGTCTGTATCCTCTGGCCACGCTGTCTTTATCTACAGCCTTCAGTCACTTCCTGTTTCACCTTCCTCCTCCTCTGTGCCTCCTTTTCCTCTCAGACTGTTTTGATTCTTTTAGTTTTACAGTGTTCATAATCTGGTCACAGATCTTTGAGACGTGCAGACAGACTTCAGATAGACGACATAATTTCCTGCTCGGATGACTGACTTGAAGTGATTTGATGACTTGTCATCATGGTCTGACTAATAACAGACTAAACCTGGTTAGTGTTTGTCATCCTGCAGTTGACTTCCTCCTTAGAAATCTGATTTTAAGCAATATGACATTCTCACAGTGCTCTGAGCTAACAGTCCGGCTAACAGACTGAGCTAGCAGCAGCTAGCAGCAGCTAGAGTTGGCAGCAGTTCAGGAAACTTTAGAGGATTGTGTGTTTGAGTGTTTCAGGTGTGTTCATGTGTACGTTACATAAACCCTGTGAGGTCAATCCCGATGGTCTGAGAACAGAAGCTGGTTTCATGTGAAGCAGCTGCAGTTTGGAGGAGGAAAAAGGTCGACAGGAGGAAGCTGCAGTGACTCACTTCCTCCTCCTCCTTTGTCTTCTGCTGGACGCTGCTGACCCCTGTGTGTGTGTGTGTGTGTGTGTATTGTGTGTCAGTAGTTATTTTTATCTCACACTCTGTCACTGGTTTCTTCTCTTTCTTTAACAGCTGACAACAAACTCAGTTTAAACTCAGTTCATGTTTGTCATCAGTGAGACACCGTCTCTGTTTTCAACAATGCAACTGTACAATGAAATAACCAGTGGAGCAATGTGATGCTGCTGTTGACACTGCTGCACTGGTTTCTGATCCTACAGTTGATGCTGCTGCACTGGTTTCTGATCCTACAGTTGATGCTGCTGCACTGGTTTCTGGTCGTTTACAGTCAGTCATTTCTTCTTCATGAAGTCAAACAATCTGATCTTTGTTACTTTCTTCTTCAGATGCCCATTAGCCGAGCTAAGGATTAGTTGAACGTTAACAACTTCAACGACCACAACACACACACACACACACACACACACACACACACACACACACACACACACACACACACACACACAAATCACAGTGGGTGTCAAACTAACACATTCCAGCCTTTTTCAGGAAACAGATTCACTGCAGCTCAAGGTCGACCTCCACCCTTCAGCTTCAACACGGCTCGCTGCAGGCACTCCCTGTATCCTGTGTGTGTTGCTGTGTGTGTGTGTTAGCATGCATGTATATGTTCTTTGTTCACTGTGTGTGTTGCTGAAAAGCAGCTTTCAGTTTTCACATTTCACTGATCACCATGTCAGTGAATCAGACACCTGCAGACAAAACTCAGGGCTGAAACAAACAACGCGTCCACGTTATTCTGGAGCCAATCAGAGGGCTCAGAAACAGGGTGGGTCGCTTCCTGTGATGACCAGTTAAAACAATTTTAAAGTTGAATCTGTTGATGATGTTGTCGATGTTTCACATGTTTGTTCAGCAGTTTCTAAAAAACTTGTGGGCTGGGCCTCACTCTGATTCTGGGTCAGCTGATCTCTTCATGTTGTCCGAAGGTCAAAGGTCATTCTACTGCTGCAGATGCTCACAAACAATCTGGCCGCTGTTCCTGCCTGATGACATCAAGATTTGTTCTTCTTCTGTGGTTTTAGTCGGCTGGAGGGGGGATCATGACCTGTGGGGGTCAGAGGTCACAGTGATGTCATCTGAGAGGCATAAAAACAGTCAGCAGCTCACACAGCCTGAAGCATCATCATTATCATCATCATCATCATTATCATCAGTGCCGTTACCATGGTAACCTCCAGGGTCATTTAACCACACTGAACAGCTGATGAAAACTACATTACCCATGAGCCACTGAGCTGTCGTTTGTCTGCTTCAACAGATTCTGACCCTGATCCTGGTGCTGATCCAATCCTGAGTCCTGTTTGTGGTTCTTGTCTCCTCAGATGGACGGATGGTGGCGGTCCCTGTTGTAGGTCCGTAATGGCCCTGCTGGTTCCTGAACGTGGAGACAAAGTCTGGTCCAGACTCCATGTTGGTCGTCATGGCCTCGTTGGATGGAAGCACGTCGGTTGAGACGCTTCTAGTTGCGATCCATCTGGAGAGGTCAGAGTCCGCCATGCTACGTGCTAACATGCTTAGCAGCAGTAACAGTTAGCTTAGCCTACACGTCTGCAAATTCAACACAAACGTTAAATAAACGTTTGTCTCCTGGATTTTGAACACCCCGACAGCCTCACGATGTGGATCGTGTTTAACAAAATGTTCATTAAACGTTGCTGTGCTGATGTCATTTCTTAAAGAAGCATCTAACTATGGTGGCCAACAAGGACAAACTTGCGTCTGACTGAGGAAGCTTTACACAACACACAGAAACTCATCAAACATACAGATAAATGATACGACGGAGCTAAATGTGGAAGAGTAAATAATCTGACACATAAACAGGCAGGTGAAACAGAACGCCACCCCGATGGAAACAATGTTCACCTGTAAAGACTGTCCAAATATCTTTGCAGCTGCTTGATGGAGGAGGATTGTTTGTTACAAGAACTGACGTCTTTGCTTCACTACAGATTCAAACAAAACTGTTAAGACTGTTTCTTTGTTTAACCGTGAGGCTGAAACCAACAAATGAAAGAGAAAGTCAGGAAACAAACAAAATCATAAAAGTTCTGAAAATCAGTGAAAGCTTGAACGTGATGATGACATGAGGTGATAGTGAAAGGACGCCACCTTGTGGTGAGATAGTCCATGTAGCTGTGACCATTTATTCAAACCCTGAAGTCCAAGATCAGAGTACAAATCACAACAACGATCTATAAACTCAAAGATGAAGCTGTATTGTGTTGAACGTACCACAGTCTGCTGGGGTTCAAATATAAATATAATACATATAATGATATGATAATAGAGATATAAAATAAGAGAATGTTTTCATCAGGAGAGGCAAGCTTCAACTTCATGAACAACTTCAGCGTTCTTCTGAGGTTAGCCTCAGAAGCCTCATTATTTATTAATGAAATGGTTTGGGCCGTTGTAGCATTTTTGTCCACGTCAGCCACCGTACTGAAATCCTGTTTGTTTGAAAGGTTACAGCCTCAGTTTGGATGACTTGAGTTTGTGTTCCTGCATGAACTGAAGTAAATGTAAGCATGTATGCTAAAGTGTTAGCATGCAGAGGATAAACACATGGCCTGTACAGACCATTGAGAGCTGCTAAAAACAATAAGTGACTTGTGTTGTTGACTTGTTTTAAACTTGACCTCCTCAGACCTCTTCAGACCTCATAAGACCTCTGCAGACCCCTCAGAGCCTCCTCAGACCTCTGCAGACCCCCTCAAACCTCCTCAGACCTCCTCAGACCCCCGCAGACCCCCTCAGACCTCCTCAGAGCCTCCTCAGACCTCAGCAGACCCCCTCAGACCTCCACAGACCTCCTCAGTTATTTGACACCTGGCTGATGGCATCATCATCACTGTTTAATGTCCTCCACAGGTATCTGGACGCCTTCCGTCGAGGCGGTCTCTTATTGGCAAGAGACTTCACACACCTGGACCATGACGCCTTGGTCAGCCTCGGTATAACCGCCACTGGACACAGGAAGAGGATCCTACGATTAGTCAGTCACATTCAGAGGCTCGAGGCTCAGAGAGCCAATCAGAAGGCCGATCTCCCGCGTGACCGCTGTCAATCTGTTTCATCAGAGTGGGTTCGCTCGTCACCACTCAGCCCCATTACCTTTGAGGCGTTCAGGAACAGCTCAGCTCCGGACCTCGCCGCCATGCTGACCAACTCTGACAGTGGCAGACCTGTGGTGAAGCCGGTCCCCAAACCCAGAACTGTTTTCAACCGCCGCAGGACAGCACCCATCCACTTCTGCCCAACACCGGACCCTGCACCGCCCCCACCCAGGAGGCTTTCCCAGGAGTCCATCTGTTTCACTGTCTTAGAGGGTTTGACCTCAGGGGACACACCCACACCTGATGACAGGCTGAACTCCGACCTCAACAACAAGTCAGCCACGCCTAGCCGAAGAGCTAGCCAGGTGGAGAGGAGGAGGCCAAGTCGTAGTTTGTCTCTGTCCGACGCTGGAGTGGTGTTACCTCCTGTTCCCCCAAGGCTGAACCGCGGGGTCACCACCGCCATCTTCCAGGGGTCCCTGCCTTCTTCATCATCCTCTTCACCTGCGCAAACAGAGCAGACACCTCCTGTGACTTCCTGTTCTGGTTTTCTCGACAACAGCCGACTCTCTGGGTCCTCACCATCTGGTTCACCCCGAGGTGGTGGGATGGAGATGGTGTCTAACGAGATCTACTGGGGCACCTTACCTGGCTCTACTACCCCCAGTGGAGGGAGGAGTTATTGCATCCAGCAGTCAGCTCCTCCAACTCCACCCAGACAAACACCTGAGAGGAACCCCGAGAGGAACAGGTAGGCCTCCTCCGATGGACCAGGGTCCAAATAAGGAGGTTAATTTACTTTGTCTCTTAGCTGTGCTGAGACTGACCAACCTGAAGATTGACTGACTGACTGACTGACAGAGACACTCCAAAGACACCTGATTCACCTCCTACCTATGTGTCTGTTATATATTCCTACATCCATCCATCCAACCATGCAAATGATCTTAGTATGAGCATTGTTATCATTAAAATGTGGTATTTGGCCTTTTTTGGGTTTATTGGATAGACAGCTGAAGAATGACAGGAAATGTGGAGATAAGATGGAATGACAGGGGAAAAGGCCAACAGGTCGGGATTGTAATTGTACAACATGTTTGTGTTGATTGTTCTGTACATGTGACATCCATTGCACGTCTGTCCGTCCTGGGAGAGGGATCCCTCCTCTGTGGAAGAGTTTTTATGTTTTTCCTCACTGGAACCGAGGGTCTAAGGACAGAGGGTGTCACTCCCTGTACAGATCGTAAAGCCTCTGAGGCAAAATGTGTTTTGTGAATTTGGGCTGTACAAATAAAATTTGATTTGATTTGTTTTGAACCTGGGCCCCTGCGGCGAGACTTCGCATATGGGGCGGCTGCTCTACCGACTGAGCTAAATGCAACCCCGGCATGGTCTTCTTTAGTGACTCTGATTATTGATTATTTGTCTGTCTGTCTGTTTTCAGCGGCAGCACTTTAAGTAACAACTCTTCAGGATCAGCCCGAGGTGAGTTCAGATGAGACTCATGAAAACTTCAGTACGACGTGAATGAGGACAACCATCCAGATCTGGATCCTGTTCATTCAGTTTGGTTGGTTTGGACAGACTGAAGGTTTAAGCTGTGTTCATGTGGTTTGTTCGTGATAACTCTGTTTATTTCTGCTGACCAGCTTCAACAGATGACCCTGAGGAGGAGATCAGTCCATACTGTGAGACTGTTTTCCAGACAAGAAGAAATCTCCTGTTTGAGGTGAGATACTGACAAAGATACATCACAAAGTTATTTTGAAATAAATGCTAGCTGACATGTTTTTTGTCCTGCAGAGTGAACAAAGCCGACTGGAAGACATGAGGAGGATGGAAGAGAAACATGCCGAGGATCATGGGTAAGATACCAGAAACCACATGAATGGTTCAAACGACTTTCAGAGGTGCTGTGACAGAAATAAAACAGAGAATTAACTACTAGTCTGTAAATAAGACAGACATATAAAACAACATCATCTGCATATTGATTGACTATTTTGTAAACTATTATTAATCTATTTATTAATTTGCTGAATCGGATTGTTTGTTTTTTTCTCTTTGTTGTTGTTCAAAATCAAATCAAATCAAATCAAATTTGTATAGCCCAAAGTCACAAAACACATTTTGCCTCAGAGGGCTTATACAAACACAATAAAGTGAAAACTTTTGTTCTTGATCATAGATCATAACAGTTTTAAAGATACAGATCTTCGGAAGAGCTCACAAATCCTGTATTGAAAGTCAAGAATTTTATTGACAAGAAACTAAAAACACTAACAACCGCAAAGGAACCATTTGTTTCTGCTGATTACAAAAAGGTGAAGATGTGTGCACAGATTTCAAAATAAAACGGGATGTGATGTCATAGATTGAAGCTCTACCAGCTGTCTAAATAAAGGTGTTTTTGTATCTTCAGGTGTCCGAAGTTCTCCTGGACAAAGCGTTTGTCTCAGGCTCTTCACTCCGGAGACTCTCAGGGTTACAGCACTGTCGGAGAACCTCCACCCCCCGTCCGCTACATCTCTCTGCCCCCCCACACCTTCCCCTCAGAGGCAGATGAGGACTTGACCATTTCGCCCTATGCCAGCTACACCTCCCTGACCGAGAGAGCCCCACCCATCATCAGTGGATGGCTGGACAAGCTATCTCCACAGGGGTGTGTTTGATTTAAATAGCTGGTTAGACTAGCAAGACCCTGGTCTGAAAACTGAAAGAGTACCAGACCAAAGGTCCTTTAAGAGGTACTAGGTGTCTTTGAGCAAGGTTTTTGAGGAGGTGGTACAGGTTCTCACAGTGTTCAGTGGTTGTTGAGCAAGTTCTTTAGGTTCTTAAGTAGATTCTAGAAGCTTTTAAGGAGGTTCTAACAGGTCTTTAAGCAGGTTTCAGAGGGTGGAAAAGAGTTTGAGGAGATGCTCCTCCCATGTTCTCAGCGGGCCAATCACAGCAGTGGAAACTGCATTGTCACTGTTTATGTGTGTGTGTTATCAGAGGTCAAAGGTCATCAGCTATTCTGCGTCTCCTCCTCTCTGCTTCTCCCTGCGTCTCCTCCCTCTTGAGGAGCTGCCTCTGCCTCGTCGTCTTCTTCTCCTCCTCTTCTTCTTCTTCATCCACTCGGTGTGTTTGTCTTTTCTTTCTTCTTCATTCATGTCTCTTTAAAATGTTTTCCTGTCATTCATTTTCTTTTCATTTTCTGTTCCTCTCTGTCTCTCTCTCTGTCTTTCTGTCTCTTTGTCTGACCTGATGTGTTTCATGTTTCAGGAACTATGTATTTCAGAAGCGTTACGTGAAGTTTGATGGAAAGAACTTGATGTACTTCGGCAGTGAGAAGGTTTGCAGAATGTTTTATTGATATTTTAGATTTAAGGTTTATTGATATTTAAAGGATGAATGGAACTTCAGACGGGTTCTGATCACTTCTTGTCACCTGCTCTGTCTCAGGATGTCTATCCTAAAGGAGTCATCCCATTGGCTGCCATCCAGATGGCCCGCCCAGCCAAAGACAACAAGTTTGAAATTGTGACAAGTCAGCGGATCTTTGTGTTCAGGACCGACAATGAAGGTAAACAGAACCCCACAGAACCAAAGCCACCACTGGGTCTGAAGCAGGTCTGTGATGAAGATGATGATGATGCATTTCCTGTCTCAGTGCTGCGGCGGCGGTGGGTTGGCACGCTGCAGGAACATGTCAGAGATCAGCTGGTGTTCGGTCAGCGACGGTTTGGACCGGGGTCACACTGTCAGAAACACGGAGCACTGGAACTAAAAGGAACCAAAAACAAAGTGTATGCCGCTATCAACACAGAGCAGATCTGGATCTACAAGAGTGAACAGGTGTCCTCATGTCCTCATGTCCTCATGTGCTCATGTCTTTGTGTCCTTGTGTCCTCATGTCCTCATGTCTTCATGCCTTCTTCTCTGCAGTGTTTTCGGAATGGAATTGGGATCACATTGATTGATGCTCGAGGAGCAACGATCAGAGATGGAAAACACAAGAGCTTCGACCTCATCACGCCGTACAAAACCTTCAGGTACCACGACACAAAATGTCAATCTCAGCAAACCTATGTCAGGTTCACTGTAGTGACTCTGGGTTCACTGTAGTGACTCTGGGTTCACTGTAATAACTCTGGGTTCACTGTAATGACTCTGGGTTCACTGTAATGACTCTGGGTTCACTGTAATGACTCTGGGTTCACTGTAGTGACTCTGGGTTCACTGTAATAACTCTGGGTTCACTGTAATGACTCTGGGTTCACTGTAATGACTCTGGGTTCACTGTAGTGACTCTGGGTTCACTGTAATGACTCTGGGTTCACTGTAGTGACTCTGGGTTCACTGTAGTGACTCTGGGTTCACTGTAGTGACTCTGGGTTCACTGTAGTGACTCTGGGTTCACTGTAATGACTGTGGGTTCACTGTAGTGACTGTGGGTTCACTGTAATAACTGTGGGTTCACTGTAATGACTCTGGGTTCACTGTAATGACTGTGGGTTCACTGTAGTGACTGTGGGTTCACTGTAATGACTGTGGGTTCACTGTAGTGACTCTGGGTTCACTGTAATAACTCTGGGTTCACTGTAGTGACTGTGGGTTCACTGTAATAACTGTGGGTTCACTGTAATGACTCTGGGTTCACTGTAATAACTGTGGGTTCACTGTAGTGACTGTGGGTTCACTGTAATGACTGTGGGTTCACTGTAGTGACTGTGGGTTCACTGTAGTGACTGTGGGTTCACTGTAATGACTGTGGGTTCACTGTAATGACTGTGGGTTCACTGTAGTGACTCTGGGTTCACTGTAGTGACTCTGGGTTCACTGTAGTGACTCTGGGTTCACTGTAGTGACTCTGGGTTCACTGTAATAACTCTGGGTTCACTGTAGTGACTGTGGGTTCACTGTAATGACTCTGGGTTCACTGTAATAACTCTGGGTTCACTGTAGTGACTGTGGGTTCACTGTAATAACTCTGGGTTCACTGTAATAACTCTGGGTTCACTGTAATGACTCTGGGTTCACTGTAGTGACTGTGGGTTCACTGTAGTGACTCTGGGTTCACTGTAGTGACTGTGGGTTCACTGTAATGACTCTGGGTTCACTGTAGTGACTCTGGGTTCACTGTAATGACTGTGGGTTCACTGTAATGACTGTGGGTTCACTGTAATGACTCTGGGTTCACTGTAATGACTCTGGGTTCACTGTAGTGACTGTGGGTTCACTGTAGTGACTGTGGGTTCACTGTAGTGACTCTGGGTTCACTGTAATGACTGTGGGTTCACTGTAATGACTCTGGGTTCACTGTAGTGACTGTGGGTTCACTGTAGTGACTGTGGGTTCACTGTAGTGACTCTGGGTTCACTGTAGTGACTCTGGGTTCACTGTAATGACTCTGGGTTCACTGTAATGACTCTGGGTTCACTGTAGTGACTCTGGGTTCACTGTAATGACTCTGGGTTCACTGTAGTGACTGTGGGTTCACTGTAGTGACTCTGGGTTCACTGTAATGACTGTGGGTTCACTGTAATGACTGTGGGTTCACTGTAATGACTGTGGGTTCACTGTAGTGACTCTGGGTTCACTATAGTGACTGTGGGTTCACTGTAATGACTGTGGGTTCACTGTAGTGACTGTGGGTTCACTGTAATGACTGTGGGTTCACTGTAATGACTGTGGGTTCACTGTAGTGACTCTGGGTTCACTGTAGTGACTCTGGGTTCACTGTAATGACTCTGGGTTCACTGTAGTGACTGTGGGTTCACTGTAATGACTCTGGGTTCACTGTAGTGACTCTGGGTTCACTGTAGTGACTCTGGGTTCACTGTAATGACTGTGGGTTCACTGTAGTAACTGTGGGTTCACTGTAATGACTGTGGGTTCACTGTAATGACTGTGGGTTCACTGTAATGACTGTGGGTTCACTGTAGTGACTCTGGGTTCACTGTAGTGACTGTGGGTTCACTGTAGTGACTCTGGGTTCACTGTAATGACTGTGGGTTCACTGTAATGACTGTGGATTCACTGTAGTGACTGTGGGTTCACTGTAGTGACTCTGGGTTCACTGTAGTGACTCTGGGTTCACTGTAGTGACTCTGGGTTCACTGTAATGACTCTGGGTTCACTGTAGTGACTGTGGGTTCACTGTAGTGACTCTGGGTTCACTGTAATGACTCTGGGTTCACTGTAGTGACTGTGGGTTCACTGTAATGACTGTGGGTTCACTGTAATGACTGTGGGTTCACTGTAGTGACTCTGGGTTCACTGTAGTGACTCTGGGTTCACTGTAATGACTCTGGGTTCACTGTAGTGACTGTGGGTTCACTGTAATGACTCTGGGTTCACTGTAGTGACTCTGGGTTCACTGTAATGACTCTGGGTTCACTGTAATGACTCTGGGTTCACTGTAGTGACTCTGGGTTCACTGTAATGACTCTGGGTTCACTGTAATGACTGTGGGTTCACTGTAGTGACTCTGGGTTCACTGTAATGACTGTGGGTTCACTGTAATGACTGTGGGTTCACTGTAATGACTGTGGGTTCACTGTAGTGACTCTGGGTTCACTGTAATGACTCTGGGTTCACTGTAGTGACTCTGGGTTCACTGTAATGACTCTGGGTTCACTGTAATGACTGTGGGTTCACTGTAGTGACTCTGGGTTCACTGTAATGACTGTGGGTTCACTGTAATGACTGTGGGTTCACTGTAGTGACTGTGGGTTCACTGTAGTGACTCTGGGTTCACTGTAGTGACTCTGGGTTCACTGTAATGACTCTGGGTTCACTGTAATGACTCTGGGTTCACTGTAGTGACTCTGGGTTCACTGTAGTGACTGTGGGTTCACTGTAATGACTCTGGGTTCACTGTAATGACTCTGGGTTCACTGTAATGACTCTGGGTTCACTGTAGTGACTGTGGGTTCACTGTAATGACTCTGGGTTCACTGTAGTGACTGTGGGTTCACTGTAGTGACTGTGGGTTCACTGTAATGACTGTGGGTTCACTGTAATGACTCTGGGTTCACTGTAGTGACTCTGGGTTCACTGTAGTGACTGTGGGTTCACTGTAATGACTGTGGGTTCACTGTAGTGACTGTGGGTTCACTGTAGTGACTGTGGGTTCACTGTAGTGACTCTGGGTTCACTGTAATGACTGTGGGTTCACTGTAACGACTCTGGGTTCACTGTAATGACTCTGGGTTCACTGTAGTGACTGTGGGTTCACTGTAGTGACTGTGGGTTCACTGTAGTGACTCTGGGTTCACTGTAATGACTGTGGGTTCACTGTAATGACTCTGGGTTCACTGTAGTGACTGTGGGTTCACTGTAGTGACTGTGGGTTCACTGTAGTGACTCTGGGTTCACTGTAGTGACTCTGGGTTCACTGTAGTGACTCTGGGTTCACTGTAATGACTCTGGGTTCACTGTAGTGACTCTGGGTTCACTGTAGTGACTCTGGGTTCACTGTAATGACTCTGGGTTCACTGTAGTGACTCTGGGTTCACTGTAATGACTGTGGGTTCACTGTAATGACTGTGGGTTCACTGTAATGACTCTGGGTTCACTGTAGTGACTCTGGGTTCACTGTAATGACTCTGGGTTCACTGTAGTGACTGTGGGTTCACTGTAATGACTCTGGGTTCACTGTAGTGACTCTGGGTTCACTGTAGTGACTCTGGGTTCACTGTAATGACTGTGGGTTCACTGTAGTAACTGTGGGTTCACTGTAATGACTCTGGGTTCACTGTAATGACTCTGGGTTCACTGTAATGACTCTGGGTTCACTGTAGTGACTCTGGGTTCACTGTAGTGACTGTGGGTTCACTGTAATGACTCTGGGTTCACTGTAATGACTCTGGGTTCACTGTAATGACTCTGGGTTCACTGTAGTGACTGTGGGTTCACTGTAATGACTCTGGGTTCACTGTAGTGACTGTGGGTTCACTGTAGTGACTGTGGGTTCACTGTAATGACTGTGGGTTCACTGTAATGACTCTGGGTTCACTGTAGTGACTCTGGGTTCACTGTAATGACTCTGGGTTCACTGTAGTGACTGTGGGTTCACTGTAGTGACTCTGGGTTCACTGTAATGACTGTGGGTTCACTGTAATGACTGTGGATTCACTGTAGTGACTGTGGGTTCACTGTAGTGACTCTGGGTTCACTGTAGTGACTCTGGGTTCACTGTAGTGACTCTGGGTTCACTGTAATGACTCTGGGTTCACTGTAGTGACTGTGGGTTCACTGTAGTGACTCTGGGTTCACTGTAATGACTCTGGGTTCACTGTAGTGACTGTGGGTTCACTGTAATGACTGTGGGTTCACTGTAATGACTGTGGGTTCACTGTAGTGACTCTGGGTTCACTGTAGTGACTCTGGGTTCACTGTAATGACTCTGGGTTCACTGTAGTGACTGTGGGTTCACTGTAATGACTCTGGGTTCACTGTAGTGACTCTGGGTTCACTGTAGTGACTCTGGGTTCACTGTAATGACTGTGGGTTCACTGTAGTAACTGTGGGTTCACTGTAATGACTGTGGGTTCACTGTAATGACTGTGGGTTCACTGTAATGACTGTGGGTTCACTGTAATGACTCTGGGTTCACTGTAATGACTCTGGGTTCACTGTAATGACTCTGGGTTCACTGTAGTGACTCTGGGTTCACTGTAATGACTCTGGGTTCACTGTAATGACTGTGGGTTCACTGTAGTGACTCTGGGTTCACTGTAATGACTCTGGGTTCACTGTAGTGACTGTGGGTTCACTGTAGTGACTGTGGGTTCACTGTAATAACTCTGGGTTCACTGTAATGAGTCTGGGTTCACTGTAATGACTCTGGGTTCACTGTAATGACTCTGGGTTCACTGTAATGACTCTGGGTTCACTGTAATGACTCTGGGTTCACTGTAATAACTCAGGGTTCACTGTAATGACTCTGGGTTCACTGTAATGACTCTGGGTTCACTGTAGTGACTCTGGGTTCACGGTAATGACTTTGCTCCGCTTCCTCAGCTTCACAGCGGAGTCAGACCGGGAGAAGCGGGACTGGATGGAAGCACTGCAGGAGTCCATCGCAGAGACTCTGTCAGACTACGAGGTGGCCGAGAAGATCTGGTCCAACCGGTCCAACAGGATGTGTGCCGACTGCAAGGCCCTGAACCCAGACTGGGCCTCGATCAACCTGTGTGTGGTTATCTGCAAGAACTGTGCAGGTCTGTTTTCCTGTCTGTCTGTTCACTGGTCTTTCAATCAATTCTGTCATAATGTCCTCTTCAGTGTGTCACCCAACAACTTCGCACTTTGCACAACATCATGTGTTTATTTTGTACCTGTGAGCACCTGTACAAACATGAATGGCTGCAGGTGAAACTGTGCCTATGCTGGTTCTGCTGCATTCTGTTGTTTCAGTACAGTCACCTGTAGCCAGGTGAAACTCATTCATTGGACAGTTGTGCTGATCATCATCGCTGATGTCATGAGGTGGACTGAGGGGTTTTACTGTGTGTGTGTGCAGGTCAGCACAGAGGTCTGGGGACGATGGTCTCGAAGGTCCAGAGTCTGAAGCTGGACACCAGTGTGTGGAGCAATGAGATCGTCCAGGTGAGGCGAGAACCAGTCTGTGACCTGTTCTGAAGTGGATCTGGATCTGTCTATAGTCCTGAATTTTGTCTGTCTGTTTGTCTCCATCAGCTGTTTATCATGCTTGGGAATGACCGGGCCAATGAGTTCTGGGGGGCCCGGTTGCCTCCGTCCGACGAGTTAGACTGTGATGCCTCACCTGAACAGAGGAGAGAGTTCATCACCCAGAAGTACAGAGAGGGCCGGTACCGCCTGACCCACCCCGACTTCAGCAGCCAGGAGGAGCTGCTTAAGGTTTACTGAATGAGTCCTGATCAAGACCAGACTGAGAACGGACCAAGACTGGACTGAGACCGATCAATAAAACATAAAACCCTGATGAACGTCTCTCTCGCTGTCTCTCATTCAGTCTCACTGTCTCTCACCCTCAGGTCCTGTGCTCGGCTGTCTCCGAGCAGACGCTTCTAAAAACTGTCACTCAGATTTTTTCAGAGGCGGAGTCAGCTCGCCTCACCAATGACGCCAACGGCGACCAACAACATCATCAGCTGGACCACTGCAGCACGTCAGGTCTGTGATCTACTGACATCTAATGATATCTACTGACACCTACTGTACTGACAGTCTGTCTTCTTCTTCAGACCCGAGTGTGTACGATGAGATCATGCAACCTGTCCTTCACTCTGGGTATCTCTACAAGTCCGGATCGGTCCACAAAGGAACTCTGTCCAGGAAGACCAGAGACGGTGAGTTCTGGATCCAAAGAACCTGAACTAGATGAATCAGAACATCAGAAACACATGAAATCACAGTGAATCACAGAGTTCTGGTTCTGTTCTTGTTAGATTTCCAGAAGTTCTGGTGTTCGGTGGATCAGTCTCTGCTGTTCTACGAGTCGGACCGGTCTTCTGAGCCCTGCATGCAGATCAGCGTTAAAGACATTGTGTGTTTGGGCGTCAGTCGACCTGACACATCTAACAACAACAACGGCTTCATCGACAGGTGAGCAAGCTGTGTTACATCATAAGTGACGTTATCAGGTGGACTTCTGATCTCGTTTCTGATGCTGGTTCTGATGTTGGTTCTGATGTTGGTTCTGTTCTCAGGTTTCGTTACACCTTCGAGCTGTATTTGACTTCAGAGAAACTTTATCAGTTTGGTTTGGAGACAGCAGACACTCTGCACAGCTGGACCAAGTCGATCGGGAAGGTTGGAAATTCCCCAATACCGGATCCAAAGTGACGTCAGTGACTTTGGAATCCGGGTCAACAGGTTAATGAATCGTTTGTACTCTTTGGTATCTTCTGAACCTTGTCTTCTTTATTTCCTGTCCATCACCAACAGGCTGCGACTCCCCTCAGCTGCCACTGCCTGCTGACCCGGGAGTTCGAGCGCGTCGGCCTGCTGCGGTACCGAGCCATGTTGGACCCTCAGCAGTGGAAGGAGGCGTATTTTGTTCTGCAGAAGTCCAACCTCTTCATCTGTCCCCGAAATGACGGAGCAGCGGAGGACATCATCAACCTGAACCGTCTCCAGGAGCTCAGTCAGTTCTGGTTCTGGTCCTGGTCTAGAAACAGGTTTGATTCTATCTGGTTCTGATAAACCTGTCTCTCTGTTTGTGTTTAAGGTATAGCCTCAGAGACTGAAAACCACGAGAAGAAAGAGATCCTGGTTTTGGTGGAGAAAGGAAGGTGAGCGTTTCTGATTGTCTCTGCTGGACTCCAGTCCAATCTGGTCTTGGTTGTATGTCCGTCATCATGTGGTCCTCTCTCTACGTCAGGACACTGCACCTTCAGGGGATCGGACGCACAGACTTCTCCCTGTGGTACTCGGACATCCAGCGAGCAGCCGGCGGGAAAGGAAACACTCTGAGAGAGCAGCAGATGAGCCGCAACGACATCCCCATCATTGTGGATAGCTGCATCGCCTTCATCACGCAGTATGGTGAGGAAGACGAAGCTTTAACCCTTCATCACCTCCTTCATCACCTCCTTCATCATTTTGTCATGTGACATGAACTTTTCTCTGTAGTAACTTTTTAAATGTCTCTTTTCTCCCTCCTCTGTGGCTCTTCCTGAGCTTTCTTCCACACGTTTTCCCTGTTAAAGGGGAACCGAGGGTCTAAGGACAGAGGGAGTCACTGCCTGTACAGACTGTGAAGCCTCTGAGGAGAAATGTGTTTGTGACTTTGGGCTGTACAAAGAAAATCTGATTTGATTTTGATTTGACATCAAAAGGTGGATGTGGTGTTGGTGCTGGTTGGTCTTGGATGTGTCAGACATTAACACACACACATTAACGCACACTGATCTGATGCATTAGTGTGTTCATGTAGTGTCAGATTCTCCCTCTGGACCATCGGGACCAAAAATGTCTCATTGACTTCCATCAAACCACATTTATTAATCTGTCATTGCTTCTAAACAAACGCCTCTTCCGGCACATGAAACAGAAGATGACCTTTGATCACACCTGAAATGATCAGCACACACACACACACACAGTCTGTCATTCAGATCGTACAGAGGGAGAATCTGACACTACATGAAAAATACTAATGCAAATCAGTGTGTGTTAATGTAATAATGAATCATTCAGATCATTACACTGTCATTTAAAAGGTTACAGTCAGTCTGAAGTCTGAAGAATATTGATGTGATGATTTTGTCAGAATCAGAAATACTTAGTGTTTGTTACAGCAGCTCCCAAACTGGAAGTTAGACAGGAAGTAATAGCAAGAACAAACAAAAACATTTGAACTCTAGACAAGTCGGATGGTAACATCCCAAGAAAACACTTTAACACTACATACCTAGAAGATATACAATTTAACACTATGCACACAGGGTATAAATAACAGTTGAATAAAACCAGTAAAAATAAAAGCCAAGTAATATATATATATATATATAAAACCTTATAAAAGAATGTAGTGTTTGACAGACTGTACAGAGAATAAACATTGAGTGTTTAATGTGGAGTGTGTGATATTCTGAGGGAGGAGTTGTAGAGACTGATGCTCACAGGTAGGAAGGACTTCTTGTGTCTCTGTAGGTCTGGGCCACGAGGGGATCTACAGGAAGAACGGGGCCAAATCCAGGATCAAGCTCCTGATGGAAGAGTTTCGCAAAGACGCTCGAAATGTCAAGCTCAGGATCGGAGACCACTTTATCGAAGATGTGACAGATGTCCTGAAGAGGTTCTTCAGAGAGGTGGACGACCCCATCTTCATGGCCGACCTCCACCCACTGTGGCAGGAGGCAGCCAGTGAGTCCACTTCACATTAGACCTGGTCCAGGTTCTGACTGTCAGATCACCAAAATCACTGAATAAAATTGTAAAGTTGTGCTTTTGTACAGTAATCAGTGAGGCCTGGACATATATTACTATAGCAGCCCTCATCAGGTCGATGCTTGGTATGTTTTTAAAGTTAAAGTTCGTCCTGTCTTCATCCTCAGAAACCCCTCAGAGGAGACAGAGGTTGGACCGCTACAAAGAGATCATCCGGAGTCTCCCTCGGGTCAACAGGACTACTTTGGCTGCTCTCATCAGTCACCTGTACAGGTGACAGACCTTCACTTCATTTGCAGCAGGAAATAACTGAAATAACACATTGTTCCTTTCAACACATCAAACATAATCAGCTGTTACACAAACTAATGTTTGTTTCTGTGTTATTCTGTCAATACAAACTTCCTCTATCTGTTCCAAATTAAAGCCCTCTCGTGTTTCAGTGTAAAAGCTTTTAGTGTGAAACAGGACACACAGCTTCCACAACACAGTGTCTGTTAACACTGTGCAGCAAGTGACTGCCATCTAGTGGCTTTTATATGGTATTACAGAATACAGTTTGGAGACATGAACACCGAAACAGACTGAAAACTGAAAAAGATCTGCTCTGCTGGCTCTGGTATCAGCAGCTGTAGTAACAGTTCTTGTTGGACTCGTCTCTCAGGGTCCAGAAGTGTGCTGGTCTGAACCAGATGTGCACCAAGAACCTGTCGCTGCTGTTTGCTCCCAGCCTGTTCCAGACTGATGGGAAAGGAGAGCACGAGGTAAAGATCGTCGAGGACCTGATTGACAACTACCTGTATGTCTTCGATGTGAGTACCAGTCTCAGTCCAGTCCTTCTTCACAACAACTAACAACTAAACAAACTCAGCAAAGTTCTGACACTGTTTTAGATTGACGAGGAGCATCAGACTCAGATCGAGCTGGAAATCAGCCTCATCACCACCTGGAAGGACACTCAGGTACATTAGCACAGATAGACACATGATTATGTCATGTTCACAGGTCAATCATCATTGATCGGTGGTCATTGATCATCATTAATTCATGATTGAGCAGTGATGTGTTGGTGTTGAGCAGTGATGTTGATCAGTGATGTGTTTGTGTTGGTGCTGATGTGTTGGTGTTTGCAGCTCTCTCAGGCCGGCGATCTAATCATTGAAGTCTATCTGGAGATGAAGATACCGGACTGCTGCATCACCCTCAAAGTAAGCACCTTACATCCAATCATATCCATCTCCACGTAGTGTATGTTGGGATAAACAGGAAGTGACCTTTGACTCCCTGCAGGTATCACCTACCATGTGTGCCGAGGAACTGACCAATCAGGTTCTGTTCATGAGGAATGTCCCAGCCGGAGACAAAGACGTGTGGATGACATTGAGGCCATTGAGGACGGACAGCTGGGTGAGATACCTGAACACCTGTCTGTGTCTGTCTGTAACTGTCTGTACCTGTCTGTAACTGTCTGTACCTGTCTGTATCTGTCTGTCTGTCTGTATCTGTCTGTCTGTCGTTGTGGTTTCAGAGCGTCCATTACACCCTAAAGAGAAGGTTCTGGAGCAGGCTCTGCAGTGGTGTAAGATGGCCGACCCGAGCTCGGCGTACCTGGTGGTGAAAGGGTTCCTAAAGGAGATGGCATCAACATCCTCACCTGTAGGTCCCACAGAATACAGCGTTCTTATCAGAACCATAACCCTAACCAATCAGATTATGTTTTCTATATTTCCAATAAGTAACAAGCTGGTTCTGGTTCTGTTCGGTCTGTCTGTCAGCATATAAGGCTGAGATCATGAAGATCGGTCTGTTGAAGTGTCGCGAAGAACCGCCAAAGCTCCTTCAGGGGAACAAATTCCAGGAGAGAACATTCCAGATTAAAGACCACAAACTGCTGCTGCTCAAAGACAAGAAGGTACCACTCGGTTTGGGGTTTGGGTTTCTGACTGATCTGAACCAGGGTTCTGTTGTGTTCTGGTCCGGGGTTCATGGACTGCTCTGTGTTGCTTTTAGAGCATCAAACCAGAGAAGGAGTGGTCTCTGAAGTCCATGAAGATCTACATCGGCATCCGCAGGAAACTGAAGGCTCCGAGCAGGTAAGACACACCTGGAGTGCACTTGAAGTCCAGCGGCTTCATGAACAGACCGTGATCATTACTGTTACTGTATGAAGACTTTAAACAAAGGTCGGAGGTCATCAGCTGATAGGAAGCATGACATCACCTGTATGACGTTTGTATGATCTGTGTACAGGTGGGGGTTCACAGTGATGTCAGATAAACACCAGCTGTAAGTTCTCATCCATCCATCCACCATGAGTTTTTTGCGTTTTAATGTGTAGTCCATCCTGTAGATTCTCTGTAACAAGTCTGTCTTTTTCGTCTGTCAGGTTTCTTTGTTGCAGCTCTGAGGCTGAACTCTGGGACTGGATCACCAGCTTCCTCAAAGCTCAGGTCAGAATCAACTGGTCCAGAACGAGGCCCAGTCTCAATGAAGGCTGTTCCGGAAAGGTCTAGTTCCCAGCATGCTTGGGTCTCCTGATGACCTCCGATATTTTTATGGTTATTTTCCAGAACGATGATCCGGGTCCTCCAGTTCTGAGGCGTCACTCCTCCTCAGACATCTCCAAGCAGAAGTTTGGCACGATGCCGCTGGTTCCGATCCGAGGCAACGAGAGCAACAGCAGCATGCTGTCAGCCAATCAGACACTGGTTTGTTAAAACAAGTCATTTGTTTATATGAATATATGTATGTATTTATGAGTATGTAAATATATTATATGAAGTAATAATCTGAGATATTATATTTTCTTCTTTCTGCAGAGAAAATTACATGACAGACGGACGCTCTCCATGTATTTTGTGAGTATTTTGTACTTTGTGTACTGTACTTTTATTTCGTTCTTTGTATTTTGTTCTTTAATTGTATACTGTACTTTTTTATGTACTTTGTGAGTATTTTGTACTTTTATTGAACTTGCGAGTGATATGAGTTGATCCAGTTCTGATGTCTCTTTTAGCCCATGAAGGTTCAGCAGGACCCGTTCGAGGAGCGTTCTGAGTCTCCGGACCTCCCAGAGCCCCTCTATGAGGAGGTCGGGGACTTCGGCCTGCAGGTCTTAAAATCTCTGGAGACCAGCTTCCTGTCCAGCAGTGCTGCAGAGACCCAGGAAGTCCCGGACAACCCGCCACTCAGATTAGTTCCTGTGGAGAGTGTACGCGGGGACCACATGATTGTCCCCGACCCAGTCCGGATCAGCTCAGTGGACCCTCTGGAGCAGAGTGAAGAAGGTGAAGGAGAAGTAGACTCTCTGGATTTGAATACCCCCCGCCAGCCTCCTGTAAGGAGGAGGCAGCAGCTGCAGGGAGTCTGTAGTCCATCACAGGAGCTGCTCCTGCAGGAGCTCTCATCAGCCTTCACCAAGAAGGCCGAGGAGGAGCACTATGAGGAGGAGGAGAGGCCGTACGATGTCTGAGACAATGTTCTTTAAAATGATCCGGGTCTGGTGGTGACAGGATTCTGTGAAGAACTCAGTTTCCTTCAGACTCTGCAGGTTTTAGATGAATGTGGACTGTGGACTCTAATGGTCTCTGATTGACTCTGATGGACTCTGATGGTCTCTGATGGACTCTGATGGACTCTGATGGACCCTGATGGTCTCTGATGGTCTCTGATGGTCTCTGATGGACTCTAATGGTCTCTGATTGACTCTGATGGACTCTGATGGTCTCTGATGGGCTCTGATGGACTCTGATGGTCTCTGATGGTCTCTGATGGACTCTGATGGTCTCTGATGGACTCTGATGGACTCTGATGGACCCTGATGGTCTCTGATGGACCTAACCGCTCTCTGTCCACTGAGCGGGAATCAAACCATCGACTCTGACAGCGGACACTGTGATTGGCCGAGAGGTCACTTGACATCACTGAGGACTCATATTTGATATCATTAATAAATGTTTGTATTTTATTTTAATAACTCATGAAAAGTTTCATCACTGAGAAGCGGGCACGTATGACATCACTTCCTGTCACTATGTCGCTCACAGACTGTTCCTCCATGGACGTATGATGTCACTCTGTAATGTAACAGACTTTTTTTATTCCACGTCTTCATGTCAAAACCTGCTGCCTACATTACCTACGATGCATCTCAAACGCCTCTCCTTGTAGACTGTGAAACTCTCGTTAGATCTGAACCCATTTGATGTTTAAATTCTACCAAATACCAAAGGCCCTGATCCTGATCCTGATCCTGATCCTGATCCTGAACTTTCCTGTTGAATCCGAATTGACTGAAAACTGAAAATAATAAAACAAACTTATAATCAGTCAATTATGTTCAAAAATAAAACTTCTGGTTTCATGCGGGACATGAATGCTGGTATTTGGGTGGAGGTCAGGGTGGAGGTCTGATCCATTCATCCACCGTGGACCACCTCCCAATGTGGACTTCTTTTCAATTGAACCTTTGTTCGACTGCAGCCATTTTAAACTTGAGAATATTTTGAAGCCGTAAAATCTCACGAGAGTTTCACAAATCTCAGATGACGATCCGACTCGACCACCGACCTGACTGTCCAACAGCTTTTGTGAAAAAAACAAACTGGCCATCGTGGATACAGGCGGATGGTCTGAGATGCGGATCAGAGTCTGACGGATGAGCCTGATGATTGTCAGTCAGTGAAGTCAAACCACGAGGCAGAGCGGGTTCGTGAACACAGCTAACATACATATCGTATTAATGTGTACATGTACATTACATAAGCTCCATGTTAGCGTGTGGATGAAGAAACTGGTTCCACTGGTTTTAATGGTGACACACTGTAAAAACTCTGACGATGAATTAAAACACAAATACTTTGTATTTTAACAGTTTCACTGACATCAGGATTTATTTTATTTTTTCATATATAATGACTCTTATTTTGTAAAGTGTGACAGGATGTAGTGCTCAGAGTGAACAGCAGGTGCAACAATTACATAATCACCTGTCATTAATACTCCTTTGAAATAATCAACCATTATTTTTAGAGATTTTTATTTATGTAAAAGTGGAATGACTAAATTAACATATTTCTCCTGTGCAGTCATAAAAGTTATATTCCACTCCAGTTATTAACAATAGTAAGTCTCTGATATTGCCATTAGAATGCTCAATGACATTCTACAACGGAGTCAGTCAAATCTGAATTCAGGAGTTCCGGATAGAGAATAATGCTCCGTTCAGGTTGACCTCTGACCAGCTAAAGTTTAAAAAGACAGTGATGGTGCACTTCCACTCCTCCATCATTGAGTCCATCCTCACCTCCTCCATCACCATCTGGTATGCTGCTGCCACTGCCAAGGACAAGGTTTCGTTCAGTCAGAACCAGAACCTCACAGCACAAGATCAGTTTTTTCCCTTCCGCTACCAGCCTCATCAACAAGGCACTCTCACACTCCACCTCTGCCTCTACATGTCACATGGACTCTATGTGTTACATTAACACTTGGCTCGGACTTCCCTGTTTACTTACATATTTAAAATATTCCACATACTGTGAAAATTTGCAGTGACTTTACTTACTCACCTGAACTGCTCTTTTAAAACAGCCTGGAAGGCTGCATCCTTCGAAGGATGCAGCCTTCAAAGGCGACTCCTTCTGAGGGTCCTTCGAAGGCCACATCAGCTGTAGTTAAATTGGACGGTCTAGCCTTTGATGCTTTTCCTGGGTGCGTCACCAGCAGTTGGTCAGTTGGTACTTTTAACCGCTTGGTGTCGCCATTGTTGTATGTTTCCCAGCACTGAACAGCGGTGTGCAAAGTATCTTGGGATATGTGAGGCCGCAAAGGATGGTAGTGGTGCATCCTCGAAAAAGAGGGAAAAGAAGGCCTCATTTGAAGGAACCTCCGAAATAGGACAGCCTTCGTGCAACGTTGTGACATAATCGGCCTTCAAATGCGTCCTTCGAAGCATGCAGCCCCTGAATTGAGACACAGCCATACTGTGTAGGCTTTTCAAGATGGCGGCGCGAGGGAAGTGCTGCACTTATTAGCTAATGTATCCACATACTTATACTATACTTATACTCATGTATACTCTCCAACCTATTAATGGTTCATTGGCCGAACATGAATGCTGTCAGTTACTTTCTGAGACAATCCAACAGTATGCCAAGTACAAGCGGGACCCAGGCCGACACCGGAGCTGAGGCTAGCTCGGTGGGCGAAATTACAGCTAACATCTGTAAAGTCCTCGATGACAAACTAGGCCCACTGTCAGAGCTCTTAAAATACGCAGAGAAGAACTGGACAGGATGTCACAGACTCGGTCGACAGAAAGTTGAAAGATGATGAGTGAATGAAGTGAGCAGTCTGACAACATAAAAACATCCGTATCATCGGACTCCCAGAGGAGGCTGAAGGAGATGACCCGACTCCGTTACTGAGGCCTGGATCCATAAAATCCTTCCATTCAAGCGAAGCCGGGTCGCGTGAAGTTGGAGAGAACACACCGCTTGCTGGCCTCGAAGCCCCCCTTCACCCAGAGCCCCCCTCCAGCCCCTCAGAAACACGTTTACTGGAGGAGATTTTAATTTCCATAGACAAATCTCCACCTGGTAAATTATATCACTTTCACAATATCACTTTCACCTCAAGCTAAAATGATCTCAGCACTTTGTGAGGACCTAGACTATAGGTAAAAATATACCTTTTTCTCAAATGTTTACAAATCCTATACCAGGATCGACTATTTCTTTCTCCTGAGAAGTCTACTGCCATCAGTTATTTCCAGCTCTTTAGGAAATATCTGTATTTCTGACCATGCTGCTGTGTTCATACAATATAATTTAGGGATCCCAGTCAACCAAACCAGACACTAGGAAGTTCAACCTTTCGATCCTAACAGACAACAAATTCTTATCTTACTTTAGAGAAGAATTTCATTTTTATCTGTTAATTCGGCCTCCACCAATGACTTTTCATTGTTGTGGGAAACATCTAAAGCTTTCTCCAGAGGTATTATTGTATCTTACACTGCCCGTCCAAAAAAAAAGTCAAAGCAAATCGGTAAAAGCCTTCCTTTGGATAATTACTGCAGTGATTAATATGTTTCGACTAGCAACAAGTTATTTAACCCGAGCTGATGCTGTGAGTAGCATCTCCTTTCTTAAACAACCATGTCAGAGGAAACATCCTGTGGTCATGGAAAGGAAGTTTATCAGTTTCAGAAGGGTCAAATTATTGGCCTGCATCAAGCAAAGAAAACAACCAAGGAGTTCCCTGAGAATACTCAAATCTGATTAAGAACTGTCTGACACATTATTAATACCTGGAAGGATAGTAATGAAACAACATCTTGGGCACATCAGGGTGAGAAGAGAGGTGGATGAAGTGATCATCCCTAGTGCCCACCGTACAAGTCTGTGGGGTCCGGTTTTATGACCTGGGGTCACTGCAGTTGGTCAGGTCTAGGTTCTGTAACATTATGTCCCCAAAGAATGAGGTCAGCTGACTACCTGAATATAGTGAATGACCAGGTCTTTATTCACTGATGGTACGGGCATATTCCAAGATTCCAGGATTCGTCTGGCTCAGATTGTAAACGAGTGGTTGAGAGACTCCCTTTTAACATATGGATTGGCCACCACAGAGTCCAGACCTGACCTCAGGCCCATTGAGATCTTTGGGATGTGCTGGAGAAGACTCAGCGGTGTGACTCTCCCATCATTAATTTAAGATCTTGGCAGAAAATTAATGCAACTGTGGATGGAAATAAATGTTATGACATTTCATCAAAACAAAGCCGCAGCAAATGCGTGTCATACTCAAAGCTAAAGGTGGTCCAACGAAATATCAGAGTGTACAAAAAAAAGGATTCACAGTTAAAGCTCCATCTATGGCTCAGTGGTAAAGGCATGTAAACTTCACAGCAATGATAATACCTTTCATAAAACATGGGAACCCTTTCTGTCACATGTTGGTTTGAATATTTACACCATTCTCACAAGAGGGTTTGTATCATAGCTCTGAATGCTCTGCCTCAAAAGGAACACTCTGCTTTTACCATGTAATTGATTTACTTTTATTTATGTATACCTTTATTTTACTTATTTGTTTGTGCAATAAATCTGTTTCTGATTCTGATTCTGAGGGTTCAGGAGTTTCAGGCTGCTCTTCATTTCCATCTGATCATCATCAACTCTGGAGTCAACCTGCTGTCAGAGGAACAAACAATATGTTGGTGGTCTGAAGTCTTCAGAGACTAGCCTAAACTCGCACATGTTTACCAGTGTGCTGTGGACAAGGCCTTAAAGAGTCAAAATGGACACCTGGGCTTGTTTTTGCTGGGACTTTCACTGCAGACCAATCAGAGTCTCCTATGAGGTCTGCTGACAGACCAATCAGGACACAGCCCTATATATCATACAGAAGATCAGTGAGAATCTGTCTTCAGAGAGAAGCATCAATCTGTTGTACTGTCTAAAGGAAGTGAATGATCTTTCTCTAGTGGAGCAGAGCCAACAGTCTCTAAATTTACTGTACTACACTACATGAAGTTAATTTACTTTTAGACCTTTAAACTTGAAACACGTCACAGCTACAACCAACAATTATTCAAGTCACTGTTTCAAACCAAAGTAAAGCTGACAGCTTTAAGGCTTCATTGATTTATTGATATTTAATTTGAGGAAAAAAAATTGTGAAGAGTCGAGTCACAGCTGAAGCTTTAACATTATATGTCATTAACACCAGTTCATCAGTTGAATGATGATCAGGGTGGTTATTGTGTGCTGTCAGGTGATGCCTGGTTAATACGGCATCTGTGACCACACACACCTGTCATTCAGGTGATGCCTGGCTAATACGGCATCTGTGACCACACACACCTGTCATTCAGGTGATGCCTGGCTAATACGGCATCTGTGACCACACACACCTGTCATTCAGGTGATGCCTGGCTAATACGGCATCTGTGACCACACACACCTGTCATTCAGGTGATGCCTGGCTAATACGGCATCTGTGACCACACACACCTGTCATTCAGGTGATGCCTGGCTAATACGGCATCTGTGACCACACACACCTGTCATTCAAAGCTGCAGCACTGGAGGTTGCTGAATGAGTCTTGACGGTTGTTGAAGTGATTTTAGGACTATGCTGTGTACAATCAGAATCCTCCATGTCTGTGATGTCAAACTGCAGTTCCTTTGACGTCCACCTGAGGCTGGCTGCAGAAGTGAGTCAGAAGAATAAATATATCTTAATCTATAACTATGTTTCTTATGTTTGTTTTCAATGTGTTTTAATGTTTCCTTAAAGTCTTTTAAACGTTTCCTGAAAGTTGTCTTCATGTTTTCTTCATGTGTTTTGTTGCCGTGAACGGCAGGTGGCAGCAGAGTCTCTTGAAGTCTCAGCTGGAAAAAAGTTTTATTTTGAAAAGCTTCGAACAAGGACCTTTGTAAAGAAGGTCTAAGCTCTTATTTTGAAATAAACAAACCGGATGTGTTGCGTGTTATCGTGGTGGTTGGGTGAGAGATTGAGCAGATCGGAGCGACCGGCTGGAAGGAAAGAAGAGGAAGACCGGAGACCAGGAGGAGACAAGACAGAGGAAAAAGAGAAGAAGAAGAAGGAGAGGAGGAGAGGAGGAGAGGAGGAATAACATGGTGTCAGTCTGAGTTTGTTTTCTTCTGCTGCAGCTGACATTCAAACCAGACCCAGACCCAACGAGGTGCGTTCAGGCCACGCCCCTTCAGGTGAACACTCAGGTGTGTCTGAAACAGGTCAGGACACGGTGTGTTGTGTGTGTGTGTGTGTGTGTGTGTGTGTGTGTGTGTGTGTGTGGTGTGTGTGTGTGTGTGTGTGTGTAGAGAGAGAGAGAGAGAGAGAGAGAGAGAGAGAGACAGAGAGAGAGAGAGAGAGAACTTCCTGATAGAATCAGTGTTGTGTTGTTTCTGTCACTTGATTTTATTTTGAAAAGTTCTTCATCTTGAAGCAGATGTTGTCCCACTGTGGAACTATGTGCAGCTGTACTCGAGTATTTACTCTGATTACTTTACTCCTGATCAGAAACTAGTGAGTCGACAACTTTGCTAACAGCCAATCATCAGCCAGGTCAGCAGCAGCAGCTAATATTACTGACTAGTCAGTCCCAGATTTACTCTTGTCCGGCGGCTTCTTGCTCGCTCACTCTCTCCTTTTCTCTTCTTAGCTTCCTCCGTCAGCGTCCTCTTCACTCTCTGCTCCTCTGCCATCATGTCCATAGAAGCTGCTGACTGCTGGACCTGTAATCATCCTCTTCTTCTTCTCCGTCTTCTTCCTCTTCCTCTTCCTGGTGGCACAGACACTCAGCCTGGCTGATGAACTGAGCTAACATTCGCTAAGAAATGGAGCTAACAGCAGCTACAGTTTACAAAGTGACGATATACTGTCCTGTCTTCATGTTTATAAGGGTCTGTTTGGAAGTTCAGACCTGGATTTAGGGTTCACTTCAGGAAACAGGAGTGTATTTATGTGACTAAGGGTCCTCACAAGTATACATATAAGTACAAACATGTTTGTGTTTGTCCTGGCTCTGAGCCACTTCCTGTCATTTAGTCTCATTAATGTGAAAATAATTTAGTTTGAACCTTCAGAGAAGAAGAAGAATCAGAATTAGAATCAGGTCCTCCTGCAGAAAAAGTAAATTTATTTATTAATAAATGGATTTATGGTCAGCACATTGTCATCATCTCTTTAAAGTTTCTCATGTTAGAGAAACTTTGAAATATGAAAACTAATCTGAAGTTTGTTGTGTACCTGAAACAAATAATGAAGACTTCATGACAACAAATACAATAAATCTTAATGAATAATTCGACATTTTGTCATGTCAGATTCAAATTTATATTTCTTCTTCCTCTCCGTCGTCTTCCTCTCCTCTCTGTTTGTGTTTCTTCTTTTAGAAAGATGAATGAAAGCAGCGCGGCAGGAAATCCCAGCGCTGCCTTGTCTCACTCACTTCCTGCTAACACCAACAAGGACATGCTTAAACCACCTGATAGGATCTCAGCTTCTGAGGGGGCTGCAATGCAGAACAGAGAGTCTGTCAGTCTGTCCGAGTCCCAGAAACACCAGAGACCTGTAGAGACCAACCAGACTGCAGAGAAACATGAGGATCCTTCATCAGAAGAACAGAAACAAGAAAATTCTCCAACCAAACCCCATCAACTAAAACCAGAAGAACCTTCTGCAGCTAAACCAGATCGAACAAAACTAGATCCTCTTCCTGCAGAGCAACAAAGACTGTGGGGTTCACCTTGGACAGGTAACAAGGAGACAAAAGATTCTCCAGAAGATCAACCAAAACCAGATCAACCTCCTCCAAACGGACCAGATGCTCATTGTACAGATCAAAAGATACCAGGAGATCCAAAACCAGACAACTCTCAGGAACACCAAAACCAGCAAGATATTTGTCCTGCAAACCATCTGAACTCTGAGCAGGTTCTTCCTCCTAGTCCATCTCCACTCTCAAAGGATTCTGTTTTCACCTCAACCTTCGAGGAACAAAAGAAGGAGCTTGTGCTCCACATTTATAAGTCCAAAGACCAGCAGAACCACCAGGATCCACCTCCGGAGAACCGCACCTTAACCAACCACCAGGATCCACCGCCAGAGAACCACACCTTAACTGCCAACCATAAGGATCCACATCCAGAGAACAGTACCTTAACCACCAACCACCAGGATCCACCACCAAAGAACATCACCTTAACCGCCAACCACCAGGGTCCACCTCCAGAGAACGGCACCTTAACCACCAACCACCAGGATCCACCTCCAGAGAACAGCATCCTACCCACCAACCACCAGCAGGCCCATCCATCTTCTCAGGTTTTGTCTTCAGTAGTCGATCCAACTAAAGTGCCAACCCTGGCTCCACCGTCCCAGACTCCACCCCTCACGCTTGAGGTGTTCTGTGACCAGGTGAAGCCCCGCCCTCCGGTTTCTTCAACAGGTGAGCCCAAATTGTGTGGTTTCCTGCTGAAGCAGGGGGGTCCACTTAAGGCCTGGAAGTTGCGGTGGTTCACCTATGAGGACAAAAAGAACCAGCTGTTCTACTACCGCACGCCACAGGATGTGACGCCGCTCGGCAGGGTGGAGCTCTGCAGTGCCACCTTCACTTACCCGCTGAAGGCTGAGGGGGGCACCTTCCACATCAAGACACCTGAACGCACCTTCATACTCAAGGTAGGCATCCATGTGGTCCTGTGAGAGATCATCCAATCCAATTTACGTGTTTAAATCTGCCCCCCACAGGCGGTGACCCAGGAGCTGATGCTCTATTGGCTGCAGCAGCTTCAGGTGAAACGCTGGCAGCACCGACAGACGACCACCTGTCCAGACCCGACCAACAACAACAACACTGCAGGTGGGACCCAGACCCTAAAACCAGTTCAGACTGGTCTGATGAAGGTTTAACTGGTCTGTATCTGTAGCTCTGTGTAGTCTTTTGTCTTCTAAAATAGTTTCAGACTCATCCAGTTGTTCCTACGTCGTGCTGTAATTTGTAATAATGTCCATAAAGTGGGCAAGTCCTGTGGTAACCTTCCTCCTCTCGGGGGAGTTGGGAAATCCCTCCTTCAGGCGAGGGAGGGGCTCAGGGTGACGATTCACTGAGTGTGACTGACTTTTCTCTAAAACATAAACAGTTAACTCCTGACCTCCCTGTGGAACTCTATAGGACTCTGTTGGATTCTGGTGTTCGGGGGGGGGGGGTTCTCGTCTGGTTCTGTTCATGATGGTGGGGGTGAACGCAAGAGGAGGAAAGTCATCAGGCTGCCAATAATCTGTGGGCCTCAACAGGATGGAGGAGGTTTCAACCACATGTGGACGCCTGCTTGGACCTCAGTCAGCAGTCCAGCACAGGCAGGACTGCCTCCTTGTGGTCCTTGTCAGGAGCAGGTGTCCCTTGGTGCAAGCTTGTTCTGGACCTGGATGGTCATTTAGTCCAGTCGCTGGTTAAACTGGTGTCAGCAGACAGGAAGTGTTTAATGAGTAGGGTGGGGCAGGAAACAGGATGTGATGCATTACAGACGATGGGGAACATTTCCTCTTGTGAGTCAGACTGCTGTGACAAATCATGCCACTGACAGGATGTGATGTCATTGTGACTGCAGATCAGCTGTAGGTGGATGAATGAGAGGAAACATACACACATAGAAAATAGATGTTAAACAATCAAACAGGGTTCTGGACTCTACCAGACTCTGCCAGACTCTGCTGGACTCTGCCGGACTCTGACAGACTCTGACAGAATCTGCCGGACTCTGCTGGACTCTGCCAGAATCTGACAGAACCTGCCAGACTCTGCCGGACTCTGCCAGACACTGCCAGACTCTGCCAGACACTGCCAGACTCTGCCAGACACTGCCGGACTCTGCCGGACTCTGCCGGACTCTACCAGAACCTGCCAGACACTGCCAGACTCTGCCACACTCAGCCGGACTCTGCCGGACTCTACCGGACTCTGTCAGACTCTGCCGGACTCTGCCGGACTCTGTCGGACTCTGTCGGACTCTGCCACACTCTGCCAGACTCTGCCACACTCTGCCACACTCTGCCAGACTCTGCCGGACTCTGCCGGACTCTGCCAGACTCTACCAGAACCTGCCAGACACTGCCGGACTCTGCCGGACTCTGCCGGACTCTGCCGGACTCTGCCAGACTCTACCAGAACCTGCCAGACACTGCCAGAACCTGCCAGACACTGCCGGACTCTGCCAGACTCTACCAGAACCTGCCAGACACTGCCAGACTCTGCCGGACTCTGCCGGACACTGCCGGACTCTGCCAGACTCTACCAGAACCTGCCAGACACTGCCACACTCTGCCACACTCTGCCGGACTCTGCCGGACTCTGCCGGACTCTGCTGGACTCTTGGTGTTCTTTGAGACTGTAATCAGCTTTGTTTTGAGTCTTGTGCAGTGTTGAAGCAGCTCCTCTGGTTCTCTGGCATTCTGCTCGTGTCCGGACTCGTCGGCAGATTCAAGTCTCAGTTTGACTCACCGACCAGGAGCAGATGATATCAGCGCCTCCTGCAGGCTGCAGAGTGCATTACAAACAGTCCACCATGATCAGCTGTTTGAATCCTCTGAAGGAGGAAAGGAGCTTCAGTGGCAGCAACAGAAAATGCTGAATCATGGAGAAGCGTGTGTTCTGTTGTTGACTGTGGAGCTGCGTTCACACACACAGCTGTTTGACCAACGTTGTGTAAACGTTGTTAAACATTGTTAATAAGTTGTCCTGACCATTGAAATGAATGTAAAACATGAATGTGACATTCAGTGTGACGGTCAAAGCGTCTGTAAGTGTGACAGACGTCCAGCGTCCTGCAGATCATCATGAAGTTCCTGCTGATTATTGATCAGAACTTGTTTGTGTGTGAGTGGACAGGAGGGTGAGCGACCTTTCTCACTGTGACAAACACTTTACATCCATCTTTATGTATCCTACATTAAACAACACGGGCAGAGCACCAACATCCAGTCCATCATACTACTTTGTAGTTTAACGCAGATCACCATCATGATGGAGTCTGACACCTCCTCACTCCCCATCACCTCTCCTCCACTTTTCCTCAGGACGCTTAACATTGAGCTCAAAGTGTGGAAGCCGTTTCACAAAGTTTATAAAGTTTTTCAAAGAAGTTTCTTATCTTGGTTCCTGATACTGTAAAATGGTGTTTTGTCATCAATAAAAGTTCAGATTTGCTTAAATGTTGATAAATTTACAAGAAGGATTCAGAATTTGTCAAAGTTAAAGTTTCTCTTGAAGGTTTTCACTGAATCATCATCAAACAGCTGAACATGAACATTTTCTCTGATCATGACGGCCTTTAGTGGACTTGGTTCTGGACCTGGTTCTCAGTGAGACTCTGCTCTGTATTATGAATATTAATGCTGCAGCAGCAGAGGAGGACAAACGGAGTCCAGAAGGATTTTGGAGGATCAGCTTTATTTGAACTAATCCACCAGGAATGTGTGTGATTGGCCAACGCAGATGATGTCACTTTGTATTGTTGTGCTGCCCCCTCAGGACAGTATGTGTAGTACTGCTGTGTTGTGCTGTCTTGGTTCTGGTGTTCAGTTCAGCCAGGTCCTGGTCTGATCCAGTCTGTGAGGTCCTGTTCCGTCTGTGTGGTTCTCACCCTGTGTTGTTCATTGTTGCTTTCTCTTCTATCTCTTCTTTTCAACTCATTTCTGTTTCCTGGTTTCTGCAGACGACTTCCTGCCAGTGTTGAAGAGTCCGTTGGGTCTGGTGGGGGAGGAGGCAGCCAACGTACCGTCACAACGAACGCCGCTTGCCAACATGTCAATCAAACATCCGTTCATCGAGATCCAGTGAGTAACTCGTTAGTTTAAAGCTTCAGTGTGTAAATAAAGATGACATTTCCCATGCGAGCTTTTGTTTCCTCCTGTGTGTACAGAAACTCAGTCCACAGTCTGCGTAAGAGATCGTCTCAGGAGTGGAGTCAGAGTGTGTTTCATGTAGAAGCTCCACCGTGGACTCCAAACTCTGCAGACAGCAACACGACAGGTACAACAGGTGAGGTTGTGACAGGTACCACAGGTACAACTATGACATGTAAGACTACATCAGATACAACCGCCACAGGTACAACAGGTGAGGCTACGACAGTTACAACTACATCAGTCTTACCTGTCTTCACTAGATAGATAGATATACATTGTATTCATGTACTGAATGATATTGCGTTCATAGTTTCTGTCCTTCCAGCATCCAGGACTCCCACTGAGCCTCTGGCCCCACCTCCTGCCATCCCATTGGCTCAGCTGGCAGCTCAGGTCCCGCCGACTGAGGGTAGGGAGTCACCTTCGCTGTTTGACAGCCGGAGGAGGAGGAAGAATCTCAGCTCGTCCACCATGCAGGTCCTCCGCAGAGACTCCTCATCCTCCTCCTCATCAGACCGGACGTCACGCCTCCAGCAGGAGAAACAGATGCTGATGGAGGAGGTCAAAGCTCAGAAGGTTAGCACAGCTGATTAACATTAGCTCCGTTGACTAATGTTAGGCCAGCGTTAGCTTGTAGCACTAAGTTAGCCTGTGTCCTGTCCAGGAGCTGGTGTGGATCCTCCACAAAGCGTTGGAGGCGTCTCAGCTTGAGAAGCGAACCTGTGCAGAGTTTCTGGCGGAGACGGGCGAGCAGGAGCGTCTGGAGCTGCTGCGACACCGCGAACGTCAGGCAGCTGACCTGCGTGGCCGGTTGGAGGAGGTGAAGGTGGAGGTGGAGGCCTTGAGGAGGAGTCTGGCTCAGAAAGATGCTCAGCTGGCCGAGCTTCAGGAGAACATCAGGATGCTGACAGAGAAGAACAACGCCAAGCAGGAGGTGAGGTCACACCTGAGGGCGACAGGTAAACCTGCTGTGATCCACCTGAACTCACTCCTGTTGTTTCCTATCAGGTGATCATAAAGCTGTCGGATCAGTTGACTACCTGTATGTCCGACCCACATCAGTCCATCTCATCCTCCTGTGGTCGTTTGGACTCTCAGACCTTCAGACAACTTCAGCAGGAGACCGAGAACCTGAAGGTGACCTGAAGCTGAAGTTAGCTAACGTTAACGTTAGTCAGTGAAATGACTTGTTGAAGTATTGACAGTCATATCTGCTGATCAGAGGTTAGGGATCAGGATCCAGGTTCAGGTTCAGAATCAGCATCAGGATTTTCCTGAACCTCCTCTAACACTGTGTTTCACGCGTTCAGGACGACATCGAGGCATATAAAACTCAAAACAAGTTCTTGAACTCGGAGCTCTACCAGCTGACCAAACTATGGAGGAACAGCTCGGAGCAGGAGAAGAGTCTGATGATGAAGGTGGGTCCAGCTCAGTCCGGATTTTTGACTGTTTGTTCGGTGTTTGACACTCACCTGTTTCCTGTCATCTGATTGGCTGCAGTGTGCCTACCTGGAGGCCACTAACTGTCAGGTGGAGAGCCGGTACCTGGGTGTCCTGCGGCAGCTGCAGGACACCAGATCTCTGGATCCGGTCCAGCGGGGCGCTGTCCAGAAGCTGATTGAGGACGCTCTGAAAGGAGAGCTGAAGAGCGTTGTGAAGCTCAATCTGGCCAGGTAAGCAGGACAGGTGGACTAAATATCAGGGACACCTGTTGGTGACTGTGATGAAGAGCTGCTGTGGTGTCTCCTCAGGGATCACGACGCCTACGGGTTCAAGATCATCCCTGACTACGAGGTCGAAGACATGAAGCTGCTGGCGAAGATCCAAGCGCTGGAGATCCGCTCACACAACCTGCTGCACCAGGTCTGTAGACCACCTGTAGACACCTGCGGACAACTGAAGCCCACCTGTATTCACAGTCTGTCTTCTGGTTCCTCCCTGTAGGAGGGTGTAGAGCGCCCCCTGTTGAGTCGCTGGGCTCAGTACCTGGCTGGCAGGTCAGACGATGACCTCTGCCCATCTCTGGAGCTCAAAGGTTTGCTACGAGGCGGCATCCCTCAGGAGTACCGACAGCGGGTTTGGAGATGGATTGTCCGGACCAGAACCAGGACCATCAGGGAGCATCACCCACAGCGCTACCAGCAGGTAGGGAGGAAGTACACCTGTCTACACCTACCCACACACGTCCCTTCTAGTCCACAGCCCATCCCACTCCTCCATTCCCGTCCACACCTGTCCACTCATCCACACCTGTCCACACTCGTCCACACCTGTCCACACCTGTCCACTCGTCCACACCTGTCCATATTCATCCACACCTGTAATCCAGCTGCTGTGTTTGCAGCTGTGTGAGAAGAGTCGGACATCCCCTCATTCAGTTTCCAGACAGATCCAGCTCGACCTCCATCGCACCCTGACAACCAATCAGCACTTCTCCTCGCCCTCTAGCCCCGCCCTCCAGCAGCTACGCCGCATCCTATTGGCCTTCTCCTGGCAGAACCCTGCGATTGGCTACTGCCAGGGCCTGAACAGGTACCTACACCTGTTTGTTTTCCTAACATGTGGGGACTTTTGTTCCCTTTGTTTAAAGTCATGTGATTTACCTGTGTGTCTCAGGTTGGCGGCCATTGCTCTGCTCATCCTTCAGAGTGAAGAAGATGCCTTCTGGTGTCTGGTGACTGTGGTGGAAACCATCATGCCTCAGGACTACTACACCAAGAACCTGGTGGCCTCTCAGGTCCAGAAACACACTCACCTGTTCACCTGTTCTGTGATCACATTGGGCAATGTTTTAAAACTGATCCAGTGCAAACTTTAAGACAGAGGTCCAGGTCAGGTGGATTTGGTTTAGACTGACCAGGCACACTAGACGTTCATTAACACCTTGATCCGCAGGGCTTAAAGTCTCCGACATGTGGCATTTGACTGTGATTCATACAAAAAAAGAAAAAAAAGTCAACATAAAAAAAAAAACCTGTTGATGTGGGATATCGTCAAGCTCCTCCCACAAACCGCTACTGTCCAATCCTATGTTAGCTACGTAACTATGCACACGCAATAATGTGCATGGTTATGATTGTTGTGACCATGAATGTAGTCAGAAGGTTGTGACAGTGACAGACATAGCAACAGTAACCACGGGGGGCCAGCAGCAGTTGATGCTGCCTTCCAGACAACTCTGGAAAAAACAAGCTTTGAATTGTGGAAAATGAATTGAACAGCGTCATAACAGTATAACAGCATAAATTGCTGTTGCATTCAGTGTTCAGCGGATAGTGATAGTGATATGCTGCTTTGTTTTTCTCCTCTGACTGACCTCTCCAAAGATGCAGGGGAAATTCATGAAGGGGAAGTCGTCCTAACTGAAAAGGAACTTATAATAATAATAAATAATAAATGGTGCTGGGTGTGGAGCCAGGTGCTTGTATGCAATTAGCGGCAAAAAATTCTTTATGTCACAAAGAAGCAGAAAAGATGAAGATGATTTCATTACTGCATCAGGAGACTTGATGATTATAAGACTGCATCATCAGCATAGAAATTAATATTTGGGTAAATATCATTAATAAATATGAATAGAGGTCTACCGGTTCTGAAGTGTTTAATGATGGCCAGAAATTTAATTTGCCCCTTAAAATTGTTTAACATCAAGAATCTGTAATTATTAAACTCTCTTTATATATAAAATTATACAAAGGCCAGGTTGAATAAATCTTTAATTAAGGAGGAATATCTCCAGATCAGCTGATAATAAACATGATCAGCCACCGTCTGTCAGTAATCAATACACAGCCACGATTCAAACTAATAACTAAAGTCAGTCAACATTCAGAGAACCTTATCATACTTAACATTTACTATTTCTGTAGCGTTGACAGAACGTTCCATATCATCAGTTTGAAGTAAACTAAAGCTCCCTGCACTGTCCAGGTTTCATAGTGTTCATTTAAATTTAAATTTTTCATTCAAATATTAAATATCAAACATCCTGTTACTGATCCATCGTCACTGATCGATACTTTGTGCTCAGGCGGACCAGTGGGTGCTGAAGGACTTCCTGTCAGAGAAACTCCCCCGCCTGGCGGCTCACTTTGAGGATCACAGCATTGACGTTTCCCTGATCACCTTCAACTGGTTCCTGGTGGTTTTCGTAGAGAGTCTGCCAAGCGACATCCTGCTGCCACTGTGGGATGCCTTCTTGTACGAGGGCACCAAGGTACAGAGCACCTGAACGCATCACATCATTGTATGAACACTAGAGTTGTGTCCAAAAGTTTTGAGAATGACACATTAATTTTCACAAAATCTGCTGCCTCAGTTTTTATGAAGGCAATTTGCATATACTATGTATCAGATTGTTATGAAGAGTGATGAGATGAACTGAAATTCATTTCAAAGTCCCTCTTTGCCATGAAAATGAACCAAAAAAGCATTTCTACTGCATTTCAGCTCTGCCACAAAAAGACCAGCTGACATCATGTCAGCGATTGTCTCGTTGAAATCATTGTTCTTCCTCTGTTAACCATGGTTATCTGCAAGGAAACACGTGCAGCCATCATTGCTTTGCACAAAAAGAGTTTCACAGGGAAAGATATTGCTGCTAGTAATTTATCGGATCATCAAGACCTTCAAGAAGAGAGGTTCAGTTGTTGGAAAGAAGGTTTCAGGGAGCCCAAGAAAGTCCAGAAAATGCCAGAACCGTCTCCTAAAGTTGATTCAGCTGCAGGATCGGGGCACCACCAGTGCAAAGCTTGCTCAGGAATGGCAGCAGGAAGGTGTGAGTACATCTGCACGCACACTGAGGCGAAGACCTTTTGAGGATGACCTGGTGTTCAGAAGGGCAGCAAAGAAGCCACTTCTCTCCAGGAGAAACACCAGGGACAGACTGATATTTTGCAAAAAGTACAGGGACTGGAGTGCTGATGACTGGGGTGAAGTAATTTTCTCTGATGAATCCCCTTTCCAATTGTTTGGGGCATCTGGAAAAAAGAAAAGGAGCTACCAGGAGGTGGAGTTACCATCAGTCCTGTGTCATGCCAATAATAAAACATCCTGAAACTGTTCATGTGTGGGTTGCTCCTTAGCAGCTCCCTTGCTCCTCATTCCAGCATGATGGAGCACCTTGCCATAAGCTAAAAGTGGTACCTAAGTGACTCAGGGAACAAAACATCGAAATTTGGGTCCATGGCCAGGAAAGTCTCCAGACCTTAATCCCATTGACGACTCAAAGGGTGGGTGGACAAACTAAAACCCATAAATTCTGACAAACACCAAGCATTGATTATGCAAGAATGGGCTGCCATCAGTCAGAATGTGGCCCAGAAGTTAATTGACAGTATGTATGCCAGGGCGAATTGCAGAGGTCTTGAAAATGAAGGGTCAACACTGCAAATATTGAGTCTTTGCATACACTTAATGTAATTGTCAATAAAAGCATTTGATACTTATGAAATGTTTGTAATTATACTTCAGTATACCATAGTAACATGTGACAGAAAGATGTTTCTGTTTTTGTCCTTTAAGTCAAACTATTTGTATAATATTTCCTGAAGCTCTTTATAAAATGAAACGATTTGTTGTTATGTTTCTGTCTGAGCTTTCTGTCCATCACAGCTCACCTGTGTGCTCGTCTGCTCAGGTGATCTTCAGGTACGCTCTGGCGCTCTTCAAATACAAAGAGGATGACATCCTAAAGATCCATGACAGCGTGGAGATCTACCAGTACCTCCGCTTCTTCACCAAGACCATCTCTGACGGCAGGTAAGACTCACCAGGACTGACCAGGACTGACCTGGTCTGGTCATGGAGGTTTTTTGTGTTACTGTCCTGCCACCTGCTGGTCAGTTTAAACTCTGATCTGGATCTTTACGTGAGCTGGAAAAGGGACGTCTATGATAATGAAAGTGACCCAATGATACACATTGATGTTGTCCTACAGGAAGCTGACCAGCATCGCCTTTAATGACCTGAACCCGTTCCCCGGCCGCCTGCTGAGGAACCGACGAGTGCTTCACTTGGACCGCCTGCAGGGGGAGCTGCGAGAGCTGGAGGAGCAGCAGAGGGAGTTTGTAACTGAGAGTGCAGAACGGAAAGACAAAGAGCTTGATACGATGGTGAGCGAGGACGACGAGGACCTCATCTGACGGACAAACAGCTTCTGATTTCTAAACCTGAAGCTTCTCACAGGTTAGTGTTGGTAAAGCTGCAGGAAGAGCGCCGAAGACAATCAGACAAACCTGTGGTGACAGCGGCTGGCGTAAGACTGACTGAGTCTTATCGTATCACTCTTTGTTTTAGACACACAAAACTGACGACGGCCCGTCTTTGTTTTCTGGACTTCATGTGGATCAGGTCGGTCCTCCTCAGTCCTGAAGGAGGTGTTAATGCACCTGAAGAAGAACTTTAGCAGGGTTGTGTTTCCATGGTCACCCTGGATGTGTTAAACCCTCAAGTAGACTCTGTACCGAACCCCAACCTAGTAGTCTGCACCAAGTAGTACCTGATACTAACTAAACCACAAACTGATAAAACTCAAAACCCAACTTTTGTTTTCACATCAATCTTTGGGGTTCAGTATGTGACCCACCATGACCACCTCCCTGAACACTTAATAAGTGTATATATAATAATAAATATTTAACAACATTTAGTGTGTCATCTAAATTAATAAACTGAGTTTTCTTCAAACTCTCTGAGACAGAGCTAACAATAACAGTTTAGCTAGTGTTAGCTAACAACTATCCATAAGCTGCCCAGCTAAAACATGAACTATGAGCAAAAACAAGTTTTTGCCATCTTCTACATTTAAACTGCAGGTGTGAACCTGCGATTGACTTTGTGCATTCATCTGCACAGGTTCGATACCCAAACACACTGAACAAAGCTGTTAGTTTAGCAGCTGAAATGCTAATAATGTATTCATACTGCTGACGTCAGTATGAATAATATTTTCTGTAATGTGGTTTATTTTTTTCTAAGCAAGTTTTATTTGATCTGCTAGCTTATAAAAGCTTTTTTAACACTACGTTAACAAGTGTTTGGACTGAGCATGGAACTAATTTTGAACATGTTATCAATGCAAATCAGATATAGCTGTTTATCTAAAAGGATGCTAAGCTAGCAACACTTTGTATTTGGTGTACTCTAACTAAAGTTAAACTATATAAGTTATAGCTGTGTTGAGCCAAACATTCATCAGATTTCTGAGACCCAAAGGAAAAACCAAACCAAATCCAACTGGCCAACATCTTGTCTGCTGAATTAATTTGTAAAAATCAATTTGCATTCAGTCCAAAACCACCCTTAGCTCCATGCTAATGGTCTGACTTTTCAACCAGCTAACAGTTATTTCTCAAACAGGTTGCAGTTAGCAAGTGCCATGTGACAAAAGATTCTAAAGCTAACATAAGCTAACTATATGACAGTTTCACAGCGAATGCTAAGATTGTGGTTGTTGTATGCAATTGGTGAATATTTTGTATTCTTGTTGCTCTGTCATGGTTTTGTACATAAAGATTAAGAATTTTAAGTTGGATTTAACTTTATATCTTTAGTGTACTAGCTGGCCAAACTACAATTGTAAAACAATGACAATACATTTGTTTTTAAATATGTTTGTGTTTTGGAAATGTAAAGCCTTGGACTCTTGATCTATGGCAGATATTTAGTGTTTGTTGCCACCTTAGCTTCTTGTAAAAATTCCACCAACATTCCTTTTTCAGGTTTTTAACTTAACATTGTTCAGAACACAGAAGACAAACACAGATTCAAATTTTCCATTTTATTATTTTTCTTAAAAAACAAATATACATAAGAAATGATAAATATAAAAAAGTCAACCAAGAACAAATAAGTTTTTTTCAATGTTACAAACTATTTCTTACTGCAGAGAAAACCTAAACACTAGTGTTACACCTGACCTAAAGTCTAAACTTGGTTTTCTATGAATGCCATCGCTCGTGTGAAGAAAGTCAAAGTTAAACTTTCAGTTTTTATTCACGTGAAGACGAGTTAAAGAGTCAGAGTTCAATTTTCAACTTTTACTCGTCATCAGCTGATTCTTCACACTGTGATAAAGAGCGGGAAAACATGGACATGCAAAGTGGTTCTGGATGAGCTTCTCCACATTGTCGGTCAGGAAGCCTAAAAACAGTCGTCAGATTGAACGTGGGTTATTTAAAATGTAGTGCCCATGGCAACCAATAATTAAAGTTAGAAAAATACTGAGTGAATGCAGTTAGGGATGCTCCAGCTGTTGATCTGACGTGTTTCATCAATCAGTTTGAATCTCGAGTGCTAGCATCTTATGTTAGCAGTTAGCTCAGTCTTTCACATGTAGTTCTGTTAGTCGCTATGCCAACGGCAGTTTCTTCTTCTGTGGTTGAATACAAAATGTTTCCTCACACGTTAAGTTCTGTTCACAACTTGTTTACTTAAGATAAATTCCTTCATATTTGATGAAATAATAATAATAATAATGTTAATGATTAATGACTTCATGTGTTCACTGATTAAAAGATTCTGATTGATCCAATTGGATCATGTGATTATGACAACATTGGTTAAGTAATTGGTACGATCCTCCTGATTGGAGCATCCCTAAGCCACGGCTCACCTGTTCAACCAAAACCTGCAGCAGGCGGAGCTTCTTCCTCTGCGTGCTGATTGGTTGTTTGTTTGAATGAAGCAGATTATTGGTCAGCAGGCAACAGTGGAGCTGGAAAGTTTCATGACAACAGGCTGAAAACTGAACACAGGCTTGATCTTTAAACTTTAAATAATCAGTTCAGTCATTTTTCTCTGAAGTTGTAATGAAACTCTTCAGTACCTGCAGTCAGCAGGTTAGTCTGTCCGGCAACAGCAGTCACATGATCCAAACTAAATCTGTGTAACGGCGAGTTTGACTTTGTTTCGCGTTTGACCGTTCGCCTCACTGTGGCGGCGTCCAGAAGTTAAATTTAAACATTTCCATCAATCACTCTAAAAGTTTGAGTGTGTGTGTGTGTGTGTGTGTGTGTGTGTTTGTGTTAATGAGCTACAAACACTTGATCTAAGAAACTTTACAGCTACTTTAAACGGTCGTCAGTGCTGAATGAACTCCATCTTTAGTGCAATTAGTTAACATGCTCGGAGCGCCGCGTCCTTTAAACATGCTTGAAGGTTTCAGTGTTACGTTCAGAGTTTCAGGACAACCTGAAGACCGAACAGGTCATCTTTGTGGTGCTGAAACTCTGAGTGCTTCGTCTTTTCATGTGAAGAGGTGCATGATGGGAACAGTTGCAGCCTGAAAACACGAGCTGCAGCTGAAACTTCAAACTGCACAAAGAACAAAGTTCTTCATCACGTCAGCAGATCTGTCACAGCTGATTGGACTGAAGCAAACGTCTGGACTCCACATTTGAACTGGGTCTGTTAACACAGATTCACCACCGGGGCTCATAGGTAATGTAGGTTTGGGCAAAAAAAATCTAAATTAACTAATATCATACCTGTCTGACGGTCACATGATCTAGGTCCTGAGTTTGTGTTCAGAAGAACCAGCAGCTTGTCAGAGCCGCTGTCATTATTTTATCCCTTTGTTGAACTCGTTTCCACAGAAACAAGTGACTCGTTTTGCCCAATGACTGCAAGGATTAGAACTGAAAGCCTGGACAGTTGGATTCAGCCTGCAGGCCAACAAGGCAACATTTTGGACAACCAGGATGGGCAACAGCAGCAGGTCTCAGCAAGACATCCTGCCTTCATCACATGATGGGACGTCGCTGATGGCATCACCTCTTTCTGGAAGTGTCACACAAACTTGACTCAAAGGTCAACTTTTCGACTCAGGTTGACCAATCAGTTGCATTGTCGAACATTAAACTTCAGACAGTCCACTTCCTGTCTGAGATGACGTGTTTACCAAACTTTAAACATGTTGAAGAAGAAGCAGGAAGACTCAATGTCATTGTTATGGTCACATGATGCAGTTTTTTTTATTGCTGACTGTCAGCCGCCACGTCCACAGGAAGCTCCGCCCACACGTCTCCAACCTTCTTCTCTGGATTTCTATCAGAAATGACGTCATGTTGTGGAGCTTTCAGACAGTGAAGAAGAGCAGGTGACGGTTTGTGGGGACAACAACAATCAGCTGATGGGACATTGATACCCATCAGACTCCATTTTGACCCACCAACCTCCGCAGGGACACCCAACAGACCGCCATGACCTCCAAGGTGAGAGTCATGTGACCGACAGAGAGTCGTTAATAGGTTACTTTTCAGCTGTTCTTTCAGTGTTGTCCAGCTGAGGCTGATGGGAAGTCTTTGTGTTGACCCTCATTGCTCGCGTGAGCCTCACCTCACTGTCCAACATGGCGTCTCACAGCGACGACATGTCACACCAACGTCGACTGTTGAACAGGCCTTCATCAGCCTTCGGCCAATCAGGTTCCTGTTCCAATGACTATTTAGATTTAGTTTCTATGACGACGCCTCTCAGACAGGAAGTGTGTCGTGGGTCCATATTTACCCTGTAAACCCGTCTGGACTGATGCGGTCTGCAGAACATGAACTCAAATAATTAGAAATCAAACAAGATTTGTACTCCACCAATGAAAATCTGATGCTAGGTAATCTGATTGTGGCACCCAATCAGAAGCCATTTCACAACGTAAACAAGGAAGTCAACTGCAGACATTGACTGTCAATGACTGTCATCAGAAGTTTGTTTTTACTGGCCGGATCAGTTTAAGAATTTACAAGAAAAGAAAAGACCAAGTCCAGAGAGTATGTCGTAGACGTAGGTAGTTGATAGAAATCTTTGGGTGAGGCATATTATTTTTTGTTCTCTTGGATGAACTTTGTGGTTCGGGGGGTGGTGCTGGTTCTTCTCAGCCTCCTTCGTTCATTTTGTAGGAGTGAATCTGAGGACAGCCATGAACAGGAGCAATAGTTTTAAATTAGAAATGAGTCAAAGGTTCATTTGAAGCAGGAAGTTTTGCCTTCAGCCACAGTAAAGATGTTGATGAATAAACCAGTGATACCCTTCAGTCGTGCTCTTCACCAGATACTAGAGATTAGATCATGAAGCGGTCTTGATAGCGGTCTTTAGCACTACAACATTGCAGTAGATGTCATATTGGCACAATGTAACTGAATTATAGTTCTGTTTGGACCACGAACCTTTGAAGTTGGAGTCCTCAGACAGGATGTGAACTCTGATGTCCAAGACTTTAATTAATTAAATATTTGTGTTCATTCATGTCCTGCAGACCAGGAACAGACCACCTGGATGGGTCCGACCCGATCAGATTGATCTAATCGAGCTGTATCGGTTTGCGTGCTTGCAGTGCGCCCCGTCAGCCTCTCTCATGAAACCTGATCAGCTGCAGCAGAATCTGTCTGACCTTTGACCCCATCCACCGAACAGACCTGGAGCTTTATGGTCCCTGTTCCACCTGTCCACAGACTCCACCTCCTCTGATGACATCACAGCGCTCCTGATCCAACATGGAGTCCAGGTGAGGAGTTTGCGTCACATGATCTGCAGCTCGTCTCCACAGTAACAAAAAGGTGAGTGGATCCAATGAGACGTTTAGTTTTATAAAAAACGACATCACTACGAAAAAATGCATCAGCCGGTTTAAAATCTGCAGCGCTGCGATATAAAGTGCTTCATTACTCTGTTACGTAGTTTCTTATTAAAATATTGTTTTCCCTGGAGTGAAACCATAGTAAACATGTTACACGTTGGTAAAAATAAACATTTGGAATGTCTCTTTAAAGAAGTCCCATTGGCTGATTTTGGTCAAGCTGAACTCGTCCCCGGAGCCTGAAACAGGAAACGAGTCCACATGAGTCACGCTTCACCACTAAACAAGCACAGGTGGAGGTTAGGAGCGTGATGGAGGTAAGAGTGAAGCATTATGGGTAATGAGCTGGTGAAACCAGGAGGTCAACTGGATCAGCACTTCAACAGCAGTCCAACACGACCCCAAACAGATCTTCAGTTTAATATTTTAGAATTTATAAAGACTCTCAGACCAGGAAGAGACACAAACCTCTCTGTGGTTCTGAGTCTCTGTGGTTCTGAGTCTCTCTGTGGTTCTGAGTCTCTTTGTGGTTCTAAATCTCTTTGTGGTTCTGAGTCTCTGTGGTTCTGAGTCTCTCTGTGGTTCTGAGTCTCTCTGTGGTTCTGAGTCTCTTTGTGGTTCTGAGTCTCTCTGTGGTTCTGAGTCTCTCTGTGGTTCTGAGTCTCTTTGTGATTCTGAGTCTTTTTGTGGTTCTGAGTCTCTCTGTGGTTCTGAGTCTCTCTGTGGTTCTGAGTCTCTCTGTGGTTCTGAGTCTCTTTGTGGTTCTGAGTCTCTCTGTGGTTCTGAGTCTCTTTGTGGTTCTGAGTCTCTCTGTGGTTCTGAGTCTCTCTGTGGTTCTAAATCTCTTTGTGGTTCTGAGTCTCTTTGTGGTTCTGAGTCTCTTTGTGGTTCTGAGTCTCTTTGTGGTTCTAAATCTCTTTGTGGTTCTGAGTCTCTTTGTGGTTCTGAGTCTCTCTGTGGTTCTTAGTTTCTCTGTGGTTCTGAGTCTCTTTGTGGTTCTAAATCTCTTTGTGGTTCTAAATCTCTTTGTGGTTCTGAGTCTCTCTGCGGTTCTGAGTCTCTCTGTGGTTCTGAGTCTCTCTGTGGTTCTGAGTCTCTCTGTGGTTCTGAGTCTCTCTGTGGTTCTGAGTCTCTTTGTGGTTCTGAATCTCTCTGTGGTTCTGAGTCTCTCTGTGGTTCTGAGTCTCTCTGTGGTTCTGAGTCTCTGTGGTTCTGAGTCTCTCTGTGGTTCTGAGTCTCTCTGTGGTTCTAAATCTCTGTGGTTCTGAGTCTCTCTGTGGTTCCGAGTCTCTCTGTGGTTCTGAGTCTCTTTGTGGTTCTGAGTCTCTCTGTGGTTCTGAGTCTCTTTGTGGTTCTGAATCTCTCTGTGGTTCTAAATCTCTGTGGTTCTGAGTCTCTTTGTGGTTCTGAGTCTCTGTGGTTCTGAGTCTCTGTGGTTCTGAGTCTCTCTGTGGTTCTGAGTCTCTCTGTGGTTCTAAATCTCTGTGGTTCTGAGTCTCTCTGTGGTTCTGAGTCTCTCTGTGGTTCTGAGTCTCTTTGTGGTTCTGAGTCTCTCTGCGGTTCTGAGTCTCTCTGTGGTTCTGAGTCTCTCTGTGGTTCTGAGTCTCTCTGTGGTTCTGAGTCTCTTTGTGGTTCTGAATCTCTGTGGTTCTGAGTCTCTGTGGTTCTGAGTCTCTCTGTGGTTCTGAGTCTCTCTGTGGTTCTAAATCTCTGTGGTTCTGAGTCTCTCTGTGGTTCTGAGTCTCTCTGTGGTTCTGAGTCTCTCTGTGGTTCTGAGTCTCTTTGTGGTTCTGAGTCTCTCTGCGGTTCTGAGTCTCTCTGTGGTTCTGAGTCTCTCTGTGGTTCTGAGTCTCTTTGTGGTTCTGAGTCTCTCTGTGGTTCTGAGTCTCTTTGTGGTTCTGAGTCTCTCTGTGGTTCTGAGTCTCTGTGGTTCTGAGTCTCTCTGTGGTTCTGAGTCTCTCTGTGGTTCTAAATCTCTGTGGTTCTGAGTCTCTCTGTGGTTCTGAGTCTCTCTGTGGTTCTAAATCTCTTTGTGGTTCTAAATCTCTTTGTGGTTCTGAGTCTCTGTGGTTCTGAGTCTCTCTGTGGTTCTAAATCTCTGTGGTTCTGAGTCTCTGTGGTTCTGAGTCTCTCTGTGGTTCTGAGTCTCTCTGTGGTTCTAAATCTCTGTGGTTCTGAGTCTCTCTGTGGTTCTGAGTCTCTCTGTGGTTCTGACATATTGTTCCTTTAACATCATTGTTTTTATTCAGTGTCCATCGTTAATAATAAACTGAATCATTCACTTTTTTGAACATTTAAAAACGAATAATAATAAAATATAATAATAATAATTAATAATAATACCTTTTTACTTCTAGTCTAAAAATGTTGAAACTGGCTGGATGACCTCCGGTCTTGACATTCAAAGGTCAGTGAGTGGAAGCAGAGCAGCAAGTTCAGAACCAGCAGACAGCTTTTCTCAAGTTCAATTCCTTCATTTTATTTTAATCAGGATGAGTTTGTCAGTCTGAATGTGAACAGAGTTTATGATCTGCTGAGTCCCTGAACGCACCGCGGTGAGAAAATAAGGCAGACACACAAAAACGTTAAAAAAAACATTTAAAAAACATTTAAAATATAAAAATACAAAAATAAAAAATAAATTACAAATGAAGAGTTCCTGATGATGATGAGGAGGATGAAGGTTAGCATGCTTCAGTTAGCACGTCTGTTAGCATGCGGCGGTGACGGCGGCTGATTTGGTGCTGGAGGGGGCGGGGCTTGGCGTGTGCAGCAGGCTGACGAACAGGAAGAGGGTGGAGGTGGGCAGGTAGACACAGAGGAAGAGGACGACGTCCTCGCTGAGGCAGAGGACAAAGCCGCTCTGCTCTGTCAGCACCCAGTCCACCAGCACCCCCACCAGCAGGTAGTACACCTGGAACTCCTGAAGCTCTTCCCACTCCCCACCGTCCCCATCCAGCCCCATCCCCTCAGGTGAGCTTGTCCGCCTGGCCACACCCCCTCCACCGCTGTCACTCACCATGGGCTTCATCTCCGCCCCCTCCGACACCACCTCCTTTACTCGGCTCCGCCCACGCTCCACCGCTCGCTCCAACCGCCGGCTGCTCTCCACAAACTCCTGCAGGAGGCAGGGGCACATGGGGAGGGGCGGGATCAGAGGCAGGGGAAGACACAGGTCAGACACAAGACAGACAAAACTCCCACAATTCTCTGAAACATAACGAGTTACTGAAGGTGAATGTGTGGTCTCCCGCCATCTCACCATCAGAGCTTTGTCCATGAAGAATTCCTTCCCCGGAGTGCCGTCATTGTACTTGGTGTCGATGGCGAAGCACAGGAAGAGAACGTCCACCACGATCTCAAAGATGGACAGGAAACAATGAGCCACCAGGAAGGAGAAGAGACACACGATGATCAGAGGCAGCAGCCACTCAGCGTAATCTCGCTGGTAGTTCAAGAGGAGGACGCCGGCGAACGCTGTTGATGTCACGATCAGGATCTGAGGAAAGGTGAATGATCAGGATTCAGTTTGTTATGAACTCTGTAGCCTGAAGGGGGCACTAACAGGTCACCTTCCGGCCAGAACCGGAACCAGAACCAGGACCAGGACTGAGCTGCTGTCTCACCTTCCCCAGGAAGAGCACAAAGTCTCCCACGGCATTGATTGTGGCAACGCGCAGAGCGTTTTCCACCAGAATCACGAAGGCGTCACGTGCAGATGTGCAGAAACTTGTGCTGTTGATGGCTGTGGCTGCATATGCATTCTGGGTAATTAAAAGACAAGTCAGTCACGATGAGGAGGTGGAGCAGAAGGAGCAGAAGGAGAGTTGTTTTGTTCTCACCTGATTGAGATAGTTGAGGCACTTCTCCAAACACCACAGACAGCAGATACAAGTTTTTAACAGACAGCGAGCACACGCGTTTTCCTGAAACACAAATCATTGTCGTCATCATCATCATCATCAACATTATTGCTGTCATCACTGACACTATAAACTTGTTTGTACCTTTCCTTTGAGCTGGTTGTGGATGTACATGAGGATGAGTCTGGGAATTTTGACCAGTGTGATGATGAAGGATCCTTTAGCGACGGTGCCCAGATGATACCGGACCAGCCTCAGGACCGAAGACAGGATCGGGGTCACCGGGAGTCGGTTCTTGTCCCTGAAACACAAAGTCCACATAATTGACCTTGATATCTTAGCTTAGCATAAAGATTGTAAACAGGGGGAGCAGTTAGCCTGGCTCTGTCCACAGGTGTGTGCAGGTGTGGACTCACCTGGTAAAGTAGTAAGTGACCACAGCTCCAGCCACAGTCATCTGCTGACAGGCCAGAATGAACTCAGTGATCCAGACCAGACCCACTGCATGGTACCATGTCAGGTACTGTAGAGGACCCGTCAGTCTGAACTCTGTCAGCCCAGTCTCCTCATTCTGGACCGGGTTTCCTGCAGAACCACACAGACAGACAGCCATGTCAAACCTCACTATAGTTCCCATAATGCTTTAGGGATTCAGCTGTTAGCCTGTAAGCATCTCTGGAGAGAAAAACACAAATGATGATGATGATGTATAACAAAAAGTCCAGACCAGTGGGTAGTTTGACTGACCGCTGGTTCCCAGGAAGAGAAGAACCAGGATCCAGTAGATCCAGAAGAGCAGGAGGGCAAGGAAGGTAACGAAAGGCTGAAGGGTGAGGAGGGGGAGGTGGATGAAGACTTTTCCCGCTACATGGAACAGAGCGATGGTCAGAGCAACTCGTTTCCTCATGAAGAGCATCAGCAGCAGCAGGATGATCTGAAACAGCACATCGTCAGGATCAACATCGTCCATGTAAAGACAGACACCGCCTGTGACTGTTGACAATCGTACCGTGAAGACAGTGGCAGCGGCGGCGTAGACGAGTAGCGCCTGTCCACTGTCTCTGGTCACCTCCACCTCCTCCTTTACCTCCTTCGTCACTTTAGTGCTTGTGTCATTTCCATACAGCCGGTGGTCAATGTAGAGCCACCAGAGGACGCTGGTCCCCGCTGAGCAAGGCACATTACAGACTACTGATTACTGAAAGTTTCGATCTGGGCTAAAACAATATGAATAAACTGGAAGTGATCTCACCGAGGGATCCAAGGACGACTAGCGAGGTCAGGATCCAGACGAGCACAGCCGAGATGTAACGAATGATCACCATGAGGATCATAGACAGGACTGAAAGACAGATAGAGTTTGTATTAATATTATATTTCTGTATCGATCATATTAATTAATATTGATATATTGATATTGATGAAGACTTTGCATCTCACCCAGAGCGAGGACGCACAGTCCGATGATAATCTCTTTACTGGCTGCAACACCGGCAATCAACCGGTGCAGAACGCTGTTGTCACCGACAAACGTCACCACAGCCTCCGCAAACTTGGCGTAACAAGAAACATCCAGCGGTGTGCATCGATTAAACACCGGCAGTGGCTTACTGCGGAGGTCAGGGGTCAGAGTTCAGAGTTCAAACAGAACAGGAGTAACGATGTGTTGGATGTGAAGCTGAACCTACCTGGGTGGAACAGGAAGTTTGGGACATTTGGAGAACCTCTCAGGTAGACCGGGATATTTATGACCCGCTAACTCATACGAACACAACTCAGAACCTGGAACAGAAACATCACCATCATCATCATCATCATCATCATCATCATCATCATCATCATCATCATCATCACCATCATCATCATCATCACCATCATCATCATCATCACCATCATCACCATCATCATCACCATCATCACCACCATCATCATCATCATCATCACCATCATCACCACCATCATCATCATCATCATCACCATCATCATCATCATCACCATCACCATCATCACCATCATCACCACCATCATCATCATCATCACCATCATCATCATCACCATCATCACCATCATCATCACCATCACCATCACCACCATCATCACCATAACCATCACCATAACCACCATCATCACCATCATCATCACCATCATCATCACCATCATCATCATCACCATCATCAATCATCACCATCACCATCATCACCATCACCCATCACCATCATCATCATCACCATCATCACCATCATCATCACCATCACCATCATCACCATCATCATCACCATCACCATCATCACCATCACCATCATCATCATCACCATCATCACCATCATCATCACCATCATCACCATCATCATCATCATCACCATCATCATCATCATCATCACCATCACCATCATCACCATCATCACCATCATCATCACCATCATCACCATCACCATCATCACCATCATCATCACCATCATCATCATCACCATCATCATCACCATCATCACCATCACCATCATCACCATCATCATCACCATCATCATCATCACCATCATCATCACCATCATCATCATCACCATCACCATCATCACCATCATCATCACCATCATCATCATCACCATCATCACCATCATCATCACCATCATCACCACCACCATCACCATCACCATCATCATCATCACCATCATCATCACCATCATCATCATCACCATCATCATCACCATCATCACCATCACCATCACCATCAACCATCATCATCATCACAATCAATCAATCACCATCAGCATCATCATCATCACACCATCATCACCATCATCTCACCACCAGCATCACCAACCATCATCAATCATCAACCATCAACATCACCAAAATCAATCCCACCATCATCATCCCTCACCATCAACATCATCATCACCATCATCATCATCACCAACCATCCCTCAAGTCCACCATCATAATCATCACCATCATCACCATCATCATCATCACCATCATCATCATCATCATCATCACCATCATCATCATCATCACCATCATCTTTCTTTGTTAGTTACTGAAGCTCAGATTCTATTTTTTCATTTTCATATAAAAGAAACTAAAAAACTAAGACGCTGAAATAAGTTTTCTCCTCAGCGTCCTGAATCAGCTGATGGAGGGACAACAGAGTCGCAGATAAGACCGAGGACGTTCATCAAGCTGAAAATGAAACTCAGAGATTCAGTGGTCAGAACAAGAAAACCAGGACCGGTGAGTCATAATAAGTTGGGAAGCAGCTGTGACCTCTCAGACTGACCTGTTGTCATGAACTGACTCCTCTGTGTGTTCTGACACAATGACTGCTTTCAGAAACAAGATGGCTGCCAGAGGAGCTGTGATGTCATCACCGGATGAAATGCTGTCATGTTTTCAACATGATGGAGGACAAACGGAGCCAAGTGACACCAACAACACACGACGGCACGCCACGGCTTAATGCTGCCTTTGTCATTGTGTGCGTGCGTGTGTGTGTGTCAGGTCACGCATGCAGACATTCAATCATCACCGTGATGTGATGGCGAGTGTCCAGACATGGTGACATCACCACTTCCTTTTCATCACACTGACTAAAACACACACACACACACACACACACAGTTTGTTCATTGTGGAAGGCCTGACCCAGATCTTAACCTTGTTTCCATAGGGACTGTGAACACTATGGGTCATGTGACTGGTGATGGCCTCACCGTTGAGCATGGCGAACCTCTTCAGGTCCTGGTAGGTCTTCAGCTCCTCGGTGGGACAGAGAGAAACGCAGAGCGCCATGGACTTTATCTTCCTCTGGACGATGTCGATGTTACACGGATCCAAGAAGAAGACGAACCTGCACAGACAGGAAGTAAGGTAAGTCACATGAATGAGAAGATGGAACCCAGCAGATGTTTGATAACCTTTCAAATTAAGAGTCCTTTAAGGTCAGATACTTTTATTTTCTCAACATAAACATCACAAACACCATTATGGTTTTGTTCTGATGTTCAGACTCTGGACCAGTCTGTTCTGGTTCTTTACAAACGACCAGCTGACCCGTGGGCGTTCAGGCCCCCAGGGGTCTGCAGACCCGGGTCACCTGATGATCAGGGCTTCAGCCGTGTTTGAAGTAAAAATAGCAGCAGAGGAGGATTAAAGCCGAGCTGAATGTCAGAATGAAGACGTGGGAGAGAAACAAAGAGTTTGCTTTTCTACAAAATCTGCTGATTCACACACACAGTATGTTAATGGGTCACCTGTCCAAAATGTGACCATGACTGTCACTAAAACTGTGACAGCAATCTATCATTTAGTTTGAAAGAGGAATGTCCGCTTTACAGGAAACTCAACGTCTGTCATCCACACCGAACTTCATGAACTGACCTGAACAACTCTAACAATAGCCGTCACAACTACAGTGAGCTATAATGAACCAGGTGGAAGCCATGACCCGGTCTACGATCCCACCAAGGCTGAACACCTGGAGCTCCCCAGCAGTCAGTCCGACCTGAAGAAGATTCTGGGATGAAATGTCTTCATCGATCTACCATGATTTAATCATCCCAGATTAAACTCTTCTATGAGATACTTTCCGGTCAAACTAAAGGTGTTACATCAACAGTGGTTGGTGCAACAATGTAACAGTGATCCAGCAACACTATTTTCCTGACCCAGAGTCTTTCATTATGAACTGTGAGCCTTTTTATTCACCCCGAGTTTGCTTCATTCATTCTGGTCGAGAGAGAGTAGAGAGTAGAACATTCTGACTGTACACCACAGTCAGGGATGCTTATCACGCCGTCCCCTGTGCTGCACTGGGTCACTCTGACCATGTCATGGTACACCTGATTCTTGCGTACAGGCAGAAACTAAAGTTCTGCAAACCTGTAGTGAGGATTTCAAGGAAGTGCACCAATGAGGCTGTGGAGGAAGAAGCTTTCAGGAGTGGGGACTGTGATCGTTCCCTGGGTAATTTGAGCGTGTCCTCCCATACCCAACTGATTGGTGGAAACCCCTGGGCCCCAGTTAGGGGAAGTATACAGCTCCACCCATTAACTCTCTCTCTGTCTTTCTCTCTGGCAGTCTCCACCCACCTCTCCAGGCTGCCTCATTGTCTGAGTATACATGCCGTTCAGAGAATTGGATGACTGGCTGACTCCATTACGCTAGGTGGCGCTGTAGCTCTCTCAACAAAGAGCCATTTTGGGTCGACCTCTACTTATCAGCAACAACAAACTGATGGCGTTCAAACAAAGATCACACACGAGGAGATGGACGATGCGTCAGCTGCGTACTTTTCCTGCATTATTTTTGTCCTCATAATAAATATAAAAAAAACAACGGGTCTTTTGGCTTCCGGGTGAAAGGCCTGGAGGAAAATGTTGCGCATGCGCAGGATGCAAAATCCGCTTCAGATCCGATTGCTGAGTATACATGGCGTTATCTAGTCTAGGCGAATTATCTAGGTGTATCTGGTATCTGATTTTGAGATGTCCGATGTGGTCCAAAATAGGTCCAAAATAGATCAGACTAAGGTGTTTACAAGCACTTTAAAAAGTCCTGAACTAAGTCTGATGTGATCAGAAATTCAAATTTGGTAAAAGTTGTTTGTGTTGTTGAGTTCTTTACAATAAATTACTTTAATTTTGGCCTTCAACCCATGTCTCCCTTTGTGTTTGGCATGGCTTTAGACCCAGGTCATGACAGGACAAAGACAGACTTAAAGAGGCGGGGTACAAGTTTTGCAAGGTGGTGAAAGAGGCTAAACGACTGAACTCTGAGAAGCTCCAACAGCTCTGCGTCTGTCTGGAAAGGGCTCAGGCAGATCACCAACTACTCCCACTCCATCAACAACCAACGTCTAGCCAACGACCTGAATGAATTCTCCTGCCGCTTTGAAAGGCAAAGGGACAGTCCTGCAACCATCCCCCACAACACCTCCCAACAGCTCCAGCTACACTGCATCACCTCCATCTCAGCGGCCTGGGCACCTCCACCAATGGCCACCTTAAAGGTCTCCCCCTCCACCTCCCTACCCACCTCAGTGATGGCTCTTTCCATCCATGAAAGGGATGTAAATAAACTCTTCAGGAGACAAAACCTCCGGAACGCAGTTGGACTGGATTCTGTCTCCCCATCCAGCTTGAAGCACTGTCCTGATCAGCTGTCTCCGGTGTACACAGACATCTTCAACACCTCGCTGGAGACACATCATGTGCTAGCCTGCTTCAAGAACTCAACTATTATCCCTGTTCCCAAGGAGTGAAGGACCACATCACCGGACCTCCTCCTGGACTCCCCTGCAGTTTGCCTACAGAGCAAACAGGTCTGTAGACGATGCAGTCAGCTTGGCCCTCCACTACATCCTACAGCACCTGGACTCCACAGGAACCTACAACAGGATCCTGTTTGTGGATTTCGGCTCTGCCTTCAACACCATCATCCTGGCTCTGCATCAGGAGAGGCTCTTCCAGCTGAGCGTGCCTGACTCCACCTGCAGGTGGATCACAGACTTCCTTTCTGACAGGAAGCAGCACGTGAAGCTGGGACAACATGTCTCTGACTCACAGATCATCAGCACAGGATCCTCTCAGGGCTGCGTTCTTTCTCCTCTGCTCTTCTCCCTGTACACGAACAGCTGCACCTCAAGTCACCAGTCCGTCAAGCTCCTGAAGTTCGGAAACAACACCACCTTCATCAGACTCCTCTCTGATGGTGACGAGTCCGCCTACAGGTGGGAGGTTGACCATTTGGTGACCTGGTGCTACTAGCCTTATCAACAAGGCCCAGAGCCCCCCAACACACTCTCATTCTTCACACTCCACCTCTGCCTCTACATGTCACATTGACATTGCATCCACAACTCTGTGCATTACTTGGACTTCCTTTTTGTTATATACTTATAGTAGCATATTTAAAATACTGTGAACATTCACATTTGTGAACATTTGACTGGTACTTACAATCACTGCACAGTTGTACTGCTTTTTTTACTTTTAAAACATACTCTGTATATATATTTATATTTTAAATTTTTAACAGTTTGTATTAAGAGAATGTTTGTCATTCACCAACAACACCAGAACAAATTCCTTGTGTGTATGTGTAAAATCATACTTGGCAATAAAGCGTTTTCTGATTCAGATTTATTATTCTGAAAACATTCAAACTAACGGTGAGTAGCAGAGATTTGAACTGCAGCTGGGCGAGCGGGCGATGTAACCAGGCTCAGCGGCCTCCATGGACTGGATGGTGAGAGCTCAGTGTAACATCTCAGTGTAATGACGTCACACAGCAGAGTCATTGTACAGTAAGAGTCACACAGCTGGTACTGACTCACTCTAATTCTCTGTTTCTCACCCTGTCTCTCTTTTATTCAGTCAAATTCAACACAAATACACAACATTGTAACACCACAACATACACTATAAATACCACTGTTATACACTAAAAGTACAGCTGTTATATATTAAAAATACCACAGTTCTGTGTATTAAAATACCTGTTATACACTGTAACAACACCACTGTCAGGGTTTACACTGTAAAAATCAGGACCATGATCCCGTAGTGATGGACACACAGCTAATATGAAGTCAAACTTACTTCCTGTCCGTGTGGTCAAGGCCGCTGAGCCGGACACCTTCCATGTACTCGTTGCGTTGACCACACGTGTTTCCGTAGCTGTCATATCCGAAGACAAGGCGAGCGGCGCCACCAGTGACCACAGTAAAGCCACAGATGCTGCCCTGCAGGACAGAAAGACATGATGATTAATCAGGTGATCACACAGACAGGTGGATAGACATACATATACTTAACATTCATATGTTTATTAAAACATACATGTAGAAGTGTTACAACACTACAGCCACACCTGGACTACAGCCACACCTGGACTACAGCCACACCTGGACTACAGCCACACCAGGACTACAGCCACACCTGGACTACAGCCACACCTGGACTACAGTCACACCTGGACTACAGCCACACCTGGACTACAGTCACACCAGGACTACAGCCACACCTGGACTACAGCCACACCTGGACTACAGCCACACCAGGACTACAGCCACACCTGGACTACAGTCACACCAGGACTACGATTACACCTGGACTACAGTCACACCTGGACTACAGTCACACCTGGATACAGCCACACCTAGACTACGATTACACCTGGATACAGCCACACCTGGACTACAGTCACACCTGGACTGCAGTCACACCTGGACTACAGCCACACCTGGACTACAGCCACACCTGGACTACAGTCACACCAGGACTACAGCCACACCTGGACTACAGCCACACCAGGACTACAGCCACACCTGGACTACAGTCACACCTGGACTACAGTCACACCAGGACTACGATTACACCTGGATACAGCCACACCAGGACTACGATTACACCTGGATACAGCCACACCTGGACTACAGTCACACCAGGACTACGATTACACCTGGATACAGCCACACCAGGACTACGATTACACCTGGATACAGCCACACCAGGACTACGATTACACCTGGATACAGCCACACCTGGACTACGATTATACTTGGACTACGATTACACATGGACTACAGTCACACCTAGACTACAGTCACACCTGGACTACAGTCACACCTAGACTACAGTCGCACCTGGACTACAGCCACACCAGGACTACAGCCACACCTGGACTACAGTCACACCAGGACTACAGCCACACCTGGACTACAGTCACACCAGGACTACGATTACACCTGGATACAGCCACACCTAGACTACGATTACACCTGGATACAGCCACACCTGGACTACAGCCACACCTGGACTACAGTCACACCTGGACTACAGCCACACCTGGACTACAGCCACACCTGGACTACAGCCACACCAGGACTACAGCCACACCTGGACTACAGTCACACCAGGACTACAGTCACACCAGGACTACAGCCACACCTGGACTACAGCCACACCAGGACTACAGCCACACCTGGACTACAGTCACATCAGGACTACGATTAAACCTGGATACAGCCACACCAGGACTACGATTACACCTGGATACTGCCACACCTGGACTACAGTCACACCAGGACTACGATTACACCTGGATACAGCCACACCTGGACTACAGTCACACCAGGACTACGATTACACCTGGATACAGCCACACCAGGACTACGATTACACCTGGATACAGCCACATCAGGACTACGATTACACCTGGATACAGTCACACCTAGACTACAGTCGCACCCGGACTACAGTCACACCTGGACTACAGTCACACCTAGACTACAGTCGCACCTAGACTACAGTCACACCTGGACTACAGTCACACCTGGACTACAGTCACCCCTGGACTGCGGTCACACCTGGACTACAGTCGCACCTGGACTATGGTCACACCTGGACTACAGTCGCACCTGGATTACAGTCACACCTAGACTACAGTCACACCTGGACTACAGTCACACCTGGACTACAGTCACACCTGGACTATGATTACAGCCACCCCTGGATACAGCCACACCTAGACTACAGTCGCACCTGGACTATGGTCACACCTGGACTACAGTCGCACCTGGATTACAGTCACACCTAGACTACAGTCACACCTGGACTACAGTCACACCTGGACTACAGTCACACCTGGACTATGATTACACCTGGATACAGCCACACCTGGACTACAGTCACACCTGGATTACAGTCACACCTGGACTACAGTCACACCTGGACTATGATTACACCTGGATACAGCCACACCTGGACTACGATTACACCTGGATACAGCCACACCTGGATACAGCCACACCTGGACTACAGTCACCCCTGGACTACAGTCACCCCTGGACTACGATTACACCTGGATACAGCCACACCTGGACTACAGTCACACCTGGACTATGGTCACACCTGGACTACAGTCGCACCTGGATTACGGTCACACCTAGACTACAGTCACACCTGGACTACAGTTGCACCTGGACTACAGTCACACCTGGACGACAGTCACACCTGAATTACGGGCACACCTAGACTACAGTCACACCTGGACTACAGTTGCACCTGGACTACAGTCACACCTGGACGACAGTCACACCTGGACGACAGTCACACCTGGATTACGGTCACACCTAGACTACAGTCACACCTGGACTACGGTCGCACCTGGACTACGGTCGCACCTGGACTACGGTCACACCTGGATTACGGTCACACCTGGACTACAGTCACACCTGGACGACAGTCACACCTGGACGACAGTCACACCTGGACTACAGTCACAGAATATGACATGTGTTACATGTGGTGTGATGTCACAAGTAACAGTTTCTGTGATTGGTCAAACAATGAAGTTTCCCAGTATCCCAATCTGCACATGAGCTCTGACATCACTGATCATTATTAAGGATCACGTGACGTCTTCAGGCGTGTGATGACGTCAAACAGGAAGTCCTCGGGTTTATAAACACAGATCCATGCACTGATCGATCGATTGATTAATGATCGATTAATCGGTGATGGCAGCTGTCTGACAGGTGAGTGTGATGACGTCACGGCGAGGCTCGGCGTGGTTACCATGCCAACGCAGAAGACGGTGAAGAGCAGGAACCAGGGCAGGTCGGTGCAGCTCCGGTCCTCCAGCGGTCTCCATTCTCTCTTTGTCCTCTGAAACACACAAACACACGTCGGTCACACTGGGAGCGGAGCCGGGCCGAGCCACAACCTGGCCTGTTAGCTCGGCTCGACTCGGCCCGGTTTTAGCCACAAAGCTTGATGTTGAACCGGAGCGGTGACAGGCCCGGTTCCTGCCTGTCCCAGGGACGGGCTAATTGGATTACAGCTGCTGGCTTTAATCCCAGCTCGGCCCTCTCTCTCTCCCCGGCACCGGTTCCCCTTTCACGGTGAACAAATAAACACGCACCGGTGCTCTGCTGAAGGGCACCGGGGGGTGGAGGAGGGGGCAGGACAGTACCGAGCCGGGCCAGACCGGGGCGGGCCGTTCTTACCTCCGCGCTACCGCAGCATCCCATTGCAGTCAGGGTGGACGTGCACGGAGCTTCACGGAGCTTCACGGAGCCTCACGGAGCTTCACGGAGCTTCACGGAGCCTCACGGAGCTTCAGCTCAGCAGCAGCGGGGTTTGGAGCCCGACAGGCGGGGGGGAGGAGACGGACAGCCCCGCGCGCTCTGCCTGCATGCACTCAATGCGCAGCGGCGCGATCCCGGAGGCCGAGCCCGGAGAGGAGACGGTGCTGACGGTCAGACTGAGCGGTCTGGTCCGCTGTGCATGCTACTGTCGGTGCCTCCTCCGATTACCGTACCGAGCGGGGATTAACGGCAAAGGATTTGTCCGCCACACTTCCTGGTGGGCCGTCAGGTACAGCGGCCATTCATCTCATTGCGCATGCGCAATTAGTGTCCGTGCCGGAGCGCAGCTGCTGCACAACAAAGCGTTTTACCGGCGGAGCTGCGGATGTAATACCAACTGTGACCACTGCGTGGAGCCAAGCGGCGGAGTGGCAGTATTTCACAAAAACCGTTTGACTTGTTTGTTTGTAGTTTTATTTGTTTGTTTGTAGTTTATTTGTTTACAGTTGTTAGTATGTTATTTACATGTTATTGACTTCTGTAGTTTCATTGTTTCATTTAAATGTTCCTTTAAACTAAAATTTTAAATGTGACTTTAAAATGAAAACTTTCATTTATCATCGTCAGTTTTTCCTTCTTGTTTCTGCATTTCTGTATTTGTACAGTCTCATTTCTCTTCAGACTAATCAAATATTGAAATGTAGAAATACTCTGTACATTGTTTTATGTTTATTAATAATCATCCATTCATTTAAAGTCTTTACCTTCCTCCTGAGATAAACCTGCTGCTGAGAGCTCGACGACAGACGGTTAGGGTCCATGTTCCTGGAGAGTCCTATGGAGTCCTGCACGGTCTTACAGAGTCCTGCACGGTCCTGGTGATACTGTCAGACTGAGGACAGCAGCGATGTGGGTCTGAACCGGCTGCAGAGGACAAGAGAGCTTTTGTCTTATTGTTTACTGTTGTACCAGGCTGTGTGTGTGTGTGTGTGTGTGTGTGTGTGTGTGTGTGTGTGTGTGTGTGTGTGTGTGTGTGTGTGTGTGTGTGTGTGTGTGTGTGCGCGTGCGAGAGAGAGAGAGACTGTTTTCTTATCAACACTTAATTTTCTTGAAGGAAACAGACTTGTTATGTTTGTTGGATGAATAAACTTTAAAGTGACAGAGCAGTTTTTACAGTGTAAACACTCTATGTGTCTAGAAATGTGTAGATGAAGTGAAGCCACAAACTGCAGTTCCTCTAACGTCCACCTTGAGGCTGGCTGCAGAAGTGAGTCAGTCTCCATAAGTCCCCATGTTAGACAGCAGAAATAACATGTTTACAGCCTGGTACAAAAAACAGTTTTGGTCTCTGTAGCTAATTTCCCCGTTCATGACAACTGTACTGAGGGTGAATTTATATACAACTCACCTGTTCACATTATATTAAGGCTTAAAGTTATGCAGGATTCAGAGCGTGGACCCTTTGACTGACAGGTGGGTGTGGTTACAGATGACCTGTTGAGGCAGCCAGGAATCATTCAGCCCACCTCAGGTCAGCTGATGACCTATATTTAGACTAAGAAGAGAACCACACTGAGCTTCACAGTGACCCTTTAAAACCTGTGATGTCACACATACAGGTATGCTGTCCATTCTTTATGTTGTCAATGACCAACCACAACTCTGTGAACGCTCACAGCGTCAGTTAGCTCTGTCAGTTCTGTGTAAACATTATAACATAGAGTTACCGAAGAACGTTTCCAGAACATTAGGTTGAACTCCAGTTTCATTACAGTAAATACAGTATATTAAATATAATTTATATACATGTGACTGATGATGCCTGAGTACTGTGATGTCAGTCAACGCTGAAATAAACACAAGAAAACGTTCATACAACAGATCAGCTGATAATTGATGATCCACAGTTCAGTGTCTGTCCAGCAGAGGTCAGTCCATCACCTGCCCACACAACAGCTGATCTGCAGTCAGCTGATGCAAACAGGAAGTGAGAACAGGAAGTGCGTCAGAACAAAAATACACAGCCAACCAATACAGAACCCTCAGAGAACCAATACAGAACCCTCAGAGAACCAATACAGAACCCTCAGAGAACCAATACAGAACCCTCAGAGAACCAATACAGAACACTCAGAGAACCACTACAGAACCCTCAGAGAACCAATACAGAACCCTCAGAGAACCAATACAGAACCCTCAGAGAACCACCACAGAACCCTCAGAGAACCAATACAGAACACTCAGAGAACCACTACAGAACCCTCAGAGAACCAATACAGAACCCTCAGAGAACCCAATACAGAACCCTCAGAGAACCACCACAGAACCATTCTCACTGCTGCAGCAGTCACAGTAGTGTTAGTAGTACTTGCAGTAGTACTTGTAGTGTTGCGTGTTGTTTTTTTAGATCAGATGTTTCACAGTGGAAAGTATTTTATTATGAAACCTCACTTCCTGCACCTCAGTAACCGACAGTAACCTGCCGGAAGTCCAGCCATCACTTTACAAAATAAAACCAGGTGAGCGGTTCATGAATGAATAGTGTTCATACAGAAACGAGATGACGTCATAAACACGACGACATTTAATTATGAGCAGTAACAGAGCTAATCATTAATCAATCAACATGATATCTCACAGCTGCAGGTCAGTTCAAACCAATGACAACGTTGGACTAACTCATAAATAACGGATCTCTCTTTGTGTTTAGTGAGATTTAAATCAGACTGATGTTAGACTTTATTTTGAAGTGTCAGACCGGAAGCCGTGTGAGTGGCTCATCCGGTGAGTTTTAGTCCCACAGCTGCAGCTGAGTGCGGGATCAGATGCTGCTGAGAGGAGGTGGAGGAGGACCGGAGGAGCACCGACACCGACACTGGTAAGTTCAGGCTGTCCACCGTTTAAACTCTGTTTCAGCGTCATTTAAACGTTAGTTAAACGTCTGTTAAAGGTTATTTAAACCTATCTCACCTTTTTTGTCACATTGAGCTCGTGTTCGTGTCCAGGTGTCCGAACCTGAATCAAAGTCTCAGAAACAAACAAAGTTTTTAAAAGTTTGTTTTTCATCTTCAAATTGAAAAAAAAACTTTTTGCTTTTTACATTTTTGTGTTTGAAAATAAAAAAAGTTTGTTTTTTATTTTAAAATCTGAAGTTTGATTCCAGTTATTCAAACACACAAAGGGTTCTTCTAATGTTCTTGTAATGTTTGATTATGTTGTTCTAATGTTTGTTAATGTTCTGACGATGTTTGGTCAGATGAGCTGATTTCAGATTTTACATGATTGAATTCTGTTTGATTCATGCAAACCAACACACACACACATACAGTCAGGTACAGGTACAGACACACACACAGATCTGATTGATTCTGATGTCATCATCAGTTCAAGGATGTGTGTGTAGGGGTGTTAATGTTAATGCCCCCCCACACACACACTCATTAATTCAGTGTTTTCTGTGATGACTGAACGATGAGCTCTCTGTCATCAAGTGTGTGTGTGTGTGTGTGTGTGTGTGTGTGTGTGAGGGGGCTCTGAGTGTATCATTTGCATGTGTGTAAATGCACCCCACCCCCATCAGCGTCATTGATTGGCCACAGAGAAACTTTGATCAGTTTATCTGAAGCAGCACACATATACATACAGTACGTGTGTGTGTGTGTGTGTGTGTGTACTATACACGACTCACAAAAGGTTAGGGATATTCAACTTTTGGGTAAAATTTATGGAACATAAATTGTGTGTGTGTGTGTGTGTAGAATATATACAGTGACTGGAGGTCAGGTCATGTGACACAGCCCTCCATCACTCTCACTCAGTCTGGAGGTGTGTGTGCAGCGTCCTACATACACACACACAGTATGTTCGTGTCGTCGTCTTAATATTAGCTCTGACCTTTGACCTTTTACCGCCGTGTGGATCTACCTGTCTGTGTTTAACAGAGAGAGAGAGCGACAGCTGACACTCAGAGAGAGAGACATGTCTGTCTCTACGCAGCTCGGCCTGCTGCTGTGGAAGAACTTCACCTACAGACGACGACAGACGGTCAGTCACACACACACACACACACACACACACACAGGTTATGATGAAGTCTTTGTTAATAATAATTAATTATCAGATGATTTAATCATCAATCAGCTGTGACTTTAATCAATAATCAGCAGTGATTGATCTCTGATCAGCTGATGATAATGAATAATTAACTGATTTAAAGTTGGATCATAAATGAGCTGAATAAGTTTTGACTTCTTGATCTTCGGATCAGTAAAGTGAAACTTCACATCTGTATGAAGGAGGTCAAAGGTCACGGCGGCCTGATAACAGCTGAGGCATCATGGGAAAAAAATCTGTGTGTGGATCGATGAGTCGTCATTTATAATGAATGACCAACAATAAAGACCTGAAGCCACTTCCTGTTTCATATACCAACACTTTATGAGGCTGACAGGATGCACACAGAGAGCACATTCATAGTATGTTCATAGTATGTTCATAGTATGTTCATAGTGTGTTCATAGTGTTCATAGTGTGTTCATAGTGTGTTCTTTGTATGTTCCTAGTGTGTTCATAGTGTGTTCATAGTGTGTTCATAGTGTGTTCTTTGTATGTTCCTAGTGTGTTCATAGTGTGTTCATAGTGTGTTCTTTGTATGTTCCTAGTGTGTTCCTAGTGTGTTCATAGTGTGTTCTTTGTATGTTCCTAGTGTGTTCATAGTATGTTCATAGTATGTTCATAGTGTGTTCATAGTATGTTCATAGTATGTTCATAGTGTGTTCATAGTATGTTCTTTGTATGTTCCTAGTATGTTCATAGTGTGTTCATAGTGTGTTCATAGTGTGTTCTTTGTATGTTCCTAGTGTGTTCATAGTATGTTCATAGTGTGTTCATAGTGTGTTCATAGTGTGTTCTTTGTATGTTCTTAGTGTGTTCATAGTGTGTTCATAGTGTGTTCATATTGTGTTCATAGTGTGTTCACAGTGTGTTCATAGTGTGTTCATAGTGTATTCACAGTGTGTTCATAGTGTGTTCATAGTGTGTTCATAGTGTGTTCACAGTGTGTTCATAGTGCATTCAAAGACCCTGTACTGGTTTTAATTATCTACAGACCACCAAGGCCAAATAATTCTTTTATCCAAGAGCTTGCTGAGTTTGTGTCTGGTTCTAAACATAAAATTCTGATTTGGGGTGATTTTAATATACATGTTGATTATTTTATGAAAATTGGAAAGATGCACTAAAGCAATATCAGACAGTAATTAAAGACGCTGTCTGATTTTTTTTTTTTTTTTAATCCTTTTTTAATACCAAAATCCATAATATCTGACAATAGATTAACCCCTTAGATTGCATTTTACTTACCGGTAGAGACACTCACTGTTGTTTTAGCAATTTTAGCCCAGTCACACTGTCCTAACACAGTAAGTCGTATGAAGTCAGCTACTTGTAGCCTCCCCATTATATTTCTTAAAGAGGTTTTAGACCCAGTTGGACACAGATTATCAATAGTTCTTTATCTGAAGGCATCATTCCTGCCTTTTTAAACGTGCTGTTGCCCAGCCTCTTTTAAAGAAACCTAACCTTGACCCCGCAGATTTTACTCATTTTAGATCTATTCCCAAACTTCCATTTTCATCTAAAATTTTAGAAAAGGTGGTTTCATCTGAGCTTTTAGATTTTATGTGTCACAACAACCTCTTTGAAGGTTTTAGAGCTCAACATAGCACAGAAACTGCACTCAAGGTGACCAATGACTGTTTTTTAACAGTTGAGAGGGACAACAGTGCAATTTTAATACTTTTAGATCTGAGCACACCTTTTGACACCATAGACCAAGGAATTCTAATTGAGTCTTAGGACCTGGGTCAGAATCGAAGGCACGGCTCAGAGCCAGTTTTACTCCAACATTTTATATAGAACCTATGCGGTCGCCATAGGCAGTCGCACTGCTGCTAAAGCTGTGGCTGGAACCCTAGCTGTTGTTTGTGACTGTCTAGATTAAATGTTGGATGGCTCAAAACTTTCTATTACTCAATGACTCCAAAACTGAGGTTTCGCGGTTTTTCCGACCACATTCCTCCCTACCTATAGACAAAACCTTTGGTCCACTGTTTACTAATATCAAGTCATCTCAATTCTGTTTGTTTCTCACCTCACTTTTCAACTATGTTATTAAATTTGTCCAGGCCTGTTTTTTTCAATTACAAACCATATCCAGAGTCAAACCCATGCTCCCAAAATCTGGTCTAGAAAAAAAATTATTTATACCTTCATTTTCTCAAAACTGGACTATTACAATTCACTCCTCTCCAGCATCAATAAAAAATCTTTCTCACGCCTGCAACTTGTACAGAATGCAGCAGCTAGGCTTCTAACCGCTTTTAACGGTCAGCATCACATCTCACCAATTTTAGCTTCACTCCACTGGCTTCCTGTGTGTTTTAGGATTGATTTTAAGATTTTGCTGATCACTTGTAAAGCCTGCATGGCTCTGGCTCCTAATTATATTGTAGACATGTTAACCACCTACGAGCCAGCCTTAGATCCTCAGACACTTCTGGTTGTTCCGGGGTCGAGGTTAAAAACTAGAGGTGATCGCGCCTTTTCGATTAGGGCCCCTCGACTCTGGAACGACCTTGCCGAGGAGCTAAGGCTCGCTGAATCAGTAAATTCTTTTAAATCACTTAAATCACTAAAACTAATTTTTATAGATTGGCGTTCGTGTGATGTCATCTATTTTTATATGTTTTATTTTTTATTCTCTCTATTTTTTAATTCTATTTATAAATGTTCTGTTTAGTAAGTGCAATTTTAATTTCTTTTCTTTTCATTGTTTCTATCAATCACTGCTGCTCTGTAAAGCACTTTGTAAACTCTGTAAACTGTTTTTTAAAGGTGATATATAAATAAAGTTATTATTATTATTATTATTATAGTGCATTCTTAGTATGTTCTTAGTGTGTTCTTGAGAGAGAGAGAGAGAGAGAGAGACACGAGGAATGACATGAATGACATGCTGGAAAGAGCCACAGGTCAGATTTGGGCTTTCGCAGCAAGGACTGACCCTTTGCACACGGGACAGCTGCTCACCAACTGAGCTAAACGCCACCCTGATAGTGTGTTCATAGTATGTTCATAGTATGTTCATAGTATGTTCTTATCTTCATAGTATGTTTATAGATATGTTGTTGTGTGTGTTGTTAGTATGTGACCTGTTGTCACTTCCTGTCCTCAGGTTCAGCTTCTGGTTGAAATCATCTGGCCGCTTTTGATCTTCTTCATCCTCATCGCTGTGCGACTGAACTACCCGCCCTATGAACAGCATGAGTGTGAGTCCAAAGAGCCTCATTCATTGTTTAATCAGGTTATGGATTATTGATCAGGTGACAAAGGAGAATCTTCAGGTGTGGTCTAATATTCAGTCTGTCTCAGGAAGGTTCCTCACTGAAGTGTTAACGTGTCCGCCATGATGAGAGCTGTTTGACTCCTAACTGTGAAGGAAAGGAGCTTCCATGCTTCCTCCATTGTCTCCTTTAGCATAGGATACACAGACCATCTTCATGAAACAACACGGTCAGAGCGCACAGGGAGGATCTCAGAGCGTTTTGTAGTCCATCTTCACATCCACAAAAGTGGTTAGGAAAAGACACGGGAGCTCATTTTTTGGACGGTTCCCTTGGCCGGGAGTATTTGCGGTTCTGGTTACCAGACGTGAATCTGGATGAGCGTTCAGGAGGCCTCCTCCTATCAGATGTCAGTGTGACTCTCAACACTACATTGATTCCGGATTTTCAGTTATTGATGGGTAATGTGACAGGAAATGTCGAGCTGGCAGGATTTCAGGTGAGTCGTCCGTTTATGGTTCTTATCTTGGCGCCGTAATCAGGTCTTTATCCGATCCGGTGAAGGTCAGCGTGCTGTGTTCAGGACCGATAAAAACACCACAGAGTTACACAACCACAGGCTGCAGCTCAAGAACCCGACCAAGAATTAATCAAAATGATCAATAATATCGGTATATCACGGGGGTACTGGTCTGTTCTGGACAGTTCTGGTCTGTTCTAGTCTGTAGTGGACCGTCCCAGCTGGGTCTCTCAGCAGCAGCAGGGTCTGGATTTTGAACCCTCAGGCATCATGTTTTGTGGAGGACTAAAACCTGACGGACTGGAATCCTTGGGTCCTCCTCCTCTTTGTTTCTTTGACCTGTTAATTCTCCTTAAGAGAGTCTGGGCTGAGCCGAGCTGGACTGGGATCAGCTGTGAGTCCAGCTGTGAGACTGCATTAACCCTGTGCTGGTTTCCTGTCTCCCTGTGGAAAGCAGAAGTTCTGGACCAGCAGTGGTTTCAGTTCTTCCCCGTCTGTTTGAGGAATGCTTGAGCTGTGATTCACTCAGCATGTGAGCTCAGACGTGTTGAAACCCGCCGGGCTGAAGCAGCGCAGACAAGCTCACGTCATCATCATCATCAGGGTCTCAGCACATTTACCTAATGATACATCAGCGTTTACAGTCCGATCTGCCAATTATTGATCCTGAACACGGGTGATCGTGAAGATTCACTCTACCAGAATGATCTATGAAGACCAGAACCAGAGTCTGGATCACAGGAACCACATGAAGGTCCTGTAAGGCTGGAGACAGACAGAAGGAGTCACTTTGTGATTTCTAATGTTTGTAAAGGGTTTTCAAAGGTTTTCATCACAGTAATTCATGATTGATGAAATAATGTGCAGCTGAGTGTGTTTAGAAACATCTGGCAGATGTGTCCTCATCAATCATTGATAGATGATTAGAATAGTTTATCAATAGATTATCAATAATAAATGTTTCCTCGCTCGCTTGCTGCAGGTCGACTCGTCCTCGTTCATCCTGAGCTCAGCTCCTCGTTATCTTATCTCTGTGATTAGAAACAGACCTGTTGGCAGCTAAAGGTTCCTGATGGGGGGGTGAAGACATGGGGGGGGGGGTAAAGGTCACAGCATGCATCTCCTTCACCCCTCCCCCTCCCTCGCAGGTTATCTACCTGTCCAGGTGAACGTATGGACGCTGTGTTCCAACACGGCAGCAGATAAAGATGATCTTCAGCACGTGCACATGTGAAAGACGAGAACCTTTATCTCCCACAAGCCTCGTCATGTTGATGCTTTTACTTTAGTAGTGTCTCATTTCCTGTCTTTACTTCCTGTCTGTAGGTCACTTTCCTAACAAGGCGATGCCATCGGCGGGAACACTGCCATGGCTTCAGGGGATCCTCTGCAACGCCAACAACCCGTGCTTCAGGAACCCGACGCCGGGCGAGTCTCCAGGCATCGTCGGCAATTTCAACGACTCCATGTGAGTCTCAGACTTTTATTCTGAAAGACCTCTTTATTGTTAACCCTCTTCCTGTCTATTTTATTCTGAAAAACCTCTCCTTTCCTCTCTCCTGGTTAGAATCTCTCGCCTCTTCTCAGACGCCAAGAAGATCCTCCTGTACAGTCAGAACGACAAGAACCTGGATGGCTTCAAGGAGCTCGCTCAGGCTCTGCGGGTGCTGCAGGACAGCCGCTCAAGTAAGATTTTCAAAATAAAATACCCCCTGCAGACTCCAGATTGTAGCTACATAAACCAGAAAGATGAACAAATCTGAACCTCCTGAAACATTTCCGGATGTGATGTCACAGAGTCGCGTCTGGTTTCAATATTTAAAACATCAGACTCTAACAGACGACTGACCTGATCAATAATCAATAACTGTGTCATGGTGAACAGTCTGAGAGAGTCTTAAACCCAGTCTCCAGTCTCCAGTCTCCAGTCTTCAGGTTTTGGGCCATCCCCCTTCACTTTGTGGATTTTCAGCCTTGTTGAACTTGAAGAATTTCTTTGTGTTCATTTGATCTCTGTGGGGGGCGGACCTGATCGCTACCTGCTCCAACCTGCTGCCAGGTCTGGGTTTCTCAGTTGATCTTACCTGGTCAGAGTTCAGGAGAGGAGACAGAGACAGAACCAGAGACAGAGAGCTGGACCTCAGCGGGTCACACTCTGCGGCAGAGACGACATACTGAGAGTCACTGAGTTCAGATATGTTGCTCTGCAGCTGAACAAACTCACAGACATGAGGAGGACTGTACCAGACCTGAACCAGGACCAGATCTGAACCTGGACCTAACCTTGTGGTTAATGATGCATTGTTAATGAACTATGGCATGCATCTCTGTTGGAGCTCTCAGAGGAAGCCTCTCCTCATTTGACCAATCACATCACTCACAGCTGATGATGTCAGACAGCTCTGCGTGTCACCTGACCCGTGCCTAACTGTGAAGTCTGGTTCTGGTCTGTGAGGGGCCTCCGAGCTCCTCGTCATCAGTCTGCAGGTTAAAGATGGTCTGTTAGATGACATCACTCCTGAGTAAACCTTTTCTGAGTGCTCCCCGAGTGTTCCCTGAATGTTTCCTCAACGTTCCCTGAACGTTCCCTGAGGTCTCTTTGTCTCTGTGCTGTTGCCCGCTGCATGTTTAAACCTGTCTGGGGGGGGCGGGCAGTCTTTGTCCAATAAAAAGAAACAACACCTGACAAGTCACAACACGACCACTCATTTACATACAGACACGCCCACTAACACACAAATATGGGTACAACTTCCTCCTGAAGGGTCTGAGCCAGAAACACTTGGTCCAAGAGGAGGAGAGGAGGGGGTGAGGAGGGGGTGAGGAGAGGAGGGGGTGAAGACGTGAGGAGGAGGTGAGGAGAGGAGGGGGTGGTGAGGAGGGGGGGTGAGGAGGAGGAGGGGTGAAGACGTGAGGAGGAGGTGAGGAGAGGAGGGGGTGCGGAGGGGGTGAGGAGGGGGGTGAAGACATGAGGAGGAGGTGAAGACATGAGGAGGAGGTGAAGACATGAGGAGGAGGTGAAGACATGAGGAGGAGGTGAAGGCGTGAGGACGAGGTGAAGACATGAGGAGGAGAAGACGTGAGGAGGAGGTGAGGACATGAGGAGGAGAAGACATGAGGAGGAGACATGAGGAGGAGGAGGAGGAGAAGACATGAGGAGGAGGAGGTGAAGACATGAGGAGGAGGTGAAGACATGAGGAGGAGACATGAGGAGGAGGAGGAGAAGACATGAGGAGGAGGAGGTGAAGACATGAGGAGGAGGTGAAGACATGAGGAGGAGACATGAGGAGGAGGAGGAGGAGACATGAGGAGGAGGAGGTGAAGACGTGAGGAGGAGGAGAAGACATGAGGAGGAGACATGAGGAGGAGGAGATGACATGAGGAGGAGGAGAAGACATGAGGAGGAGGAGGTGAAGACGTGAGGAGGAGGTGAAGACGTGAGGAGGAGGAGAAGACATGAGGAGGAGGAGAAGACATGAGGAGGAGGAGAAGACATGAGGAGGAGGAGAAGACATGAGGAGGAGGAGGTGAAGAGGAGGTGTTGGGTTTCTCTTACCTGTTTGTTTGTTTTTATTTTCAGGTTTTAAGTTGAAGCACTTCCTGCGTGATAACGAGACTCTGTCCAGCTTCCTGCAGATAAATGCATCATTTCCTGAAGACAGCGTGGAGCAGATCAGAGAGGCCGATGTTCACCTGGAGAAGGTGAGAACTCGCTCTGCACATGCTCATTATGAACACATTCTGCATTCTCAGTACGACCCTCCTCACTCTCGTCTCAGGTGCTCCTGAAGGGTTTTGGTGTCCACCTGAGGGACATGTGTCCCAGGAAGGGTGGCAAGCGGCGTCTGGAGGACTTTGTGATGATCTCGGACAAACAAGTGTCAATGCTGGTACAGGAAGTGATCTGTCAGGCCCCGCCCATCTGGCTGAACCTCGCTGAGGAGCACTTCCTGAACAACCTGGACTTCCTCAAACCCATCCAGGTGATGACACACACCTGCTGACAGGGCTCACACAGCAGGGCTGTGATGGACCTGAGACAGGATGTGATTACATGTGACATATGTTTAACTGATGACAGTGAGGTCACATGATCGATCACTTCTTGAGCTTTCAGCTGTGGGATAAATCTGAGTAAGGTCAAACGTGATGAAGCCACACTGTAAAAAACTAACAGCTGTTATTTTCTAGTTTATAATATTACAGTACAGACAGTACTGATAAACTATGAAAGTAAAATATACAGTATATAAATATTACTGTGTTTTACTGTATAATTAACAGCCTCTAATATAAAATACTACTTAAACACTGTCATACTTCACTGCATTTTAGTCCTTTACTGACGTAGATAGACATTTTTTACTGTGCATGTTTGCAACACAAAGAAACTTTTCCACCTTTTCTTCATCGTCATCTTCGTTAATTAGACATGAATCAACATGTGAGAGATTTGTTGGAGCAGAAACATTCCTGAAGAATCAAACAAACTTTGACCTTTCTAAATCAAAGCAGACTTTAACACGTCGAGAATTACCTTTTTAAAAGTTTCTGTGTGCGACTGAGGGCGTCTCCACCTGGTTCAGGTGTGTTTGGTGTGTATTCAGCTTGTTATGTGTGTGTGGGAGGAGGCGTGTCGCGGCCTGTCTTTGCTCTTTACAGTCTCAGTTTTCGTAGCCCGGAGACCAGTTTGGTGGATTTGAAAGTTTGAAAGCGAGCAGCTTGTCAGCGAGGCCTCGACTCTTTTGTCTGCAGAAATCTACGAGCTGCCGAGCAGCTGAGTCTGTCTGAACGCAAAGTTTCCACGGCAGCCGAGAGAGAAACCTGTGAAAATCCTTCAGACAGACGAGAGAGGAGAGAAAATACTGAGCTGAACCTTAAAATGTCCTCATCAGTAAAGACAGAAAACAGGTTCTACGAGGTTCTGAATGAAAGTTTATCTCACAGCTTTGATGACGCAGATATTAAAAAAGTAGTTCTGAGATCAGCTCAGTTCAGAGAAATTTGAACAGAATATGAACAGAACTGTGTAAATAAAGTATCTTATTATAACTCACTGAGCTGCAGACTAAAACATCTTTTTGTCTCTTAGAGGGATGTCACGTCCGACCCCGAGGCCATCAGACAGGTTGCCAGGGCGACGAACAACCTCCTGGAAAATCTGGGTTCTCTGGCAGTCGAGGTAAGAAACACACCTGGTCACCTGACACCTCTCAAATGTCTTTAACTTTAAATCAGACAGACGTGTCCCCCAGTGGACAGGGTTCAGTGGGTTTACTTGGCTGCTCTGAGGGTCTGTGAAGGACTCTGGGGGTCTCTGTGGGTCTTTGTGTCCACACAAAAGCTGTTTTCCTGCAGCACAGACAGATGAGCTCCCAGCTGAACAAAGACTCAAACGTCTCACAAAACAACAAACACTCGCTGTTCATCTGTGCCCTGCTTGCCGCCACGCCGAGACACTGCAGGCTGCAGGTGACAGCCATGTTGGAGCTCACAACACCGAGGGGACTCTTAAAGATCCACGTGTCAATATTAATATTAAATCCATGAAGATTCACAGTAAACAAAAACTCCGAACCAACATTGGCTGCTGCTCTGCTCAACTTTTAGACTGGACACACAGTGGAAGTAAACTGGGGACACGTTGAGTCCGGTTTGTTTCACTTCTTCTTCCGTCTGATAATCAGAGTAAAGTTCAGTCAGATTGACCGAGTTTGTTGTTTTTCCCCCCGAGGTTATCAAGCACAAACACACACACACACCACAACACACACACACACACACACACACACACACACACACACACACACACACACACACACAATCTCGTCCTGTTCTTGACTCAGCATCCACATAAACCAAACACAGCAGTCAGCATGTTTTCAATTTAACCCTGTGTGTGTGTGTGTGTGTGTGTGTGTGTGTGTGTGTGTGTGTGTGAATAAAGCTTTAATTTACACAGATCGGTCCTTTTAAATAGTTTCCTTCAGGTTCTGAGTTTTATTTTGAAAATCTTCACAAACATTAAAGTCTTAATGAGCTGACAGCCTCGTTACAGCAGCACTACTTAACTCCTTCCTAAGTCCTTCAGATGTATCAGATTCATTTCTGCTAACAAGTCGACCTGCAGTAACCTCCTCCTCGTCATCCTCCTGCTGAAGTCGCTGCAGGAAACAACAACAATCTGTCTGAAGTTTCTCAACATGATTTTTAACTTTTGGTGTGCTGACTGTGCAGAGTCACTCCAAACCTGGAGATACAAGGTTTCACAGTGACACTGAACATAGTTTTTATTAGGACATTTAACTAATTAACACATTTGTGATGCAGCATTCAGACTCATGGTCCACATGTCATGCACTGTTAGTACACACAGTATCGTAAACATGTTTTCCAGCTTTTATTGTGAAAGAGTGATGATGTGTTCAAGTGCTCTTCGTAAGCTCGTACCTCCCAGAATCCTTTTCTCCAGTACGTTCAGTGACAGGAAGCAGTTTGATTTCTGACAGTTTGACATCAGCTGGATAAAAGTGATGAGCGCCGCTCATTAAGTAATTTCAAATGAGTCAACAGGAAGTCCTGACAGCCCACGCTTCACTGTCAGCGATTATTTATGAGAGCAGAGGTTACATCTGTTCTGAGGTTAAACTGAAGATATCTGAAATGAAACATTTTAAAAAGGTTCTTCTGTTGTGTCTCTCTGAAAACACCTGAAGTGAAGCATAATGATTCTTCATTGAAAGAGTTTAGGTCGTTTGTTTTGAAGTGTCACTTCTGAAGTTTACGTCATGACTTCACGCAGTGATTCTGACCACATCTAGTTTCCAACAGGGAACAAACTATCAACCACCCAATGATCTCTTAACAACCCTCTAACAGCAGCTCAGTCGCCTCTTTGTGGTACTGATATTAAAACAGTAAACAAACCATGACCCGGTCTAACCAGAACCTTCTGTGTCGTCCAGTTGGCTAGTATGAAGAGCTGGGTCGATCTGAGGAATGAGATTATCTTCCTGACACACAATGCCACGTCATCGCCCAGCGCCATGTACCAGGCGGTATCACGGATCGTGTGTGGTCACCCTGAAGGTGGCGGCCTGCAGATCAAGTCCCTGAACTGGTACGAGGACAGCAACTACAAGGCTCTGTTTGGCAACCACAACAGCAGTGAGGACGAGCCCTCGGCTCTCTACGACAACTCGTCTAGTGAGTCTTGTTTTCTCTCAGCACCTGAGGCTCATGGGCATTGTAGTGTTTAGAGATATCCACCAAGCAAAGTGAACCAATCAGGAGTAACCCCTATCCCATGTGTGCATTGTGTGTGCGTATTTTGTGTGTGCTTCAGCTCCGTACTGTAACAGTCTGGTGAAGAACATGGATTCGAACCCGATGTCCCGGATGATATGGCAGGCCCTGAAGCCTCTGCTGATGGGGAAGATCCTGTACACCCCACACACACCAGCCACCCAGAGGGTCATCCACGAGGTATGACATCACTCATGACATCACATGTGATCACTTCCTGCACGAGGAGCAGCAGCATCTCACTTGTGTCTGTCTGTGGTGCGTTCAGGTGAACCGGACCTTCCAGGAGCTTGGTGTGTTCAGGGACCTCGGTGGAATGTGGGAAGAGATGCGACCCAAAGTTTGGAGCTTCATGGAAAACAGCGAACAGATGGACCTGATCAGGGTAAAGAGGCTCTGCCCACACAGGCTCCGCCCACCACGTTGACCTATTGTCTCCTCTTCTACTTCCTGTATTTTGTAGTTTTATCTTTAGTTTTTCTTCTCTGTGATCGTGAACACAGACTCTGCTGAAGAACAACGTCACTGCAAGGTTCTTCCACGCTCAGCTGACCGATACCGATTGGACCGTGGCCGACATCTCACACTTCCTGTCCAAGCAAGCAGAGGACCGCCGGCCACCAGGCACCGCCCTCACCTGGAGAGACGTATTCAACGAGACTGACCAGGCCATCATGAGCATCTCACGCTTCATGGAGGTCAGCGACGCTAAAAAAGCTCATGGACCAGGACCAGAACCATGAAGGTTCTGATCATACAGCCAAGTAAATCACATGACCTGACCCCTCCCTCTCTTTGTGTATGTCAGTGTGTGAATCTGGACAAACTGGAGCCGGTCTCCAGCGAGGAACTCCTAGTCAACCAGTCCATGGTGCTGCTTGAGGACAGGAAGTTCTGGGCGGGCATCGTCTTCCCGGACGTCGACCCAAACGCCACTGAGCTGCCACCAAAACTCAACTACAAGATCCGCATGGACATCGACAATGTGGAGCGGACCAATAAGATCAAAGACGCGTGAGGACACACACACACACACACACACACACACACACACACACACACACACACACACACACACACACACACACACACACACACACACACACACACACACACACACACACACACACACACAGAGAGTTCGGTCCAAATATAAGTATGCTCCTCTTCAGGTACTGGGATCCAGGTCCTCGTGCCGACCCGTTTGAGGACATGCGGTACATCTGGGGCGGGTTCTCATACCTGCAGGACGTCATCGAGCATGGTATCATCAGAGCCATGACGGGCACCAAGGAGAAAACAGGCGTGTACATCCAGCAGATGCCGTACCCATGCTACGTTGACGACATGTAAGAACCTCCAGAACCTTCAGGACTGTTCTGGTTTTGACTTTATGGATTTGGGTCACCACTCAAGTCCTTGTGTCCTCCCTCCTCAGCTTCCTGCGGGTGATGAGCCGCTCCATGCCGCTCTTCATGACTCTGGCATGGATGTACTCGGTGGCGATCATTCTGAAGAGTGTGGTGTACGAGAAGGAGGCAAGGTTGAAGGAGACCATGAGAATCATGGGACTGAACAATGGCATCCTGTGGTTCAGCTGGTTCATCAGCAGCCTGATCCCCCTGCTGATCAGTGCCGGACTGCTGGTGCTGCTGCTCAAGGTAGCAAGACCTCACGAGTCCACATTAAACAACACGAGTCCAAATGAGTCCACAGATCATTAGATAGTTGAATGTCTTCACATGAATGGTAGGGGAATGTTTGTTCTTTGTGTCATTAATGTTCTGGTCTCACTGTGTCCGGCACAGAACGGGAACCTGCTGCCGTACAGTGACCCTGGAGTGGTCTTCCTCTTCCTTGGGTCATTCGCTGTGGTGACTATCATGCAGTGTTTCCTGCTCAGCACAGCGTTTGCCCGTGCTAACTTGGCAGCCGCCTGCGGAGGAATCATCTACTTTACCCTCTACCTGCCCTACGTGCTGTGTGTTGCCTGGCAGGACTACATCGGCTTCGGGGCCAAAGTGTTCGCTGTAAGACCGCCGGCCATCTTTAAGTTCTTTGTAACGATGCTGTGTTGTAATTGGAAGGACTAAGTCACATGTCCTCTTCCACCGCAGAGCCTACTGTCTCCGGTAGCATTCGGGTTTGGCTGTGAGTACTTCGCCCTGTTCGAGGAGCAGGGTGTCGGGATCCAGTGGACGAATCTCGTGTCAAGTCCCCTGGAGGAGGACGATTTCAGCCTCCGCTCTGCCATCACCATGATGTATGTGGACTCCATCCTGTACGCGGTCCTCACCTGGTACATCGAGGCTGTGTTTCCAGGTGAGCACACATTCTTTGATCCATGGTCTATACGCACCGAAGAACCCGAAAGAAATCAATGCGACCACGATGAAGATTACAGCTTACAGATTAAGACTCTTCAGCCTAATTCAACATTCAAGGAGAATAGGAGGAGTAAGCATCTTTTGGTAATGATGTGTTTCCTGATGCTCTCAGGTCAGTACGGGATCCCTCGGCCCTGGTTCTTCCCCTTCACCAAGTCTTACTGGTTTGGAGAGAAAGACGGACAATCCAAAGTCCCTCTGAACCGGAAAGGAAACGCAGGAGGTCAGACCGACATCATATAGCAGTGTTACAGAGATCAATCATATCACACATGTCATATCCGTCATATCTGTGAGACTTTTAATGTTAAAGAGACTTCCTGTGTGTGTCCAGCTGTGTGTATCGAGGAAGAGCCGGCTCACCTGGAGCCCGGTGTCTACATTGAGAACTTGGTGAAGGTTTATCGTCATGGGAAGAAACTGGCGGTGGATGGACTGACTCTCGGCTTCTACGAGGGACAGATCACCTCGTTCCTGGGACACAACGGGGCTGGAAAAACCACCACTATGTGAGTACAGAAGCAGATCAGCTAGTCCAGATACAGATGCAGGCCCATGTCAATGAGTTCAGATACTGATACAAACACAGGTCCAGGTCTAAACAAAAGTACAGGTTCAGGGACTTTAGGGATACTATAGGGCAGTGGTCCCCAACCCCTGGGCCGCGGACCGGTACTGGTCCATCGATCAATTGGTACTGGGCTGCACAAGAAATAATTAATTATTTCCGTTTTATGTATTATCTGAGTCTGGACAATTGTATCTGAATCTTATTTTGAAGGGATATTTAAACGTAACAATAGCGACCAGCCACGAGTCAGAGCGCTCTGAGGCCAACAACCTTGTCAAGTGTTGACCAGTCCGTGATGATAAAAAGGTTGGGGACCACTGCTATAGGGTATGGTATGTGTATATTACGTGTATGTTACGGGGATGCTACGAGCATGCTTAGACCTAGTTAGAGGTTAGTAAACAGGTGCATATATAGTCACAGATCCAGATCTGATCTTAATCATCTTTGTTGAATGCCTCGCAGGTCCATCCTTACCGGCCTCTTCCCTCCGACCTCGGGAACTGCCTACATCCTGGGCAGAGACATCCGGACCGAGCTAAGCGCCATCAGACAGAGTCTGGGAGTCTGTCCACAACACAATGTTCTCTTCAGCATGTGAGTCCTCCATCATGGCTGTCAGTCGTTGTTTCTGTTGTACGTCCAGTTCATCATGTGACCCTATTGATGTGTCGTGGTGCCCCCCGCAGGCTAACGGTAGAAGAGCACATCTGGTTCTACGGCCGACTCAAAGGTCTGTCGGAGGAGCAGGTGAAAGGTGAGATTGAGCAGATCCTTCAGGACACTGGGCTGCCGCACAAACGCACCTCCAGGACCAGCGCATTGTCCGGCGGCATGCAGAGGAAACTGTCTGTAGCTCTGGCCTTCGTCGGGGGATCAAAGGTTGTGATCCTGGATGAGCCCACAGCTGGTGTTGACCCCTATGCCCGCAGAGGGATCTGGGATCTGCTGCTAAAGTACCGACAGGGTGAGGAGTCCTGACTGGTTGAATTTGGTTATTTCTACCCTCCACTCGTACTTTAATTCACTTCCTGTCTCCTGTCAGGTCGGACCATCATCCTGTCCACGCACCATATGGATGAGGCTGACATCCTGGGCGACCGGATCGCCATCATCTCCCACGGGAAGTTGTGCTGCGTGGGCTCGTCCCTGTACCTGAAAAACCAGCTGGGGACGGGCTATTACCTGACCTTGGTGAAGAAAGACCCAGAGCCATCGCTGAGCTCCTGCAGGAACTCGTCCAGCACCGTGTCCTTCACCAAGAAGGTCTGAACCCGGACCCCCACAGGGTGTCTGATACTGGTTTATCTCCACTGCTGATCCATCTCTCATGGTGGTCAATCAGGAGTCTAACAGTCTGTTCTGGTCTTTCAGGAGGGAGAGTGTGCCTCGGTTAGCAGCAGTGATGCCGGACTCGGCAGTGAACATGAAAGTGAGGCTGCTACAATCGGTGAGCACTTTGTTCCTGCAGAGTGTTTCATTCGTTCACCTTCAGGTGGATCTTATTGTGTTGTGTGTCTCTGTCCTCAGAGAATGGCCCTGCAGCGTCCATGTGTGATGTTCCCTTTGTCCCCCCTGATGTGTCACTGGTCTCAAGTCTGATCCTGTGTCACGTCCCCGCCGCCCGCCTGGTGGAGGACCTCGGACATGAGCTGACCTACGTGCTGCCGTACAGTGCTGCCAAGGACGGAGCCTTTGTGGAGCTCTTCAAAGACCTGGACCTGAAGCTGCCCGACCTCGGCATCTCAAGCTACGGCGTGTCGGACACGACGCTGGAGGAGGTGAGCCGGGTTTACATCAGCCCATCCTCCATCAGCGAGAACATGTCGTCTAACATGTTACAACTTTTCTGTCATTTCTGTAGATTTTCCTGAAGGTAGCCGAAGATAACGGAGTCGATACTGAAGTGCCATCAGGTGCGTGACCTCTGACTATGACCTCTGACCTCTAACACATGTTTAAAAGTTTAATAATAATTCATGTTGTATGTTCAGATGGTACACTTCCTGTGCGGAGGCGGAGGAGGACTCACGCCTTCGGTGGAGGAGACCATCAGAGCTGCCTGAAACCACTAACGGAGGACGACAATGATGACTGCAACGAGTCAGATGGAGAAGCAGGTAAACCACACACCAGCATCATATAGACTATATAGGTATAGACCCGTGTCTGATCATGTGACCTGTATCTGATCATGTGACCTGATCATGTGACCCTCAGAGACAGACTGGCTGAACTGCTCCGACGGTAAAGGCTCATCTCAGGTGACTGGTTGGACTCTAAAGCAGCAGCAGTTCGTGGCTCTGTTGTGGAAACGCTTCTTGTATGCTCGGCGCTCCAGGAAGGGATTCTTTGCCCAGGTATGCCCTCACCTGAGCGTCTCTGTATTAATAAATATAAATATAAATATTATGTTTATAATACGTTGAATAAACGTTTGTTCTGAATGTGTCATCTTCAGATCATCCTTCCTGCTGTCTTCGTCTGCATCGCCCTCGTCTTTAGTCTCATCGTCCCCCCGTTTGGAAAATACCCGAGTCTGGAGCTTCAGCCCTGGATGTATGAAGACCAAGTCACCTTCATCAGGTATACCTGTCTCCACCTGTCCACACTGTCCACACCTGTCTCCACCTGAATTCATTGTATTATCAGAACAAACACATTGACCCGGGTTGAACATTTGTGTGTTTTCTTTGTATTTGTTGAATGTTGTTTGTGTTAGTGACGACGCTCCATCAGATGCCAACATGCAGAAGTTACTGGGTGCTCTGATGGACGCCCCAGGCTTTCGGGACTCGCTGCATGGATGGACATCCGATTCCGTAAGAACAAAAAACATTCAACAGAAGTTCGGATTAAATCAGATCAACCTGGATTAGTTATGTTGAGAGCTGAGCATTGATCAGATTTAATCCCGTTCCCCTCAGGGAGGTGCCCTGTACGATGGGTGATGAGGACTGGCTGACCCTGGACATCCCTGAAAGCGTCCAGCAGCTCTTCAGCTCCTCCAACTGGACGATGGAGAATCCATCTCCGGCCTGTTTCTGCAGCTGTGACGGGAAGAAGAAGATGCTGCCGGATTGTCCCGCCGGAGCTGGAGGACTGCCCCCACCAGAGGTCAGACCTGATGATACCTGAACTTGGACCCAGCCCGGCTCTGAACCCTCATTAGTTTATTCTGAAGACCAACATGTTTCTAATGTCTCATGTTTGTGTTCAGATGAAGATGAGTGCCACTGATACTCTGCAGAACCTGACAGGAAGAAACATCTCTGACTACCTGGTGAAAACCTACGCCCAAATCATCGGCAAGAGGTGACGCACACACATGGATACAAATCAAAGTACATAGACTGCTGTAATACACAGCAATACAGATATACTGCAGAAATATAAAGAAATACTGCAATACTGTAATACAGAATACTACACAGTAATACTAACAGTTTGTGATGTGTTTCAGTCTGAAGAATAAAGTCTGGGTGAATGAGTTCAGGTCAGTAATTCTTCTTTTCTGCTTTTATTTTTTAAAATCTCAAACTTCCAAATATTCAGTTCCTCATTTTTGTTTTTTCTGCAGGTACGGAGGGTTCTCATTGGGTGCCAGGAGCACTCAGGTCCTCCCACCAGCCAATGAGATTGACGACGCCATTGAACGAGTCAGAAAGATCTTTGAGCTGCAGAAGGTCAGTCATGTGATTATTCAACAGCCAAACCGACGATGAGTCTGAGTCAATGGAAGCACTAGACAGTCAAAGTAAGATGTTTATTTAACGAGTCTGCGTTGACTCGTCCTGATGTATTGTCTGTTTTAGGGAGCAGCTGCAGATCGGTTTCTTGACAGTCTGTCTGGTTTCATCAACGGTTTGGACACGAAGAACAACGTCAAGGTGACTTTTCGCTCGTGGATAGAGCAAGTAGACATTGTGCTTCCAGAATAAATCGACATACATTCAACAATCAACAACATTAAAGTCAATCTGACTTGTCAGTGACAACACTCCAGAAAGTTTATTACCAACAGAAGAGATATGATTGTGCTGAATATGTATGAGATACATACCTGATGAATAAATGAATATTGATGAGGTGCATACCTGTCCTCAGGTCTGGTTCAACAATAAAGGCTGGCACAGTATTGGAGCGTTCATTAACGTCATGAATAACGGCATCCTGAGAGCAAACTTGCCTGAAGGACGAGACCCCAACAAGTATGGCATCAGTGCCTTCAACCACCCCCTGAACCTGACCAAGGAGCAGCTGTCCCAAGTTGCCCTGTGAGTACACCTGACAGGAAGTACAACTGTCGCCTGACAGGAAACACACATTCTTCAGTACATTGGGTGTCTGACCCAATCTCCTCTCTGTCTCCAGGGTAACGACCTCTGTGGATGTCCTGGTGTCCATCTGTGTGATATTTGCCATGTCTTTCGTCCCGGCGAGCTTTGTGGTCTTCCTGATCCAGGAGCGAGTCAGTAAGGCCAAACACATGCAGTTCATTAGTGGAGTGCAGCCGCTGCTCTATTGGGTCGCCAACTTCATCTGGGACATGGTGAGACACAAATGCACCCTCAGTCTGTCAGTGTGTGTGTGCATTAGACAGCATGCTGACTGTGTTACCGAATCACTCCTCTCATGTGTGTGTGTCGTTTTTTTGTTGTTGATGTTGTTTTTGTGTCTCTGCAGTGTAACTACATTGTCCCGGCAACGCTTGTTGTCCTCATCTTCATGTGTTTCCAACAAAAAGCCTATGTGTCATCGACCAACCTGCCGGTGCTCGCCCTGCTGCTACTGCTTTACGGGTAAGATACACTACTACACTGTGCAACACTGTGCAACACTGTACAACACTGTGCAACACTGTACAACACTGTGAAACACTGTGCAACACTGTACAACACTGTGCAACACTGTAGAGCGCTGTACAACACTGTACAACACTGTGCAACACTGTAGGGCGCTGTACAACACTGTACAACACTGTACAACACTGTGCAACACTGTGCAACACTGTACAACACTGTGAAACACTGTGCAACACTGTACAACACTGTGAAACACTGTGCAACACTGTACAACACTGTGAAACACTGTGCAACACTGTACAACACTGTGCAACACTGTAGAGCGCTGTACAACACTGTACAACACTGTACAACACTGTAGGGCGCTGTACAACACTGTACAACACTGTACAACACTGTGCAACACTGTAGGGCGCTGTACAACACTGTACAACACTGTACAACACTGTAGGGCGCTGTACAACACTGTACAACACTGTACAACACTGTACAACACTGTGCAACACTGTGCAACACTGTGCAACACTGTGCAACACTGTAGGGCGCTGTACAACACTGTACAACACTGTGCAACACTGTGCAACACTGTACAACACTCTACTACACTGTAGGGCGCTGTACTGCACAAACTAACGTTGTTCTTGTTCTTGTTGTTTCAGGTGGTCCATCACTCCTCTCATGTACCCCGCCTCGTTCTTCTTTAAGATTCCGAGCACAGCGTACGTCGTCCTCACCAGCGTCAACATCCTGATCGGCATCAATGGCAGCATCTCCACCTTTGTCATGGAACTGTTTGGGAACAATGTAAGTCCAGATTTAATCCAGAGATAAGGGGTGCAGTCGAAGTTCCTAAGTCATTTCTTAACCACTTTTCCTTGACCTTGATGGAAAATGTCACAAAGTCAAGGAAAGATGTGAAGGAGAGGCGATAAGCAGTTAGGAGAAGACGACCGCAGTGTTCAAAGAGTCCAACTGCTCTTACATCAGACGTTTTGGTTTTTTGTTGCTGCTGCAAGGAATTGTGATGATGGATGGCATCACCTCCTTTCCTTTCCTAAAGGATGGTCTGTGTTTCCTGTGCTGAAGGAGATAATAAAGGAAGCATTGACGCTCCTTTCCTTCACAGTTAGAGGATTCAAACAGCTCTTATCATGGCGGACACGTTAACACTTCAGTGAGGAACCTTCATGAGGCGAAGCTTAAAAGGTCAAAGGTCAGATTTAAAATAAACTGTGATGTTACTTCCTGTCACAGGAAATCGGAGGGATTAACGACGTGCTGAAGAATGTTCTCCTCATCTTCCCTCATTTCTGTCTCGGTCGAGGGCTCATCGACATGGTGAAGAACCAGGCGATGGCCGACGCCCTCGAGAGATTCGGTAACACAGTCAGCATGTTGTCTAATGGTTGTGTGGATGTTTTCTAACGGTTGCATGGACATTGTCTAATGGTTGCATCGATGTTGTCTCAGGTGAGAACAGGTTCCGGTCTCCTCTGGAGTGGGACATGGTCGGAAAAAACCTGTTTGCGATGGCCGTGGAGGGACTGGTCTTCTTCATCATTACTGTCCTGATCCAGTACAGGTTCTGCATCAAACCCAGGTACACACACACAAAATGAACAGAGCGGCTGTTTGAGATGGAGGAAGTTCTTTACAAAATAAAAGTCTACACACAATGTGTGTGTGTGTGTGTGTGTGCACGCAGGCCGGTCAGTAAACTCACTAAGCTCGGTCCTCTGGGTGATGAGGACGAGGATGTGGCCCGAGAGAGACAGAGGATCGTCCACAGCCTCGGACACGGAGACATCCTGGAGCTTCGCCAGCTCACAAAGGTACACACACACCTGTGAGGATGTGACATCACAGGAAGAGTGACACACTGACCTGTGAATGTGTCCTGCAGGTGTATAAGAGGAAGCAGAAGCCGGCGGTGGATCGACTGTGTGTCGGGATTCCACCTGGAGAGGTGAGCCTGTCTGTCATCACCAATAATCAATCTGGATGATGATTGGCTGATTGTACGTCAATAACGACTGTGTGTGTGTGTGTGTGCATGTGCTCAGTGTTTCGGCCTGCTCGGCGTGAACGGAGCGGGAAAGACGACGACCTTTAAGATGCTGACGGGCGACACGCTGGTGACGAGTGGCGAGGCCTTCCTGGCCGGGAAGAGGTGAGGTCACAGGTCATCTGTTTGAACTTGACCTGAATGTGACCTCAGGTCAGCTGATCTGTGATCACTTCCTGTTGTTGAACGTAAACAAACAGTCTGACCTTGTTAATTTTGTTAAGATCATTAATTAGCATGAAGTGCTGCTTCATGGTTTAATCCCAAAGCCCCGCCCCCTCATGATGTAAACACAGCTGTGTGTGTGTGTGTGTGTGTGTGTGTGTGTGTGTGTGTGTGTGTGTGTGTGTGTGTGTGTGTAGCATCCTGAGGGAGATTGATCAGGTCCATCAGAACATGGGTTACTGTCCTCAGTTTGATTCCATCAATGAGCTGCTGACAGGTAGAGAACACCTGGAGCTGTACGCTGTGCTGCGAGGCATCCCGGAGAAGGAAGTCTGTGACGTGAGTCACCTGACATCAACACACACACACACCTGCAGATTAAGACACGCCCAACTCAGTTCACACCTTTGATTCTTTGAAGGTTCTTTTTAGGTTCTAAAGGGTCTGTTTTGGTTCTGAATGTTCGACATGACTCACGGCAGAGATGACGATGGTGATGTTTGATTGACAGGTAGCGGAGTGGGGCATCAGGAAGTTGGGTCTGGTGAAATACGCTGACAAAGCAGCAGGAAGTTACAGTGGAGGAAACATGAGGAAGCTGTCGACTGCAATGGCTCTGATTGGTGCTCCACCTGTCGTCTTCCTGGTAACACTCACCCACACACACGCACACACACACACACCACAGCTGTACAGAATTACACAACAGCGTCAGACTGCTGTCAGCCAATCAGAGAGCAGCAGGATTTAGAGTGGGCGGGGTCAGAGTCGTATATATACAGATGCTGCTGTGCAAGAGGTAAAGATTACAAACGGGTCAGGACTACAAACAGAAGAAGTCAGTCATGGGTGATGCTCCTCCTCTTCCCCCTCCTCCTCACCTTCTCCCTTCACTTCCTGTTCCACCTGTGGACTCACCTCTGTCCTCCTCATTACAGGACGAGCCGACCACAGGTATGGACCCCAAAGCACGCCGAGCACTCTGGAACTGCATCCACAGCGTCATCAAGGAGGGACGCTCCGTTGTCCTCACCTCACACAGGTGAGACACTCACACACTCTGTCCTCGCACAGGTGAGACACTCACACACTCTGTCCTCGCACAGGTGAGACACTCACACACTCTGTCCTCACACAGGTGAGACACACACACTCTGTCCTTGCACAGGTGAGACACACACACTCTGTCCTTGCACAGGTGAGACACTCACACACTCTGTCCTCACACAGGTGAGACACTCACACACTCTGTCCTTGCACAGGTGAGACACTCACACACTCTGTCCTTGCACACTCTGTCCTCACACAGGTGAGACACACACTCTGTCCTCACACAGGTGAGACACTCACACACTCTGTCCTCACACAGGTGAGACACTCACACACTCTGTCCTCGCACAGGTGAGACACTCACACACTCTGTCCTCGCACAGGTGAGACACTCACACACTCTGTCCTTGCACAGGTGAGACACTCACACACTCTGTCCTCGCACAGGTGAGACACTCACACACTCTGTCCTCACACAGGTGAGACACACACACTCTGTCCTTGCACAGGTGAGACACTCACACACTCTGTCCTCACACAGGTGAGACACTCACACACTCTGTCCTTGCACAGGTGAGACACTCACACACTCTGTCCTTGCACACTCTGTCCTCACACAGGTGAGACACACACTCTGTCCTCACACAGGTGAGACACACACTCTGTCCTCACACAGGTGAGACACTCACACACTCTGTCCTCACACAGGTGAGACACTCACACACTCTGTCCTCGCACAGGTGAGACACTCACACACTCTGTCCTCGCACAGGTGAGACACTCACACACTCTGTCCTCGCACAGGTGAGACACTCACACACTCTGGCCTTGCACACTCTGTCCTCACACAGGTGAGACACACACTCTGTCCTCACACAGGTGAGACACTCACACACTCTGTCCTTGCACACTCTAAGCTCACACACTCTATACTCACTCTGCTCACACAGGTGTGTATTAACTCTGTGTGTGTGTGTGTGTTTCAGCATGGAGGAGTGTGAGGCTCTGTGCACTCGGATGGCGATCATGGTGAACGGCAGGTTCAGGTGTCTTGGCAGCGTCCAACATCTGAAAAGCAGGTAACACTGACACACACTCACCTGCGTGGTCCTGTGTGTGAGCAGCAGGTTGTTAAATACTTGGTTCTGTGCCTCAGGTTTGGTGACGGGTACACGATCATCCTGCGGGTGGCGGGTCCTAACCCGGACCTGCTGCCCGTCATGAAGTTCATCGAGAGTGAGCTCAGCGGCAGCACGCTGAAGGAGAAACACCGCAACATGCTGCAGTACCAGCTGCCATCATCGCTCACCTCCCTCACGCACATCTTCTCCATCCTCGCTAAGAACAAGGAGACGCTCCGCATCGAGGACTACTCTGTCACCCAGACCACCCTGGACCAGGTACACACAACACCTGAACCTGGTTTGTTGTCTGCTAACAGCAGATTCAGTTAGCAGTTAGCTACTTTAGCATGTGGTTCTGCTGTGTTGTCTCATTGGACGATGTGTTGTTGTCATGTTTCAGGTGTTTGTGAACTTTGCGAAGGACCAGAGTGACGACTATCACTCCAAAGATAACTCAGTGCGGCGGAAGGACATTGTCGTCATCGATGTTCCCGCACTGAGCTCGAGCCGAGGCGGCGCGGAAGGTGAGGATGTGGGGGAGAGCGCCCTGTGATGTTCAGGAGGCTGGACCTTCAGCCTGGACTCAACCTGCAGTGGGTGGAGGTGTCCTCGCCTCACCTGTTGTGATGTCATACTCATTTGAATATTGTGGGCGGAGCCAAACACTGCCTCATTGCCAAGTCAATGCAAGTGATTTCCTGTGGAGGCGGCAAGCTGGCCGCAAGTGGACTGAGCGTTAAAACTTGAATTGTTGCCGTGTCGTTCTGTGATTGAATGCAGCCTTGATGAAGAATCCAAATTATTTCACACGGCCGAGGGCCCGACTGCAAACATCGATTCTTTTAAAACGTTTGATTCCGTTTTTATCCTCAGTTTTATTTATACGTGTAGCTGAAACAGAATGAGTGATTTGTTGTTTTATTTTGGCAGAGTCAAAGTGGCATTACTATTTCCTGTAGTGTTTAACAGCCAATCAGAGTGCTCGATGCTGCACGAAGAAGAAGAGTTGTTTGATTTTCTAGTTTTTTTAAGAAAAGCAGATTTGTTGTGTTTGGTGTGAAACAGTGAAATACCTCATCAGCTCCTCAAAGCACACTACAGTATTGAACAGTCCTCTGAACACCGATCAATCTTCACATTCCAATAAGTCAGCACTTTGTGTCCACACGTTTGACTTTGCACTGAATCCTGATGAAACTGTTTATTTAATGTGACCGAAGAGGATGATGGGAAAAGAGCTGTTACCTGACCTGAACACCCAAAACAATAAAATGAAACAAATCGACCAATCGGCTGAGAGTCTGTGCTTCATTCTCACACACTCACACTTGATCACATGATGAGACAGATCATCTTTATTGTGTTTATCATCAAACAGTTAACATTAGTTTAGCATTAAAGGCAGTTTGACAGCCACGCCCACCTCCAAGCTCAGGATTCAGAGCTCAGGATTGGACGCTGCATCTGTTGTTCACACTGAATTATTGGTGCTGTGAGACGTTCAGTGTCGCTGATCCTCGCCGTGTTGAACAGCTGACTTCTTTAAAACAGGAAGCAGACACACTGACCTGTGAATGGTTCATTACGTGAGGTGTACAGGTGTGAATTTGCCGTGCAACTGCAGGCGTGAAGATAGGAAGTTACTTCATTGGTGAGAACGGACACGGAAACATGAGTTTATTCTCCTGAGAGACGAGATGGACAACGCTGCTCCTGACTGAAACACAGACATCAGTATAATGTCATAATGTAGAATATGATGTCATAACAGTGTGATGTCGTTCAGAGTGTTGTGGGCGGTCTCACCTGCAGCGACCACTCTGGCATCAGTGTGAGCTTTATGACGAATTTCAGCTCGCTGGTCGGCACTCTCGAACCACCAGAGGGCGTGAACTGAGTGACATCATCACACACCTCTTATCAGAACACAATTCAGTGTGCCTCTGATGTATGTTTAACAGCGTAGTTCATACAGTGTATGTTTAACAGCGTAGTTCATACAGTGTATGTTTAACAGCGTAGTTCATACAGTGTATGTTTAACAGCGTAGTTCATACAGTGTATGTTTAACAGCGTAGTTCATACAGTGTATGTTTAACAGCGTAGTTCATACAGTGTATGTTTAACAGCGTAGTTCATACAGTGTATGTTTAACAGCGTAGTTCATACAGTGTATGTTTAACAGCGTAGTTCATACAGTGTATGTTTAACAGCGTAGTTCATACAGTGTATGTTTAACAGCGTAGTTCATACAGTGTATGTTTAACAGCGTAGTTCATACAGTGTATGTTTAACAGCGTAGTTCATACAGTGTATGTTTAACAGCGTACCTCGGTTGCGTTGCCCGAACTCGCTGTGGAATGCTCCCACCAGCTTGCCGTACCCTGGTGCATCATGGGCCATCACAGCGGCCTGGAAGGCGCTGCCCCACAGAGCCGGACCACCGGGACACATCTGGAAGGTGACGAGCTCGTACACACCTGAAACACAGGTGATGTCACACAGGTGATGTCACAGGTGATGTCACACAGGTGATGTCACAGTAAGGGCCGGGGCTTACCACCCTCCTGTGGCGGCCTCTGTACGCGGCTCCATGGAACCAGGTAAGTGACCTCGTTATCCTGAGACACCAACATCGGGATTGCCTTTGAGATGTACTCTGACATCCAGAACCGGTCCAGAGCCAAAGCGGACCGGACCGCTGACCGCTGAGAGTAACTATCTGAGAAGAGGAAGAAGAAGATGAGGAATACGAAGAAGAGGAAGTGGAGGAGGCAGAAGAGGGAGGAGGAGGAAGAGGTGTTACATGATGTCATGATGAACATCACCACAGAAGAAGACTTCCTCACCGTACTTCCATATATGGAAAACCTTGTTGAGGCCACCGTATTCAACGGTCCAGTAGCCAGTCAGCTCGGAGTGGGCGGTGCGCAGGTGGATCTTCTCATTGGTCAGTTTGAGGAAGGCTGCATTCTGTTCTGGTCGGATACTGTAGGTCCGAAACTCATAGAAGGTTCTGTGTTCCTGCTGGGGACTCATGGAGAGACGAGCATGAGGCTGCAGAGAGAGGAACCAGGTCAGAACCAGAACCAGGACTACAGACAGACTGTGACCATAGCAGAACCACTACAGAACCTTCTCCACATGGTGTTTGGTCGATGATCCAGAAGCGGTTCTGTTGGGTCAGTGGACCCTGGACAGGCTCTGGACAGTGATCAGGCAAATGAACAGAGGTCAGAGTATCTGGAGCTCCTTGAGGTTCTGGGTGGAGTTCTACTGCTGATCATATTGGATCTGAACATGGACTTCAGTTCTAGTCTCAGATAACAGACACCATGTGGAGCATCAGGTCAGTCTCCACTAGTACCAGAACCCCTGAGGACCTTACCTGGAGGTTCAGGTTAAAGAACCTGGACTACAGTATCACTACATAGGCGTTCTCATGTTCCTGTAACGTTCCTGTAATGTTACTCTAATGTTCAGGCTGTAATTTATCTGACAGTTCTTCAAGCTTGTGGTGCCATCTGCTGATCAGAACACACCACTACAGCTGGGATACGTGACAGACAGGACTATGAACCCTGTGTGTGTGTGTGTGTGTGTGTGTGTGTGTGTTGACCTTGTAGTGATTCATTCAGGTCTTATCAGCTGTTGAAAATATTCAAAACACTGAGTGTTGAGAAACTCTCAGAGAACTCTGTTACTCCTCTTAGAGTTCAGCATCTGTCCAAACAAAGCCGGGCATCGAACCATCAACGTGGACGACCCACTGTACGTCCTCAATACAGACTGAGTAACAGACAGTGTTAGTGAGTTCAGAGGCCTCTCTGTTAATGTTAAACTTCACGTTCGACCTTCTTTCTGACCTCAGTTAGACACTAAACTGTGACCCAACAGACTGAGCTGTGAGACACACCTGATCAATGAGACACACCTGATCAATGAGACACACCTGATCAATGAGACACACCTGATCAATGAAATCAATCAGTTTGATGTTTAATAAACTGACTTCAGATCAGATCAGAGTATCACAGCTGGTTCAGTCTGTAGTTCAGTCTGTAGTTCAGTCTGTAGTTCAGTCTGTAGTTGAGGAGGATCTGTGTTTAGACCCAGGATCAGTCTGATCAGTTTTATGTCTGCTGATTCGTTCTGGTTCTGGTTCTGGACTCACCTGTGCAGCAACAGCAGCTGATCTCAGAGCAGCAGCTGATCTCAGAGCGGAGCAGCTGATCTTCAACATGTTGTCTGTGAAGTGAGGAGAGACGAGGACAGACCGGAAGTCAGTTGAGGAGCTCAGAGATCCTCGGAGCACGAGACGCCTCACTCTGATACTCACTTACAACTTCCGGTAAAAAACAACTTTATTTTCTTCTTCGTGTTTTCAAGATTTCAGAATCAAAGTCTGTTTTTATTAGTTTTAAATATTTTATAAATTTGATATAAAAAAGATCTTGTATCGTTTTATCAAAGACGGAAGTGACGTCAAAGTATCACACGTCGCTGACTAAGCTGCAGAGTGAGACCTCCTGTCTCCAGCAGCGACGAGTTTGACGTCACATCCGTTCAGGAAATGTTCGGTCGGTGTCTCGTGTCGGATGATTGTCATAGTAACGGTCATATTATCGATCTGAGCGCGAACTTCCGACATGTTCGCGGTTTTCCAGGTGAGCGTCCGCCGCGCGCTCAGGATGGGGCTCCGTTTTCCCGCCCTGCGTGTCCCCGCTGCGGGCTGTGCGGGGTCAGTGTCCCGGTCAGAGGCTGCAGCGTCCGGCGTCAGAGCGGTCCGCGGGCCGGGCTACGGGCAGGACCGGAGGAGCTGCACCGTGGACCCGAACCTGGAGGAGGAGTTCGTTTTCGTGGACTTTACAGGTGTGGGCTGAGCAGTAATGACGTCACGAGCTTCTTCAATGATAATTAACTATTACAGACAAAATTCATCAGCAGATTCTGATCTGCCTTCACAGCATGTTTGTAAACAGCTAATATATATTTAGACTGCTTCTCTCACTGTGTTCAGATCCAGAAGAGAGCCTCTCCTTGACCTCAGCTCCTCCTCCTTCCCTGACTCCTCCTCTTACTCCTCTGGTTCCACCCCCTCGCCACCTCAGGTCTGTGGAGCGACAGCTGCAGGTACTACAGGGCGTGGCCCAGCAGGAGGCAGAGACAGATTCTCTGATCCAGTTCCATGATGTGGACTTCCCGTTGGATGAGGACGTCGTGGAGTCAAAGAAGAAGAAGAAGAAGAAGGCAGGTAAAGGTGAGCATAAGGTGTTCGGCACGCCAGACGTGGACGAGCCGGTCAGTGACACCTGTTGCTCAGGCTGCGGCGCTGTCCTTCACTGCACTGACACCACTGTGCCGGGTTACCTGCCCAGCGAGAAGTACAAGGTGCTGCTGCAGGAGGAGCGTCTGAGTGGTGCTACCTGTCAGCGCTGCCACCTGCTGACACACCACCACAAGGCGCTGAACCTCCACCTCCCCGCGGATCAGTATCGGACTGTGGTGCGGCAGGTGCAGCCCCTCAGGGCGCTGGTGCTGCTCATTGTCGACCTGCTGGACCTGCCAGACTCCATTGTACCAGACCTGCCAGACCTGGTCGGGACCAACAAACAAGTTGTTGTCCTCGGCAACAAGATCGACCTGTTGCCAGGAGACTCGCCTAACTACCTGCAGCGAATCAAACGGCAGCTCAGTTGGTACTGTGAAGACGCCGGGTTTGGCAGTCAGATGACCGGCGTCCACCTGATCAGCGCTAAGACGGGTTACGGCGTGGAATCTTTGATCTCCGACCTGCAGCGGTCCTGGAGGTACAAAGGTGACGTGTACCTGGTGGGCAGCGCCAACGCCGGCAAGTCCACACTGTTCAACACACTGCTGCAGTCTGACTACTGCAAGTCCAAAGCATCCGACTCCATCCACAAGGCCACCATCTCACCGTGGCCAGGTGAGCTCACCTGACTCCACATAGTTCTCAGAACATGATGGGTAATCTGATGTAACGGTCTTTGTTTTTCCCATCATGGTGCATCCAGGGACAACTCTGAACCTGCTGAAGTTCCCGATCATGAACCCGACGCCGTACAGGATGTTCAGACGACGTGAGCGCCTGAATGAGGCAGCGACGCAGACTGAAAGCGAGCTGTCACATGACGAGCTGAGGACACTCACACACCTGAGCAGGAGGGGCTACCTTGTGGGTAAGATGGGGGGGTTGTTCACCTGTCCATCTATCTACCTGTTTACCAGCCTACCTGTCCATACAGGTACTACTCATAAAATTAGAATATCCTGAAAAAGTGCACGCATTTCTGTAACTCAACGTTAAAGGTGAAATTTACATATTATATAGACAAATAGTATGCAAATCAACATATTTCAAGCTTTTATTTGGTTTGATTTTGCTGATTAGGACTTACAGTTTCAGAAACCTCAAATTCAAAAACTCAGTAAATTAGCATACTGCTTGAAATCAATAAAAAAAAAGGATTTTAAATACAAAAATGTGAGGTCTCTGAATGCAAAATGTTCTGTACTTAGTACTTGGTGGGGGCCCCTTTTGCACGAATGACTGCCTTAATCCGGCGTGGCATGGATGCTACCAGATTGTAGCATATCTCAGCTGTTATGGAAGACCAACATGCTTCAATCGTGGCCTTGAGCTCTTCTTTATTGTTTGGTCTCTTCCCGTTCAGCTTTCTCTTGGCAATGCCCCACAGATTTTCTCTGGGGTTCAGGTCAGGTGAGTTTGCGGGCCAGTCACTGTAATCCCATGGTTGTTGAACCAGGATTTTGTACTTTTGGCAGTGTGGGCAGGTGCCAAGTCCTGTTGGAATATGAAGTCTGCATCCCCATAAAGCTGGTCCACTGAAGCAAGCATGAAGTGCTCTAAAATGTTCTGGTAGACAGCTGCGTTTATGCTGGACTTGATAAATCACAGAGGACCAACCCCGGCAGCTGACATGGATCCCCAGGTCATCACAGACGGAGGAAACTTAACACTAGACTTCATGCAACTTCCATTATGTGCCTCTCTGGTCTTCCTCCACACTCTGGGACCTTTGTTGCCAAATGAGATGCAAAACTTGCTCTCATCAGAAAAGAGGACTTTGGACCATTGGGCAACAGTCCAGTCTTTCTTTCTAGCCCAGCTAAGGCGCCTCTGGTGTTGCTTGCTTGTGAGGAGCGGCTTGACATTTGAAGCACATGTCCAGCATCCGCCTGCGTGTTGTTTCTCTTGAAGCAGCAACTCCAGCCTGAGTCCACTCCTGATGAAGTTCTGCCACACTTTTGAATGGCCCTTTCCTGACCATCCTCTCCAGGCGGCGGTCATCCCTCAGGCTTGTACACCGTTTTCTTCCACACTTCTGCCTTCCAATTAACAGTCCATTAATGTGCTTTGAGACAGCACTCTGAGAACATCCAGCTTCTTTTGCTATCACTTTTTGTGTCTGACCCACCTTGTGCAGGGAGTCAATGATGGTTTTCTGCACAACTGTGAGATCACCAATCTTTCCCATGATTGTGAATTCTTCTGAAGGCTCAGGGCCCTTTTGCAGGTGTTTTGGATTACTTACCTGATTAGTGTGTGACACTTTGAGCCTACAATACTGAAGCTTTTCACAGTATTCTAATTTTCTGAGTTTTTGGTTTTAAGGTTTTAATAAGCTGTAAATTATAATCAGCAAAATTACAACAACGAAATGCTTGAGATATCTCACTTTGCATGTAATGAGTCTATAGAATGTATTGGTTTCACCTTTTATGTTGAATTGCCTGAATAAAACAACTTTTACACGATATTCTAATTTTCTGAGTAGTACCTGTATATCTCCCTGTTTACCTGTCTACCTGTTCACTTGTCCATCTATCTACCTGCTGACCGGTCCGTCTATCTACTTGTTCACCTGCCTACCTGTCCATCTTTCTACCTGTTTACCTGTCCAGCTGTCCATCTTTCTACCTGTTTACCTGCCTGCCTGTTCACCTCTCCATTTATCTCCCTGTTTACCTGTCTACCTGTTCACTTGTCCATCTATCTACCTGCTGACCGGTCCATCTTTCTACCTGTTTACCTGTCCAGCTGTCCATCTTTCTACCTGTTTACCTGCCTGCCTGTTCACCTCTCCATTTATCTACCTGTTCACCTGTCTACCGGTCCAGGTCGTGTTGGCAGGACATTCCAGTCTGATGTTCAGTCCAGACGAGATGAAATCGAGTTTGATCCTGACAGTTTGTCTTTTGGAGAAAATGACAATGGGGAGACAACGCGCACAGGTAAGGAGACACCTGATTGAGAAAATGACCTCTGACCCCTGTGTGACACCTTTGCAACTCCTGTGTGACCTCTGTCAGCCCCCTGCAGGTCATCTGAGTTGTCCCTGAACGAGCTCAAAGATGCTCATTGGCTGTTCGACACCCCTGGGATCATGAAGGAACACGACGTGAGTCGACCTTGTCAAACACGTTCATTCATTGACCAATCACGTGTCAGCACTCATGCCGTGTGTCCCTTTCAGATCCTGAACCTGCTCACAGAACAGGAAGTGATGTCAGTGGTTCCCTCACAGGCCATCGTTCCACGGACATTCGTGTTGAAGCCAGGAACGAGTCTGTTCGTGGGCGCCATGGCGAGGATCGACTTTGTGCAGGTAAGAGCATAGAGTCTGCTAATGTTAGCTTAGAAATAGAGTCTGCGGATGGCAACAAAGTTAAAGCTAACATAGAATAATTGTCCTGATTGTAACTCTTTAAATGTCAGTGTAATGATTTGAATGATTATTTATCACATCAAAAGGTGGATGTGGCGTTGGTGCTGATTAGTCTTGGATCCGTCAGACATTAACACACACTGATCTGACTGCATTAGTATTCTTCATGTAGTGTCAGATTCTCCCTCTGGACACCATCGTGACCAAAAATGTCTCATTGACTTCTATTCAAACTATGTGTGTGTGTCCTAAACACTTGACCTCGACGTGAAACGTCATGACGTCATGTGGAGGTCATGAGGAGAAGTGTAGGGCGTTGTTCGGTCTGACTGTTCTTAGACTTGATCAGCTGTATGGATCTTGTCCACAGGGTGGGAAGTCGTGCTGGTTCTCAGTCATGGCGTCCAGTCGTGTCCCAGTCCACATCACCAGTCTGGAAAAGGCTGATGCCATCTATGAGAAACACGCTGGACACATCCTGCTGGGGGTGAGTCTAATGATCAGTCAGCTGTTCAGACAGCCAATCACATGTCAGGACTTAGTGTGTTGTGGTGCATTCAGGTTCCTCTGGGAGGGTTGGAGCGGATGAAGGACTTTCCACCGTTGCTTCCTCAAGAGTTCAGGCTGGAGGGTCGAGGTTACCTGGAGGCTGCCACTGACATTAAACTATCATCTGCAGGTAAGAACACCTGACTGAGGTAAGGGATGGTCATATGATCTCTCTGTAAACTGGTTTAACCCCCATCCTGACCCGTCCCCTACATGTGTCTCTGCAGGTTGGGTGGCAGTGACGGCGCCTGATGGTGATCAGCTGGTGTTGAGGGTTCATGGTCCAGAGGCGGCGGGTTTCAATCTGCGGACACCGCCACTGCTTCCTCATGTCATCGCTCTGAAAGGAGAACGCATCAGGAAGACCGCCGCCTACAAACCCATCAAACCGCTGGGCTTACTGGCGGGCGGGATGTCAGACCATGGAGCAGAGAGGCTGCAGATGCAGAAGAAGAAGAAGAAGACGTGAGGACACAGCTGAGTGGATCACAGTCCTGACTTGATGTGAACTCCAGAGACATTCAGGTCACATGATGTTTGGATGACATCACAAATTTAAATGAACAGACAAAGTTTGATTTGAAAACTTTATTTATAAAAGTTGATTAAAGTGACAGATGAAACTACAAGTTATGACTCAATATCTGATAAACATTTTAATTTCCTCGTTAGCGTAATGAGAAGAAAAAGTACCAAATTGATGTTAGAGCGGACGATCCAATCAGATGACAGCTCTCTGAATATTGCACACAAGTATTTACAGTTTGGATGACCAATCAGATGTCAGAACAGTTTGTAATGGAACAGCTGATTGTCAAAGGCACAAAGTATATACATGTTTCAGACCTGATGATGTCATCAGGTTAATCTACAGACTTGTTACATGAGTTCAGTCTGTTCACACCTGCTGTTTACCTGAACACTCACACCTGAGGTGATCCGGTGTCATGTGACTCCACGTTATGATGTAACTTGACATGAAGTGGCAGACTCAACATGTGACGTTTCTTTACAGTAAATCTACGATAAAACATTTTATTGATCAACAGGAAACCAACAGATGACTTCATGTTTTACCTCCAGAGTTAAACAATCTGCACAGGAAGTTTTATTTTGAAAATCATTTCTGTGTTTGACTTCCTGTCAGGTTGATCTGCTCGCAGCATCTGAACTTTCAGGGTAATTCAAAGAAACTTTATAAACGGTCAACAAACTGACGAATGATTCATCAGATGTTTCTACGACTCAAACAGTAACGAGTTTATTTACAAAGAGCAGGACGTGACATCAGATCGCAGGAAGTGTCACCGTGGTAACAGCAGGCGTGAACAGACTACGGACAGCTGATGGTGAAAACGTTAAAAAAAACAAAACACCACCACAATAAGATAAGATGTGTGTGTAGGGCTTGTCATGAAGACATGTCCTCACTTCTGTCCTTTGGTGGCATCCATGTAGTACACGTTGACGAGGTGGCGGTTGAGGTGGCGGCGGTACTCGACTTCCAGAGGGAACGTGCGGTCACAGAAGATGCACATGTGACTTTTGAGCTCCGTCGGCGTCGGGATCTCATCGGTGGGCGTCTCGGGGTCATTCGCCATCTTGCCCGACCCGGCACCAGTGCCATTGAGTCCGGAGTCGTCGCTGCCCTCAGAGGCGCTGTCGCTGATGTCACTTCCTCCCTCATGGCTGCTGTGGATACCCTCGTCGTCCTCCGGATCGGCCAGTTTTCTTTGTTGGACAGGCAGCACCAGAGAAGGTGGTGACGTGGGTTTGAGGAAGGTTGGCGGAGGGTGGAGCTCAGCTGGAGAAGGTGTGTCCTCACCTGAGCAGCATGATGGAGAAGAGTCTATCTGGTCCTGCTCAGTCTTCTCTGTGGATGAGTTACTCTGTGATGGGCTGGGCTCAGAATCTGTGGTTGGTATCAGGCTGTCTCGATCAGTGACTGGACCTGTCTTGTCTTTTTCCAGGTCCACAGATTGCTGAAGGCCCATGGCTTTCTTGCTGGCATTCCTGGTCTTCTGCTTGATGGGATTCCCGTTGGATTTGTTTGGTGTCGTTGTGTCATCGTTCATCTTCTTCGTGTCCTCTGGAACCAATTTGGAGGCTTTCAGCCGCCTGGTCTTGGATGGAGTCTCAGACTCAGTCTTTTTAGAGAGGTCCAGCGCTTACCCCTGCTTTCCTCTTTGCAGTCTTCTCTTTCACCTTTTGGACTTTGTCCGGACTGTCCTGTTTCTGTTGAGCTTCCACAACAGGTTCTGGTGTTTTGTCTGACTTCTTTGATCCGGACTTCCTCGGCTTGTTGAGACTTTTGTTCTCTTTTCCACTGCTGTCGTTCTTCTGATGTTCTTTCTCGGGCCTTGCAGCTCGTTCTTCTTCTGGTCTCTGTTGGTCCTCTGTTGGTCTCGGGTCCTGGTGTTTGGTCCTGAACAGTTGTTTTCGCAGCAGCCGGCAGCTTCTTAACTCGTCTCTTTGACTTGTTGTTGGAGGTCTCTGTTTGAGGTTCTTTGACAGATGGGTTCTCCTGAAGGTTCTCGTTCATCTTCTCCATTTTCTTCTGCCTGGTTGTGACCCGTTTTTCTGGTTCTGACTTATCTTTGACCTTAGACGCTTTCTCAGAGGGGACGTTGGACTTCTTCTGAACCTTGTCAGACGCCTCACTCTGTGCCTGTTGGCAGACGCCAGGCCGACTGCTCTTTCTTATTGAGAGGTTGATTGGGCTCGAGTCGACGCTGTAGTCCTCATCCATGTCGAAGTCCTCCTCCACGCTCGATGAGTTGTCAAACTTGTCTGCTCTGGAGGTTTCCTCCGTCCCATCCGGACCGGGTTTCTTGACACGCAGCTTGACCTTGGAGATGTCGACAGACACGTTGCAGCCTGAGTGCCTGGACTTGATGTGGTACTGCAGGTTGCATTTCTTGGAGGCGGCGTACTTGCAGAGTGGGCAAAGGAACTGGCGAGGGTTGAGGTGCAGCTCTACATGCTTCTTGAAGTTGCTGCGGTCGGCAGTTTTGTACTCGCAGTACGGACAGGAAAGAGGTTTGGGGCCATTGTGGACCTGCCGAGCGTGGCGGGTCACCTCATGCTGGTTGGCTGCCAGGTAGTTACAACTCTCACACTTGAAGGGACGCTCACCTGTGAACACCAAGTAGACAGGTGTGAACATCCTGCAGGTGACAATGTACAATTTAAAATGAGTTCATGCAGGAAGATTCACACAGATCAACCTGAAAACAGACAGACAGAGCCGAGGGACTTTATTCAGAACCACCAGGTGTACACGGACTGTTTATATAGTAATATAGATACAGTGTGTACATGTTAATACTGAATAACGCCCCCACAGGCTGTCACAGGAACAACAACACACAGGAAGTCACATGACTTTACCATGTTAGTCCGACATCGAGAGCTTCAGTGAGAACAAACAGGAAGACAGTCAGTGACATCTTCACTCATAACAACGCTGCACATCCTCTACTACTGTTATTATGGTTACCACAAATACTACTACCAGTAAAGTCGCTGCACCCTGTACGTGTTCTCTACATCATGTATGACCCTGTGACCATGTGTTAGTGGTAAGTGTGTGTTTTACTGACTGACCGGAGTGAGTCCTCATGTGTCGCGTCAGGTGAGTCTTCTGTGAACTGGAGTACTCGCAGTACGGACACTGGAACGGACGGACACCTGAGGAGGACAGAAAACGACATGTCGCATGATTATCACATTAAGTGTCCCTGAAAAAAAGTCAGTCCTGATAACGGACAGACAGCAGCACAGACCTGTGTGTGTTCGAATGTGCTGGACGTAGTTACTCTTGCGGTCAGAGAAGTAGGAGCACTGGCTGCAGGTGTGCAGTTTGCTGGGGAAGTGGTTCCTCAGGTGTTTCCTCCAGTGGTACTGACTGACGGTGGTGTACGGGCACAGAGTACACTTGAACACCCTGCAGACACACAGACAGTAGCACAGGCATTCGTCACATCACCTGGTTTCAGAGCGGACTGATGCTGGGTCATGACTCGGTGGACTACCTGTGGTCGTCGCCCTCCTTGCTGTGGTGCTTCAGGTGTGCAATGTAGTGGTCGTATCTGTTGGTGTTGTAGCCACACCGTTCACACCTGATCAGCCCTTTGATGTCACCTGCGGCCGCCTCCCCTCCGCCCTCCACCTCCCCACCTGCCGGGCTCTGGGACTCGGGTGTCTCTGCCTCCTTGGTCCTAGTCTTGCTCCTGCCCTCGACCCGGTTCACCACCATCATCTTGCTGACGCCGTGCGTCCCGAGGTGTTGGACGAACTCCTGCTCATTCTGCGCCTGGAAGTGACACGGCTTACAGTGGAATGGCTTCTTCTTCTTTGTGGTCTCTGGAGTGACGGCAGGGGGGTCGTCCTTACGTTTGCCACCCTGCTCAGGTGTTTTGGTGCTGCTGGCAGGAGGGGGACGGGGCTGAGTGTGCTGGGACAGGTCTTCAGCTTTGTCGTCCTCCTGCTCCTCACCACCGTTTCCTACGATCACAGCTTCGATGCCCGAGCCCAGAGGCTCAGGGTACTCAATGATGCACACCTCCCGCTGGTTCTGGTTGTCATAGCTGTACCTGGACCGACACACAGGTGAGTTAACAGACAACACATGGAGCAGACTGCGCCACTCAGGTCAGGTGCTGCATCCATCTCTATGTAGGACATGACTGTACAGACCTGATGATGTTCTCATCCTCGCTGTCAGAATAGTTACATCCCACTGTCTTCAGTTCCATCATCTCCTTCTCATCTGCTGCACTGCCATCACCACTACTGCCAGTGCCGCTGCCTCCCTCTGCCGCCGTCACAGCCGCCACGTTGGCCAGCATGACGAGCTGAGGGGCGGGCAGTGTGTTCCTCGGCATGTCACTGAGACTCTGAGTGTCGTCCATCAGAGAGACGCCAACAGGAAACATCTCAACCGAGAACACAGTCTGAGCTGCCATTTTGGGTTCAAATGTTCAGGACGCTGCAGGGTGACACAAGGATAAAGTTTTTCATATATAATACAACTGAAAACAGATTCTGGATCAGGACGACGTCACCAAGCATCAACTCTTCTGACAAACACTCGATCTGTTTTCACATTTAAAGAACCTCGAAAGAACATTTATCTTCTGTTAACAGTGACGTCAGCTCAGCTGCTGCACCTTTCTGTGTGACTGTGTTCAAGTTTCATTTCCATTACGTGATTTCTGCATTCATTTGGTTTTAGGTTTTCTTAAATGATCTCTCAGCCGCTGCGCGGGACAGCTCAACTAAACACACCGTCAGCAGACACAAGCCTCCGCACTGACAGCCGTCAAACACTCAAACTGACACTATCAAGACGGAGTTCATGCAACTATAAACTATGAAACTCTCCCAGCTGCTGTAACATCGCTTGTTTTGTACCTAACCTCTACGCTTGTTTCTGTCTCAGAGATCAAACTGTTTCTTTTCTTTGTTCACAGTGGCCAAACGTCCAAACACACCTGGTTGGTATGAATACAGCATGCCAGCTAGCTCTACTCCTGGCAATGTTTACCTGTTCAGGAAAAAACTTAAAATCCTTTTGGGTCCAAAGCAGTCTCCATCTTTCAAATACATTTCCAATATTTATCCGAGTTTTTGAACATTTCAGGTCGCTAAGCTTCTCAGATGAACTTCTCAGGTCTGTTCAACTCTGTCAAGCTGCTGCTTGCTTACTTCCATCGCTGTAGTGTGCCGTTTGCCGCAAATATGTTTATAACTGGCAACCCCGGATATTGAAGCCAAAACAACCAAAAAAAATGGGCTGGGCAGTAAATAATAAGAACAAAAAATAAGAACATTTTCGCTGTCGAGTTTTTAATCAACAAGCAAGTATTTCAACTTAAGAACTGATGATATAGCATATTAATTTTATGATTTAATACAGTAACTATCTTACAGAATGTACCTTCAAAAGTTAAAGTTTAAAAGTTAGTTTAAAAGGTTAAACTTTAATGTTAGTTAAACCTTAAGTTGTTGTTTTTTTGGCCTTTTTATGCCTTTAATTAACAGCTGGAGATAGACAGGAAGCAGAGAGAGGGGCAGTGACGCGCAGTAAATAGGCGGGAGTCAAACCGGGGCCAGCTGGAGCGAGGACTGTAGCCTCCACACATGGACTGTAGCCTCCACACATGGAGGCCTCCACACATGGACTGTAGCCTCCACACATGGAGGCCTCCACACATGGACTGTAGCCTCCACACATGGAGGCCTCCACACATGGACTGTAGCCTCCACACATGGACTGTAGCCTCCACACATGGACTGTAGCCTCCACACATGGACTGTAGCCTCCACACATGGAGGCCTCCACACATGGACTGTAGCCTCCACACATGGAGGCCTCCACACATGGAGGCCTCCACACATGGAGGCCTACACACATGGACTGTAGCCTCCACACATGGAGGCCTCCACACATGGACTGTAGCCTCCACACATGGACTGTAGCCTCCACACATGGACTGTAGCCTCCACACATGGACTGTAGCCTCCACACATGGAGGCCTCCACACATGGACTGTAGCCTCCACACATGGAGGCCTCCACACATGGAGGCCTCCACACATGGACTGTAGCCTCCACACATGGACTGTAGCCTCCACACATGGGGTGGCCGCTTCACCCACTACGCTACCGACCGCCCCAATTAAACTTCAAGTTTAAAAGTTCTTTCCTTCATTATGTTTCCAGCAGCTCTTCTTCCTAAACTTCTTCCTAAAAAACGTTTTCAGGTTTTTATAGAATTTATAGAATTTTGTTTTTATCTAAAATATATTTTAATTCAGTTTGTTAAACTGATTTGATGACCGATGAAGGTGTTGCTAGCCGCCGTTGCTAGCCGCCGCCGCCATACTCATATTTCCACTGTGTGTGACGTCACGTGTGTCGGCCATTTTGAAACAGCACCACAGCTCAGTCGACAGCGCCGTAAAGAGAGCAGCTGGTCCGTGTGGAAACACATGAAACCCGGTGAAACAGGACTCATTAACATTTAAAGACCGGAAGAATATATAAGATATATAATGTATAACAAACAAACACAGAGAGTTTAATGAACTTAT